>CM060677.1:73180453-73780453 GCA_030686995.1 Artemisia argyi
GAATCCACATACAATACTTAAGATAGTTCCTAGGCATTCGACTAATAGTGGTAGACCTAAAGTGAACTAATCTTTCTATAGATCTAGATCTAGCACTAGGTCTTTTTGGAACATTCTTCTGTTCAGGCGTATCAATCACATTCTTAGAAACACATTCATCATGAACATCATTAATTAAACATTTCTTGCATATTAAACAAGCAGAGTCATTACATGCATTAGAAACAGTACTCTCGACATTACATTCAGATGAAACATGTCTCTTATTACAAAGCGATAAATTCCTAGGGTGTTCTTCTACTTCTTCAACTTTATTCTTGCTACTACTCTTAGAGGCAGGCGAGAATCTATTGTTCCTTGTATTGCTCCTAGGCTTTAGTCTGCTGCTCCTAGAGGTGCTTTCTAATCCTGTAGAAGGTAAGGCACACGCGTTAGGATTTATATTGTTGTCCTGTTTAACATCACTAGACTCTTTAGAACTATCCTTTTTGTACTTGTCATTTGTCTTAGATGTGAAGGCAGACGCACTAGTGGGACTAATCCTAAAAAGGCCAGGTGCTATCACTTTAGGTGTTTTGACAACTGCTTTTCCTTTATCAACAATATTTTCGTTTTCACATTGCTTGGGCAAGGGTGTTGGAGTGACTGGTTTTGTCAAGTCCATTTTCTCATCGACTTTTGGAGCAAACCGTGAAATTGACATTTTTGGTTTTTGAACCGTGTTTGAGACATTTGGTTTCCCAGAAGTCGATGGTTTTGCAAACTTAGTTTCTGCACCCTCCCTTTTTGACTTTCTAGCTGAGCCCTCAAAAGATCATTTTGCTCTTTCATATTCTTGAAGGCACGCTCATACGACAATTGGTCATACTTGCATTCTTCCTTTTTTTCGATCAAGTTGTTTAAAACATGACACATTTTCTTTTTCAAGCTTTATAAGAGCATTTTCATATTTGGAAACAATTTCGGAGGTCTCAGCTCTCAGTCTTTCATCGTCTTGAACCGAATATGTTTGTATGATGATGGACATTATATCAGTAGACAGAACATGTCACACCCCCAAAATCGGGTCCAGCGGAAGCATACATGTAGCTGGGGTGTAACTCAATTGATATCACAACACTAGTTCAAAAATGGTTTGCACTTGAATCATTTTGAATAAAATAGTTAAATCAAAATGTTGAATTTACATTGTTAAAAGTAATGCGGAAGTAGGCCATTAAAATAGTTAAAAACGGTCCCCAAATGAAAAATCAGAGTCTTCTATGACCATGCCATGCCCTGCCAAAACCTCCAGTAGTGTGCCATAGTTAATACCTGAAAATACATGCTAAAGTGTCAACACAATGGTTGGTGAGTTCATAGAGTCTTGTGAAAAAGAATGTAATGCATTGAAATGAAGATTTCCCAGCAAAGGCATCGTAAATCCACTCAGTTCCAAGTCCCGCCATAAGAGACTTGTAACCTGTGTGTTTACAACCCACTGCCAAATGTAATATGTTTGTAATAAATCAGTCATAAGATTGTTGCAAAGACATCGTAATTCTGTAGTAATAGTGGTGGAAAAGTATCGTAATTCCATAAGTAATTTTCGTATGTACAATAGCCACAAGTATAAAGTGAACCGACATAAATGTCAAAAATGCTACATTGTCCCTTAAGCTCATGACCCCGAAGCTAGACTTTGTAATGCCCCAACAGAGTGTCTACCAGGCACTCACTTGATAAGACATGAAATGCATTCGTCCCGTTGGAGCAACCCAAACACGAATGGAGGCGTCACCCTCAATAGATCTATTCACTCACTCTCGCTTAGTACTTGAAATTAACGGTCCATGATATTGAAAAGGGGACTTGTTATGAAGTGGTAGTAAGGCAACTTAAGCAATGTATGGAATTTGTAATACTTGGGCATGTACAAAAATAGTTGTTGCAATGTATTCTCCCCCGTGGGATTTGAAATCGTATAAAAGTATAACACGAGTATTTAAGCATGTATCTCCCCCAAAGAGTTTGTAAAGTAATTAAACCAGTAAAAGTGGGGCTATGACTCACCTGAAGCTGATGGTACCATGAACATGTAATGAGCTGAAAAACAAGGCGCGCACACTAGCCGCAACCTAATATGAATGATGAACGATCTACTTTAGATCATGAAATGATGTTATGAATGTCCATGCACATGTTTCTATACCACTCTACTCTTTAGGAAAACACTTGTATTGTCAAAAATATATAATCCAAAACTTTGGAAAATATTGCTATTAGAAAATATAAATGGCTAGTTATAATATATATACTTATATATATATAACGTAAGTTTCCATGTAAGCGTTGAAATACTCGGGTTGTAAACCTTGAAATGATGAAAACATACTCATAATAACTAATACTACGTTAGTTTAAAAGCTCGGTACTTGATATTATGTTTAGCTTGAAAATGCACTTCGTAGTTTTTGCGCCAAAATATATAAAAGCTGTCAATTAATAAAGGGTTTTAGCCGATATTCAAACGAGTATATCTTTGTCGTTACTTGTCCGTTTTACTTGTTCTTTATATCCACGGTTTCGTCTTAGTATGTAGTAATATATTTTGGAAAGCTCGGCTCCTCCGGGTTACGTCTAAAGTCTCTTTTTGTCCAATGAAAAACGTCCAACATCATACATTTTCAGAAAAATACTTTTCGTCTATAATCTTGCAAAAGTCATAACTTCTTCGTTATAAGCTCTTTTTAATCCGTTCTTTCGCCTACGGATTCGTTTTTGAAAGTATTTTCTAAAAATTTTGCCAAAGTTTCCTTGGTGTTTACTGATTTTCCAGATTTTTACAAAACGGAACAGCATGTCTAAAATAAGTTCCAAATCAAGTTTCCAAGGTTAAAAACCAATTTCTACCATCACCAAACCTCTTGTAATCACCACATGGCTAATCTAATCTTACCATACACCTTCTTAGGGTGCCATGGACTCCTAACCAAGTTATTAGAGCAAGGGGATTCATAACTAAAAAGTTAGGGTTTGTATGTTTCTTTTTAGCCAAAATAAAGTGTGGTATAGCTACTTGTACATGGTTTTTAGCATGATTCTTATGTAATACATGTAAAAATAGGATGATCCATGAAAAAATAAAGATGAAAACTTACTTGACAAAATGAGATGATTATAGGATGATTATGCTTGATGTTCTTGTGTTTTTGTTGCTTGATTCTTGATTAGGCTTGTAAAATGAACAAGTTTTGTGTTTTACTTCATGAAAAATGATCACTTGATCATGGGGTTTGGTTTATGGTCGTGGGTTTGCAAAGGGATGGAGAAGAGATAGATTTTGATCTTTCTAATAAAAGCATGGATTATGATTTTAGGAATTTAGTAAAGTTAGGTTATTAGAGGTTTATTAGTTAAATAAGGGTAAGTTAATGCCAAGGGTTAAAAAGGTGTTTCATGGGCTGGTTTTCAAAGGTAGGAGGGGGGGGGGGGGGTTAGGGTACTTAGGAATTAATTAGAAACCTTGAAAGAAATTTGCACTAGTTTGTGTTTTTTAGTTACGATCGGGTACCGGTTTTATTAGAAATAAATGTTCATGAAGTTTACCGGGATGGAATAAAGTTATAATAATGTTAAAAACATATTAAAAATATGTTGGGTACATTTACTGAGTGATCGGGTGATTAATGTTTAGTTTTAACGAAAACCGACGTTATATTCATACGCGTACGTTATAAATAAAATAAATTTCCAAAATACTGGGTAACTGAATGTTATAACTTTTATGATATTAAAATGGATATAAAAATATGTCGGGACCATCGTGGGAATATTTAGATATATTCGTCGTGTATAAACCGGGTGTTAACGTTTATTATAATTACGTATACGTAAAAACGTTAAATGTACTGAATATAGAAATTTGAAAATCCTGAGAGTGGTATAACATGAAAATGCTGTTATGATGATATGCAGACTATCCCCAGTCCGTATGCAGTGTACTTAACACTAATGAAATGAATTCGCACCTAAACCAATCCGGTTACGCGAATTTGAATACCCGTAAACTAAATTTACGATGAAATGAGTAATGCAAGTGAATGGTGAAAACTTTTCCAGAAATGAATAGTGTTCGGTGAATAGTAAATTTCCAAAAAGTTTCTCAGAACATCAAACTGACCTCGAAAACGATGAATAGTAAAACGATGAATAGTGTTCTGATGAATAGTGATTTATGAATAGTAAAAAGTCGAAGTTTGGGAAAATGACCTGAAATGGTAAATGACGTGAAATGGTGAGTTGTGACAGAACAGCTTCGAAGAGAGAATCATTTAACCTTTCCAAAACATTCATGTTTTCACAAGTTTCATTAGCTTCGTTTACCAGGGATTTGTGATCCTTGACAAAGTCGGCTGTTTCTTTTAAGAAAGCATTTTCAAAATGGATTACTCTTGCACTGATGTTATTCAGTAGGATAGTAATTTCGTTTTCAAACACATTTTTCTGTTCGATATGAAAACTAGAATGCCAGTCGTTAATACTGATAGTAGTTTTAGATTTAACAATATTTTGAAGTTCTTGAATTCTCTTTTTAACGTCATCAAGAATGTCTCTAGCCTCACTTGTATTAAAAGTGTTGTTAGAAGACATTTGTTCCATTTTTGAAAGAGATTTGGAAACAACTTTCTTTTTAGAAAAGAATTTCGCGAATGGTCGTTTTATGGAAAACACAGATGGTTCTGTTTGTGGAACAATAGTAATTCCTGAAAGTTTGTTCAATTTGTTGTAATCAATGGGTTTCAAATCCTTTTGTTTTATTTTATTTATGCTCTCTTCGACAAGTTCCATCGTTTGCACAGAATCCTGAACGACGGGAGGATCATGTTTGGTGTAAATCACATTGCCATTATACAAAACATTCTGTTCTTGCTGAGCTTTCTTGAGATTACAAGGAGTTGTATTACCAAGAGCCATTTTATGTTTCGTATGGTAAATCAGATTAGTTTGATTTGAAAACATTTTCATTGTTTGACTTGACTGACCCGACTTAACCACTAATTCTTCTAAATGTGCAATCATGTGTTTTGACTCTACGATTTCTTTCAAAAGTTTATCTTCTTTCTTTGCAAATTCCTTTTTCAACTCATCTCTTTCTTTTTCAAGATTGGAATAAGCTATTTTTTGTTTAGAAAGTTGGTTTTGTAAATCAGAAATTTCATTTTCATTGTTTGACTTGACTGACCCGACTTAACCACTAATTCTTCTAAATGTGCAATCATGTCTTCTGACTCTACGATTTCTTCCAAAAGTTTATCTTCTTTCTTTGCAAATTCCTTTTTCAACTCATCTCTTTCTTTTTCAAGATTGGAATAAGCTGTTTTTTGTTTAGAAAGTTGGTTTTGTAAATCAGAAATTTCCGCGTTTAAAGATTTTATCTTCTTGAAAGAATTAACATCAAGTGTATCAAACTTTATTTGCAAAAGTTTTTCCCTTGAAACGGAATTTTGATACAAGTTTCTAATGCAGACAATATTTTGCTATGAAACTTAAAAGCTTTAACATTTTCCTTGTAACTCTCAAGCTCAGCGGTCAATTTAACATTCGCAGCCTTAACATCGCGATTGACCTTTTTCACATTTTCAATTTCAATATGACAATTATTCAATAATGATTCAAACAAAGCACGTGTTTCCTCATCATTCTCAGTATGCTGTGAAACGAAGCCTCCATTATGATTCACATATGGAGTTGCTGAAGGAGTATTGCTACTACTTGGCGTGTCCAGATATTTATCATAATTGGGTGCTAGCTTCTCAGAATGTTGTTCCTCATGAGGAGACATATCAAATATATCATTATTGTGACATGTGTTGAAATTTGATACCTCAGATGGTGCATTGGTGTCATAAACAGGAAGTGTGTCAGAATCCGTGTCATACTTAGCTTCCTGAAGATTCGCCATGAATATGCAGTTCACATCGATATCCTCTTTGTCTTCCATGTCATCCATAAGAGCCAAAAAATCATTCTCCTTTGCGTTTAACTGAAACCCTGCCTCATTCTTTTGTGCCAACAGCAGTGCTTTCTGCAAGTACGCTGGGTCTCTTTTGTTCGATTTAGTAGGACAGTTCCTTGCCATATGACCTACACCCTGACAGTTGAAACACTTTACCGGATTACCCTGATTCACATTTCCCAGATTCCCAACAACTGGAGCTGCAACATTCCTATTCTGATTACCCATTGCCCGATTACCAACATTCTGACCCCTCTGATTTCCAACAAACTGACCCATCTGATTCCCTGAATACTGACCCAACTGATTCTGCATATTCTGATTACCCAAGTTAAATCCAGTAGCATATCCCTGCTGATTCCCATAAACTCCAACCATTTGGCCTCCGTTGCCCATATTGAAACTCGGCTGAGCGATCTGCCTGTTGCAAGTATTCGATGAAATCCTTTGGTTGTTTTTTGTTGATGTAGAATAGCGTCCTTGGAATGCCTTTCTCAGAAAAGCAAATGATTGTGTCAAGGCTGCAGTAGCTTCATCATTTTCAGTGACTTTTGGTTTTTGGAATTGTGGGTATTGCTATTGTGGAATAACATGTTGTTGTTGCTGTGGGTAGAACTGTTGTTGGTAGACCGGTGTTGGTTGTTGAATGCATGATGGTTGCATGTAGTTGTGAGTGGAAGATGATGATGGTTGTTGTGTGTTCACTGGTAACGGTGTTGGTGTAGTAGCAATTAATGCAAGAGGATCATGATTCTTTGCCAATCTTTCTTTCCTTACTTCATTACCCTCAGCTTGGTTTTGCTTCAGAAAGTCATAGAGTTGATCATAATTCACCTTATGTAAATCCTTTGTTTGGTTGACAATTGTAACATAACGACCCCATTCTTCTGGAAGGTTATTGATGAATTTGATGTTTGTTGCAATTGTTCGTGGTGTCAACTTGTTTCTGATTAACTCATTCATTAAAGTGCAAAACCTTGTGTAGTATGATTCAATATGTTCACCTTTAGTAGATGTAAAGTTCTCCTATTCAGTTAGAAGTTTATTTTCAAAGTCTTATTGTCCAATCTCTGTTCCCTGACATATCCTTCTAACGCGTTCCCACATATCATGAGCAGTTTGACAACTGTCGACCGCAGCAAAGATCTCGCGTGGTAATCCAAGTTGGATTAAATGCATTGCCATATCATCAGCGGCGATCTGCTTCCTGTCTGCATCTGTGTAATCTTCTTCAGTTTGGTCACGCATGAATGGTTGAGTAGGAGGTGTGTCATTCAGATTGCCTTCAACTTGAATTTGTCTTGGCTTAAATGGACCATTTTCAATGTATTTGATCATTAGTTCACCATTAGGCTTTGTTTTGATGTAACGTAGCATGCGGCTTATCCATGGAAGATATCCAGCTTTTTCAAGCATTGGAGGTCGGTTTTCCGCACCGGCTGCATGAATGTCTTGCTGAGTTGCCATTGATGAAGTATAGATGAATAAAGTTGATTCTTGGATCGTTCCAATGAAATAGGAGGTGTGTTTAGAAATTTTTCAGTGTTTTAGAAACTTTTAAGTGTTCTAGAAGCTTTTCAGTGTTTTAGAAACTTTTCAGTGTTTTAGAAACTTTTCAGTGTTCTAGAAACTTTTCAGTGTTTTAGAAACTTTTCAGTGTTCTAGAAACTTTTCATTGTTCTCAAAACTTTTCAGTGTTCTCGAAACTTTTCAGTGTTCTCGAAACTTTTCAATGTTCTCGAAACTTTTCAGTGTTTTAGAAACTTTTCAGTGTTCTAGAAACTTTTCAGTGTTTTAGAAACTTTTCAGTGTTTTAGAAACTTTTTAGTGTTCTAGAAACTTAGCACCAAAACTTTTTAAATTATACAATTTAGAGAGTATACCACGAGTCAAAGTGTTTTCTCACTTATACAAGCAAGGGAAACACCGAGTAAGCAACGGTAGCACTTAAGGATCAACGAGGTGTAATCTCGAAACTTGGTACAAATGTATTCTAGAAACTTTTGTGTTTTAGAAAGATAGTACAATTGTGTTCAAGAAAGTTTGCCAGAATTTTGAATTTGCTAAAAGCTCACCCAAATGAAGTTTGTATTCCAAGATTCTTGTACTTCTAGTTATTAAAACACCAAAACTTAAAGAAAGTTGCAAACTTGATGATTTTTATGGAAATTTTTTGTGTTCTAGAAAACAAGTACAATAATAAAGTCGAAATTTTTTTAACTTTGAAACTTCAAAAAGATTAAAACTTTCTTGTTAGAAAAGGTTTATAACACTAGTTTGTAATCAAAAAAGTGTTAAAGACCAAGAAAAACAAGAAAAGTAATGAACTTTTTGGATAAAAACGTGTAATAAGCTAAAAAACTCGAAACAAACAAACTCCCAACACTCCTAAATCATTGTTTGGCGATTGATACCACTTGTAGGACCTTAGATATCACAAATATATAAGCAAAGATAAAGTAGAGATGGTGACTTATGATGTATATATGTCGTGTATATGTAGAGAGAATGAGATGGAAATGGAACTTTTATTGAAAGAGAAACACACACAATACACACACAAGCGCACACCTCAAATGACTCATTTGAGGTGTTTATATAGTAGAAATGTCACACCCCCAAAATCGGGTCCAGCGGAAGCATACGTGTAGCTGGGGTGTAACTCAATTGGTATTACAACACTAGTTCAAAAATGGTTTTCACTTCAATCATTTAGAATAAAATAGTTAAGTCAAAACTACTGTATTTACATTGTTAAAAGTAGTGCGGAAGTAGGCCCTAAAATAGTTTAAAACGGTCCCCAAATTAATAATCAGAGTCTTCTATGACCATGCCATGCCCTGCCAAAACCTCCTGTAGCGTGCCATAGGTTAAAACCTGAAAATACATGCTAAAGTGTCAACACGAGGTTGGTGAGTTCATAGAGTTTGTTTAACAAGTAAAGTATATAGAAAATGATCACACAGCAAAGGCATCGTAAATCCACTCAGTTGCAAGTCCCGCCATAAGAGACTTGCAACCTGTGTGTTTACAACCCACTGCTAAAATAGTTTATGTCTGGTAGTCAAGCACATGAGGTCAATAATAAGTCACAATATAAGCACCACATATATAATAAGTCAAGGCTGCTCCAAACAAGGGAGACTTGAAGTCACTCCGCCACCTAGGCAAAGAATTATTAGTCACTCCACCGACTTGGCGAAGAATTATTAGTCACTCCACCATGGCGAGAATTATTAAGGGTGCTCTGAACATGAGAGACTTTATAGCGTTGCTCCGAACATGGGAGACTTTAAGTCTTAGAACGTACAGTACAATAAGTCCAAAAGTTCAAGTCAAAAGGTTCAAGAGTTCAAACAAGTTAATTTGAGTACGTTTTGCTTACGAGCATAAATAGTGAAGCAAGAGTCATTTAAGTTCAATTAAAAGTAAACAGTTTAAGCATGTATCTCCCCCAAAGAGTTTAAAACAAGTACTAAAGAGTAAAAGTGGGGCTATGACTCACCTGGTACGATAGTTACGAAGACAAAAGTGGTTATGATGGAAATGAGGCTCGGTCACTAACCGCGACCTATAATGAACGAATGATACGATCTACTTAGATTATGAGGGGATGCGATGAATGTACATGCACATGAAGCCTATACCACTCGTAGTTTGAAAATAAGTGTTGGCGTTAAATTATAGTGTTTCCATAACTTAAGAGAATATGTGCTATTAGAAGTTGTCAAAAATATATATAGTTCGCCTAGTTTCAAAAGTGTATATCTTGGTCGTTTTAAGCTCGTTTTCTTCGTTCTTTATATCCCCGGAATCGTGGGACAACATACTAATATATTTTTGATAAGTCGGGACGGCTAGATCAAGTTTTACGTCTCGAAACAGTCCATGAAAACTGTTCAACAGCAAGCTATTTTTCAGAAAATAGTTTTCGTCGTTAAAATTGAAAATAGCATATCTTTTTCGTCGTAACTCGGATTTTAGTGATTCAAGTGGCCACGGTTTCGTTTTTGAAAGTATTTTCTGAATATCTAACCCAATGTTACCTGGAAACCCCTGAGTTTTCTGAAATTGGCGATTTGGGACAGAACCTATATTTGAAAGTATTTTTCGTCGTTAAATTTCGGAAAATCATATCTCCTTCGTTATTAACTCGTTTTCATCCCCGTTTTCGGCCATAGTTCCGTATCGGAAGGTAGTTTCTAAATATTAGGTCTAAAATTACCCAGAAATCCCTGATGTTTCCACGTTTTGCAAAAATGGACAGAAATTTTCTATAAGTGTCAAAACTTGGTTTTCCTAGTTACTAACTTGTCTAAAAACCATCCAAACAACTTCAAATCATCCCATATCCTACCATACACCTTCTTAGGGTGTCATAGGTTCCTAAACATCATAAATCTTGCTAATCTACCAAGGATCCACTTATATTTAGTATCTAGGGTTCAATAGTTATAAAAAGTATAAATAGAGTGGTATAAACTAACATATGCATAAAGATCTTGAATAAACATCATGAAACTAGAAAAATGAAAGTATGAAAAGATCAAAAATGTTCTTGAAGCTTACTTGAATGTTTGAGGTGATTTGAAGAGAAATTGATTAATAACCTAGGGTTTTTACCACAAAACCCCAACTAGATCATGATTAGAACTTGATAAACACTTGGATCTTGAAAAGCTAGTGATTTCTTCTTGTGTTCTTGGTTGGGTCGATTATACACAAAGGGAGGAAGAGAGCATTTTTGCTAGGTGTTTTGATTTGTTAAAATGAAAAAAATGATGAATGATGGAAGTTTATATTTATGGTTTAGTCAGAAAGTTAGTCCAAGTCCTTGGTCTTGGCACACACACAAGAGCAAAACAAGGATTGTGTTTTGTGGACTAATTAATGAGTTTGTCTAGTGGATGTAAGTATTAGTTGGTTAGATATTTTGTATTTTAGGTGTTATCGGTTATCGAGTTATCTTGAAATAAATGTTAACGAGGTGCAATAAAATACGACGAAGTTGTAAAAGTTGTAAAATATTATTCCTGATGAGAATCGGGTGTTAAAATAATTATTGGGTTGAAATATCGCAAACCGACGGAGTTATAAGCTCCGACCGTAAAATATAGTAATTGATTTCAAAACACCGGCTAAATTAATAATATAATTTTTAAATTATTATTATGAGTATAAAAATGTGTTAGGACCATAGTTGGGATTGTCGGATTAATTATTAAAAATAATAGCTCATAAGATAACGTTTATTAGGTAGATAACCGTACGTATACAGAAATGACGCAACTCACGCATAAATGATAAATTTTCTCCGGAGGTGAATAGTGTTTTATGAATAGTAAAATTTTTGAACGCTTCTCAGAATCACAAACTGACTCCGAAAAAGATGAATAGTAAAATGATGAATAGTGATCGATGAATAGTAACCGATGAATAGTAAATGTGAAAGTTCGAGAAAAGACCAGAATTTACGAGTTGTGACAAGAAACATGAGATGCCCTAAGGCTTTCTATGGGCTTGTACATGGGCTTGGATTTCTATTCCTTTAAAAGGCTTACACATGTAACTAATATCATACTAGCTTACCAAGTCCATAGCCCATTGACTTTTCTAATAACAAAAACTATGACACATTACAACGTTACAATATATGAGAATGACCATCACTTTCTAATATAATTTTTAATGCTAACAGACTATGATGCTGATATGGCAATGAAATTAGTGGAAGATGAAGCTGCAAAGCTGAAGAAAAGATAAGAAGAGGAAGAGATTGCAAGTTTCATGGAGGCTAAGAGGTTGGATAAGTTGGAAACAATGCTTGAAGAACCCATTTCAATTGTTCCACCAACAGTGCTAAAAGAGAAACCTCCAATGTTCACATATGTGCCAACTGAAGCTGGGATTTAATACATGATTACCAATGATCCAGTAGTCAAGAAGAAGGCAATTGAGCTTGTTGCTAACAAGACTTTGACTGAAGACCAGAGAACAGCTCAATTAGCTGACTTTATTCAAATGAAGAATCAACAAGCACTGGATGAGATTATTGGTAAAGTCAGAAAAAGTCAGAAGAAGCAAAGACAACCAACCAAAGCACAAGTGATTGTTGAGATGAAGACTTATTGCTGCCATGTTGGGAATTGGAAGATGTCTCAATTCAAAGGCATGTCTCATGATAGGATTGAAGGAATCTACTACAGGCTTAAAAGACAAGATAGTGACTTTATTCCTATTGACTTTGAAGAGGTAGAAAGAAGTAAAAGGAAAGCTACAGCTTCTGAAGAGAATGTCACTAAAATGGTAAAGCTTGTTTAAGAAAAAGAATCTCAACCTGAGAAAATTTCAGAAGATCAGCTAAGTGCTATAATTGTTATTGAAGAAGAAGATTTCTACCCAGATCCTATACAAGTAAGGCATCAAATTATTGATTGGGAAGTTTATACAGCAAAGAATTTTGCACCCACATGGAAGATTACAAGGTTGGGAGGAGAAACTTCATCCTTTATTCAATTTGAAGATCTTATTAAAGCTTGTGACAGAGATGATCTTGATATGCTTTGGAAATTAGTTGATGAAAGATTCAAGGTTGATACTCTCAAAGATATGAAGGAAAAGCAGCTATAGGTTGACTTGAGAAGATTGTATGAACCAGATCTTAAAGATAGTTATTGGAAGTTGGAAGCTTCAAATTTGCATACCACATGGTCATACTATGATTCATGTGAGGTTCATCATGTTTCTACAACAGCAGGAGTGGATGTATTCATGTTTGCTGAGAAGGAATATCCACTGAGAGCAATAACTCTTACTGCTATGTTAACATCAAAGTTGAGAGTTCATGAAGATACTGAAAAAGTCAGAGCTTTGCTTCAAAAGATACAAGATCAGTGTTTAAAAGCTATGAAAGCTTTAAGAAGAAAATGAAGTGTTTGGAAGAATTCCCATATCCTCAAATATGCTGACAACCTGAAGAAACTTATTGATTTACATAGTAATCATAAGTTTAGGGGAGGATTGTTAGGAATTACATTAACAGTTACCACGGCTAGTATGAAGATTACAACTACTGAAGAATGCACTAGCAGTGGAAACTCATTACCACTGCTAGTACATATCATTACCACTGCTATTGGGATAACTGTTAGGAAACTTGTATAGATAAATATAGAATAGATTTTGTGTATATCTTATTCTATTATCATTATACGTATCTTGTAGAAGAGGACTCCTTGTGCTATAAAAGGAGGTCATAGGTTTAGGTTTGATATACGTTTTTCTTAGAGCTTCAAGGTTGTAACCCTAGTGATACAAAGATCACTCGTATTATTGTTCTTAATAATATTGGAGCTAACAGTTTGTTTCACTCATTGTTCTCATTCATACACAACTGTTTTATTCAAATACAAACTTCTAAGTATTACTAAGTAGATTCCGCATACTTAGTGGTATAATTTAAAGTATCATTCTAACACATATCAAGGTGTTTAGATCCATCACTTTCCCTCTTCCAATAATAAGTATTCTTCCATAGTAATATCTTCCATGTTGATGACTTGTGCACCATATCTTGCTCTTTCCCTATCGTACCCCTTATTATTGCACAAGGATCTTTCTTCGTTAAGCTTAATATATTCTTCCATAGTAATGTCTGGATTGTCCATCATCATTATTACCTGAAAGATAAACAAGCAAGAACAACGGTAACAGAAACAAAAATAAAAACTAAACTAATAAAAATTAAATAAACTCAGAAAATAAAAAAAATGAATAATATTTTTGGGTCAAAGAAGATCGATGCGTCGTATCCAATAGACAATGGATACGCCGTATACGACACAAGTTAATGCGCCGTAGCTAACAGACAATAGATACGCCATATTAGCTTTCTGTAAAAAAAATTTGGAAAATATAAACACTAAAAATCACACAACTAAAAAAAAATTTGCCACAGAACGTCAATGCGCCGCATTCACAGACAAGAATGCGCCGTATTGAAAACAGACAGATGTGCCATATTCACAGACAAGAATAGGCCGTATCTCCCTTCTGAGACAGACACACAGACAGTAAACAGACTATCAAAGAAACAAACCAAACAAACTAAAACAAACTAAAAACAAAAAAAAAAATACCAATAAAACTAGCAAAAAGATAAATTCACTCCCCGGCAACGGCGCCAAAAACTTGATGTGTCGTTGTATATGTGGTTATTTGTTTATCAAGTTTCACTATTTATTTTATGTTGACTTAACCTATAACAATACTAACGGGCAGTGTACCTGATCAATGTAGCCTAGTTGGTAAGTAGGGTATCAATCACTAAGAGTGGATTTCAATGTACTAATTCTAAAGGTATTCGACTCTACTAAATTAACCTAAACTAACGCAAAGGGGGGTTCAGCATGAGAGACTGGCACGGGTTCGGTTTTATAATAAACTAATTAAACTAAACAAACAATAGAAGTATGAAGACACCAAAGATAAGAAGAACATGTTAACCAAGTTTAGTCATATATGATTAAGTTTTGATAAGTTCCTAAGACCTGTAGCGATGGTACTCACGACTAGGCACGGTCAATCCTACCTCTAGTTTCCCTAGAGTCTAGATTCCATTTTAAGTCTTCTTGACTATTTAATACTGTCACAATTAATCAGAATCCGCATAAAGCTTCTTAATAATTACTAAGTTTGTAATTAAGTAGCTTGTCACTTGTTTTATTGCTAGTTTTATATGATGAGTGTCATAATCTCATCTGTCTTGTTGGATCCTAAATATAGGCGAGTAAACTCTTAATGATCACTTATGTCTATCCCACTTTCTAGACACTAGATAAGTAGGCGAGGAGGAGGTATGGCAGCCCAAGCAAAACTCAGCTAGACACAAAGGTTATCAATGCACATATACAAGTCACCAAAAAAACATCATATAAACTTTAATCGATGGGAAAGCAATTTTAAAGGGAGAAGTATGGTGGCCACAAACCCATCAATCTTGATGGATTAAAGCTTACTATTACAATAAAACAAAACTACTTAACATAAGTAATCAAAATGAAGGCTGAGCAACCAATCGAATTAGTAACAAATCAAAACATCAAATAAGCATAAACTTGGCTAACACATAAGGGAGTTAGCCCATAATCTCAGTAGCAAAGTACATAAACATAATCAAAACGCATAAAGTATGAAACATAGTAAATATGATACGCTAACCAAATGATTAAGTAATATAACAATGATTAGAGATGTCCTTAAAGGATGATAGGGTCTTCAATGTTGATATTCTGCTGTTTAGAGGTCTTTTGATCGTCTCGAAATGACCCCTAGGGTCCCCAATGATACCCTAATTTGTTAATAAGTCTTCTATTTATAGTTTCTGAAATCGGGGTCTATGCGGCGCATCTAGAGAGTTAAATGTGTCGTATCTATAAGTAAATGTAGCCTCCAAGTCTGAAACTGACCAGATATGGCGCATCTAGGGTTCTAATATGGAGCATCACCCAATGCGGCGCATCTAATTACCCAATGCACTGCATCTCCTTCAGAATCAGATAGATCTCCTTTTCTCTTTCCGTGGCCGCTTGAACGGGGTAAAACGGAGTCCGTATGAAGATTTTACAGCCAAAATACGAAAGCATATTCAAGTGTCGACATGTAATCTTTGACTTCTTCTTGAAGCATCTAATCTTCACTTGATTTCTTGGTAAGGATTGTATATGGCCGATACAGCGCATCGGATTGGTCTGATGCGGTATATCAAGGTAACTTCACGTGGGGTCCAAGATTATAATATTCACGAATATTCGTACACCACCTTTAGACGCGGCGTATCTTCAATCTCTTATGCGGCGCATATTCTTCTATGTCATGAATCATCTTTTGGTGAAGTCTTGAGAGTGATACGCCGTATGTATGAATTGTAATGCGGCGTATCTGGAGTAGAACTAGTTAGGTTTTCCTCGTTGACCAAAGTTTCATATGCGGCGCATGATATAATTAGATACGGCACATTCTTCAAAGTCAGACAATGGTCTTCGAAATCATCATTGAGTAGTCTCTTCCAATCTTGATCATTTAGCTCCATATTTCGTCCAAAATCACTAACTTTCACTAATTGCTTGTTTTTACCTGAGAATTACTAAAGTAAATGATTAAGTATCAATTCCCATATAGAATAATACAAAACAAGTAATATACATAGGATAAATGATTCTAATAAAATGTAATTATTTGATGTCACAGTAACGGACAGTGTATTCGATCAATATGTATATAGCGGTAAGCAGAGTATCAATCACTAAGAGTGGAACGTAATTCCTAGTTTGTCTATCAATATTTTAATATTATAAGTTAGTTTTACAATCTAATCTAACGCAAGGGGGTTTAGTCTGAGAGACTAGCACTATTTGGTAGTTAAATAGTAAATTAAACTAATGAGAACGAATTAGCAAATAGCAAACATGTACACAAATAGATAATAGATACAGATAGAAGGTATGTCCTGATTGTTAAGCAGCTTGTCACTTGTTTTATTGCTAGTTTTATATGTTGTGTATCGTAATCTAATCTGTCTCGTTGGATCATAAATATAGGCGAGTAAACTCTTAATGATCACTTATGCCTATCCCACTTTCTAGATGCTAGATAAGTAGGCGACGAGGGGGTAGGGCAGCCCAAGCAAAACTCAGCTAGACACATAATTTATCAATGCACATATACAAGTCACCAAAAACATCAACATATAAACTTTAATTGATGGGAAAGCAATTTTAAGGGGCAGTATTATGGCCACAAGCCCATCAATCCTGATGAATTAAAGCTTACTATTACAGATAAAACAAAACTACTTAATGAATTAAATACATGCAGGACCTTCTTACTACTCTAATATCTTCTTATGTGGTGTGTCTTGTGTTGCCAAGTCGTCTGAATTCGTCTCCTTAGGGTTTTTGTGTATATCTTTTCGTCTAACTTCTTGGGGTATTTATAAGTTCTGTTTGAGGGTTCGATGCGTCGCATTGAGTAGGTAGATGCGGTGCAACTACTTAACTTCGCGTGGGGTCCAATATTAATATATTCTAGAATATTCGTACACCATCTTCAGATGCGGCGTAACTTGAATCTTTATACGGCGCATGTCCTTCGGTATCTTGATCGTATTATGTGAAGTCTTTATATAGATACGACGTATGTTGATAATGTGATGCGGCGTATCTAAAGTAGAACAAGTTGGATCTTCTTCGTTGACCAAACTTTCATATGCAGCGCATGATATAATCTGATGCGGCGCGTTCTTCAAAGTCATCCAATGGTTTTCGAATTCATCTAAGTATGATAGTACGGCGCATCTCTTTAGAATGATGCGGTGTTTCTTCTAGATCTCAGTAGACTTTTCCATCTTGATCATTTTGCTCCATACTTCGTCTAAAATCACCAAGTTTCATCAATTGCTTTGTTTTACCTGAGAATTACTAAAGTAAACAATTAAGCATCGATTCTCATATAAAATATAATAAAACAAGTCAATTATATAGGACAAATGATGACAATATAATGTACTTATTTGATGTCATCATGTATAAAACTTTTGCATATGGATTTGTTTGGTCCATCTGCTATACAAAGTTTTGGAGGCAACTTCTACACTTTGGTCATAGTAGATGATTATTCAAGGTATACTTGGAAAAAAAATTTGAAAAGTAAAAACAAAGCTTTTGACTAATTTGAAATTCTTAGTAAGAAAATTCAAAACCAATTATGAAGTCGCATTGTGTCAATTAGAACGAACCATGGTCGTGAATTTGACAATGAAACACAATTTGGAAATTTTTGTGATAAAAATGGTATAACACATAACTTTTCGGCACCTCGCACTCCTCAATCTAATGGTGTAGTAGAACGTAAAAACCGGACTCTTCAAGATATGAGTAGAATAATGCTTAATGAACAAAACATTCCACAAAAGTTTTGTGTAATGCCGTTGACACATCAACTTATATCCTAAACCGAGTTTTAATTCGACCATTTTTGAACAAAACTTCATATGAATTATATAGAGGTAAAAAGCCTACACTAGGATATTTTAGAGTGTTTGGAAGTAAATGTTTGACACTAAACACCAAGGATTATCTCACTAAATTTGACCCAAAGTCTTATGAAAGGGTATTCATTGGATATTAGCAAAATAGCAAAGCTTACATTGTTTTAAACAAAGAAACCTTAAAGTCAAGGAATCATTAAACGTAACATGTGACGAAAGTCCACCTCCCTCTAAGACATCACCTTTGGTAGATGATGACTTAGTTGAAAGTCAAGCCATTGAAAATCGAGACACCATAGATAATGACAAGGAAGATGAACTATTAAACAAGAAAATTGTCAATGTCAAAGAATCTAAAAGTCATCCATTAGATAGTGTCATAGGAAAAATTAATGAAAGAACCTTGAGATCAAAAGTTCAAAATCAAAGTAACTTCTTTGTTCAAAATCAAAGTAACTTCTTTTGTTTTGTGTCAACCATTGAACCCAAAAATATAAACGATGCAATAACAGATGAATCATGGGTCATAGCTATGGAAGAAGAGTTAAACCAATTTGTGAAAAATAACGTTTGGACATTAGTTCCTCAACCAAAAAGTCAAACAATAATTGGAACAAAATGGGTCTTTCGAAATAAAATGGATTGAAATGGTGTAGTGTCTAGAAACAAAGCTAGGCTAGTAGCACAAGGTTATAACCAACAAGAAGGCATTGACTACTATGAAACTTTTGCTCCAGTTGTTAGGATCGAGTATATTATAATTTTACTTGCATATGCATGTGCACATGATTTCAAACTTTTTTAAATGGATTTTGAAAAATGTAATCATGTTTACAAAAAATAAAAAGGCTTTATACGGACTTAAGCAAGCTCCAAAAGCATGGTATGATCGACTTAAAACCTTCCTAGTTGACCATAAGTACACCATGGTTTTAGTTGACATCAGTCTCTTCACTAAGAAAAAGGATTCACATATTATCATAGTCCAAATATATGTTGATGACATCATATTCGGATCAACTTGTCAAGAGTTATGTGATGATTTCTCAAAAATCATGCATGATGAGTTTGAGATAAGCATGATGAGAGAACTCAAATTTTTCTTAGAACTTCAAATAAAACAATTAGAAGATGGGATATTCTTTAACCAATCTAAGTACATAAAAGATATGCTTAAGAAATTTGGTCTTGAAGACTCTAAACCTATTAAAACGCTTATGTCTTCGAAAACTAAACTCATCAAGGATGAATAAGGTAAATCTGTAGATAACACTAAATATAGAGGAATGATTGGTAGTCTACTCTATCTCACGGCTAGTTGACCTGACATTATGTTTAGTGTTTGTCTATGTGCTCGCTTTCAAGATGATCCAAAAATATCTCATCTTGAAGCCGTAAAATGAATATTTAGATATATAAAAGGCACTACACATCTAGGCTTATGATATCCCAAGGGAACGGAAGTTGAAACCATAGTGTATGCCGACTCAGACCATGTCGGTGACTATGTTGATAGAAAAAGCACAAGTGGTATTTGTACTTTTGTTGGACATTGTCTCACCTCATGGTTCTCTAAGAAACAAACGGCTCTCACTATTTCAACAACTGAAGCCGCATACGTGTCGGCCGGAAAAGCATGTCAACAAGCTCTTTGGATGAAGCAAGCTCTTGTCGACTACGGTATTCAACTCAATGACATATCCATTCTTTGTGACAACAAAGGAGCCATCGACCTTAGTAAAAATCCAGTTCAACATGCTTGAACAAAGCATATTTAAATCCATCATCATTTCCTTCGTGACAATGTTCAAAAAGGAAACATCTCTATCGACAAAGTATCCTCAGAAGACAACATTGCCAATATTCTTACTAAACCTCTTAAACGAGAGCCATTCAATCTCCTTAGACTTGGACTAGGACTAATGGAACCCAATTTATAGTTTTAAATGTTAGCCTAGACCTTCGTTCGCTCAAAACAAAAATAAACAACTTATGTTTGTTCTGTCCTGGTGGAACCAAACAACTAAAAGGACAGAACCCTTTATTTGGTTCCATCCCATCTGTGGTTCCCTGGGAAAGTTTCTCTTATATATTAAACAAACACCCCTTATTTCATAACTATAACACTGAAATAGTAAAAATCCTCTCCATAACCTATCCACACTCAAAAATTAAGGCTCTTGTTGAAACAACTTGTGCTCCAATCAACACTGTAAGTCTCCTAACAACATTTACACTCCTGATCTGTGTCTAGGAATTCTATTTATGCACAAAACTAAAACTTGGGGTTTATCCATTATTTTAAATCATGTAGAGAATTTTTTAAATAAACCTAACAAATCATGTTTTCCCTTAGTTAGGAATTGCATATTGTAGAACATTATCATAATTCACCAAACACCCCATGTCAATTTTTTGTAAAAATGATTCTCACAATTAGGACAAATATTTCTTCACATTTTTCATACAAATGAAAACGCTATGTTTAAAACATCATTTGCATAATATCTCTTGAATGCTAAAGGAAATACACAACTAATATGTATTTTCGGGTACATTCAAACAAAGCTACATTGAATTAGGAACGTTTGGGTTGTCTCTCATTTTGTAACAAAATTTAATTTATAAAACCTTTTTATGCATTATAATGAGTCGAGATAACCGCACCTCCACATTGTCATCATATAGACACACACTAGAGCATCCACATTAAAATTATCACTAACTTAGAGTAAATGTGAAATCTTTGTTTCTAGGATCAAACATGCCTCCCGCAACGTTTTATGATCACAAAGACACCCTTAACTACCTTCCTAAACACCATAAGACTAAAGGCCTCACTCCTGCTCAAGTCAAAATCTTTAAGGGTCTAGAAAAATGCTATGTTCATGAGGGTAGAACCATTGACCCATCTTTTCTAGAAGGAACAAACATTCGTCAACAACTAGCCACCATCAACTTCGATTGTCTCCTAGACATTGATGAACCAATTTATCCTAGATTCGTCCTAGAATTCTATGCATCCATAACCCTACACTCAAATAATGAAGGACTTATGTCATTATCATTCAATGTCAACCACACCACCTTCAACATACCTCTCGATCACTTTGCTCATGTCCTTGGTATTCCCAATAGAGGTACATGACTTTATTCGGACAAATGGTCCCTTACAACTCTTGACTCAGTTGTTGATCGTATCCATCCATACGACACTCCTCTAGTTAGCAAGGAAATCATCCATGAATACCTCTTCCTTCCTAGAACCTCAAACACTAGGAAAACCCGTGCGGGTAATGAGGTCAATAAAGATCCTTTTGGTATGGAACTCAATGAGCTCAAAACCCAATTTAGGAAATGGGAAGAAATCCTTAGGGCCAATGTCATTTGCACCATCGGAAATGGTGATCACATCAATAATTGCCTTTGCTACGTACTCTATTGCTTGTCCACTCGCCAACCTTTCAATTTGGCTTACTATATGGCCAAAAGGATGGCTGACATACCTTTGCGATGTACCACCGCTCTTCCATACGGGATGCTTCTCACCCATCTCTTTAGAGCTTTTGCACCCATTCCACCTAATGCTAAAGGGTTTTGTCCGGGTTACTCTCTCGTTCCTCACATCTTTGTACCTTCAAGCGATAAGAGAGTTTCTAAGACACAAGGGAAATGTCCTCATCCTCCTACTTCCTCATCATCATCAATGAGCGAAGATGATGGACTTCTAAACTCTAGGTTCCCTCTTCTTGAATACTTTCAACAACTTCCAACTATTGAGAACCAATATGAAGAATTCAAGCAAACAAGGGGAATGCCCAAGTGCCTTAGAAGGTTCCTAACAAAGATCAACAAGAAGTTTGATAGTCAATGAGCAAGTTTATGAGTATTTGGTACATTTGGCTTAAAACAATGATGTATTATGGATTTGTCTCTTTTTAGGATGATAACTTAACTATCAACAAGTATATGTACTAACGAAATCATGCAGGTAGATAACATCCGGATGTTATCATTTTTCCATATTTCTGCTTTTATAAGTGAAAAGTTTAGCACTTGCTTGATCTACATCGGTACGTGTATTTATACCTGTGTTTTTGTCATTTCTCAATCACACTTAATTAATTACATATGTTTTAGGAAAATTTTCTTGATTTGAACGGGGTTCGGGGGTTTGAAAACGCTCTCTGTAAAGCTTTTTAGGCTCGGCAGATAGGACGGAACCAAATAAAGGGTTCCATCCTTGCAATTTTTTGGTTCCGCCAAAAACAACCCAACAGATCAGGCGGAACCAATTTCAGGGTTCCGCCAGTGTTGTCATTTGGTTCTGCCAGCCAACAACTATATATTTTCAAATTTTCAAATTTTCAGTTTATCCCGCACCCTAAATCATCCAATTTTGTTTCTTAGATACTTTTTACTATTTCCTACTAACATTAGGACCTTCTTAACACATTACAACCAATAGGAAACCATTTCCCTCAAAATTTTTGAAAATTCTCATAACCACATCAAGTTACTTTTCTCCATAAGGGATCCCTTTATTTGGTTCCTTTCCATCTGTTGATCCTCTGACCGTAAAGATCTTGCACTGAGTATAATGCAATTATTGCATATCCATCCCAAATCACTCAACCTCCTTCATTGGTTTGACTTTGATGAGTTGACAACCATCTTTAACTCTTTCAAATGATTAGGAACCACCATTTTTGTAAGGAATCACATCAAATCAACACACATTTATCCATGAAATTTGACTTCTATAAATTAGGAATAAATGGATCATCATCTCTACACCTTCATCACTGATGAGTGCTCAAACACTCATCATTTTTGGTCAAATCTGAACTGCAAAACATACAAAAACACTCAGTAATGCGTCAAAATACTGAAAATATTTCAAAGTTGTGTTTTATATGTTTTAGATGCAAAATGAGTAAAAACAAATGAAAAACGTACAAAGTTTGCAAAATTGGCAGTTTCAGTCCCCCAACTTTCAAAAATTGGCAAAAATAGTCCCTGAGCACTTATTTGAAAAGAAAAGTCACCAAAGGTCCTTTTGAAATCATAAGTTGTCATATTTTGTCCTTTGGTGAAAAATTGGAAAAGTTTTGGAAATTTGCAATTTAGTCACTGAAGTTTCAGATTTTGGCAGATTTGGTCCCTGGTGGGATATTTTTGAAAGAAAAATCATTTTTGGTCCTTGGGAAGTCAAAATTTATCAAAAATAGTCCTTGTGTAAAAAGTTTTGAGAATTTACACTTTTGGTCCCTGAAGTTTGAAAATTGACATAATTGGTCCCCGTGTGTTTTATTTTGAAAAATATTAATTTTGGTCCTTGTAATATTCAAACTTGTCAATTAAGGTCCTTATGGTTACTTTGGTAAAATTATAAATCAGGTCCCTACGGTTTCAAGATTTACAAAATTGGTCCTTGTTAATTATAAATACCAAACGGACCCTTGGTTTTATTTACCCAAAACACAACCCTAAAACCAAAACAAAAAATCCAGCCCACCCAAATAAACCCCAAAGCCCACCAAACAAAAGTCCATCCCTTTTAATATTACCCCCAACTTTGACCTCAGTCAAACCCCCAACCGTCCACTGTTCGCCCCCCACCTTCATCCCCTGATTATCAGCTCCATGTCTCCCCTCCTCCATGATACCTTCACCAAACTCACCAAACTTCATTTAATACTTCTCACCAATTCAAACCAACCCCCTCCTCTTTAATGACCCAACATACCCCACTCAAACTGCCACACTCACATTTCCTGCCAAAACCACTTCAATGGCTAGGATCAAATTAAAGCCATCCAATGGCTGGAAAGAGAGTGGGAAAGTCAAGAAAGTGCTCCAGGACTTATATAACTGAAGAAAAATGAAGAAGGAAGTATTAGTTAGATAGTAGTTAACTAGTGTAGATTTTAGTGTCGAATTTGATGTAATCTTTTTAGTTGTTAAAACTAGTGTTAACATTGTTTTTTAAGTTTTCTAATGTAATTTAAAGTCAATTAAATCAAATCTTCAAGTATCTTTATTAACCTCAGTTTATGCAAGTTTCCATGAAATTCTCTTTATGATATAAATATGGTTAAAAGTGATGTTTTATTGTTTCATTAGCTTTATTTAAGTTAATTATGAGCTCTTACAAGCTCGGAACTTAGTTAAATATAGTCTTGTTCAAAATCTCAAAAATAACATAAAAATAGAAAAAAATATAGAAAAATCAAAAATAGTTAAGCAAAGGAGAAGAAGCAAAGAAGAGTGGTGAATTCTGGAATCTTATGGTAGTAGTACCTCAGGGGAGGTGTTAGTTTGGTTATTGGTTCCATAGTTACTTGTTTCTCAGTTGGATTTAAATTGTAAGCCTTTTCCTTAAATTTTGTAAATCACTGTTCAAGTACTTATTTGATTGCTTATTCTGTTGTTTTATGCTTATTTGTGGCTCCTTAATCAAAATATTGCTTAATATAGCTTCTTTGTTTACTAGAATCTTTGTGTGCTCATTATTGTTCTTAACTGCCAATCTCAGCATGTTAATGAATTATGATTAGTTGTTGTTATTCTTGATGCTTTTGTGCTCAAATGACCCTGTGTTATCATTTTAGTACCTTTGGATTCGGATTTGTGTCTTAAATCTGTGGAATGCCTTGAAAATCACAAGTTAGCTTTTGTTAAGGGGTGTTTGGTTTAGTCCACTGTTGAGGTTTCTTTTGGATGTTTGACTTTGATCTTTGTTTCATTAACTTGCATTAGGTTTAGTTAGGCCTTAGGAATTATAAAACTAGCACCCTAAACATTAGAAAGTCAAAATCACCACCCAATCCTCCCAACAGTTAACTGTTGAGGTCTTTGGGTCTCAAAACTCACCCATTTTGTTTAAAAGTTGTCCTTCTAGCCTAATTTAGCTCTAATATAACCTAACACATAAATTTCAGTCATTTATATCCAATCAAAGTTGGAAAAAGTCAAAGTTATAAGTTTTTCATGAAAAGTCAATTTGCATGTTTTCATTTTTTTCCAATTCTAGCAAGAATTTTGTAGATTTGTGTATTTGGTCTGAAGCCTTGAAACTTGTTGGGTTGACAGTCCCCCAGCTAGTCTTTAAGTTCCCCCCTCCATTGCATTTTTGTGATTTTTCCTCCGGGCCCCACAGCCCTCCAAAGTAGGCTGCAGGGGAGGGTATTCCCCTGCTGCAGCAGTTAACCCATCCACCACCACCACTTTGGTGGTGTTTCCTGGCCACCTCAGTAGGCCCCACAACCACCACTTAGCTTCTTTCAACCCCCCTCCTACCCCTCTTCATGTTTTGACCATAAGTTTGACCTCAAACCTTCTGGGACCCACTTGGAATCACCCCACAAACTTGTCCCTTTTCTGAGTGGCCTGTTTGGTTTTTGGAGTAACTTAATCAGCTTATTGGCTTATCCAATAGTCCCCATGTGCTTTTCCAGCTTAAACTTGTCCATATAACTCATTTGTGATTCCACCCTTGTGGGTCCCACTTAAGCTCATTTGGGCTTATTTGCTTATTTGGTCAACAATAGTCAACTGTGCAAGCTTATTGCTTGCATTTAGCTTATTTTTAAGCATTGGAAATTTTGTTTTCACAAAAGTTTTATGTTTTAAGTATTTTTAGAGTTTTGTAAAAGAAAATCCAGAAAAAACAAATTTAATAATAAGTGATAGTTTCTATTTAATATAATTTAAATTTTAATTTTCATTTTTAGATTTTTATTAAGTACTTGGTATTTTTATATTTTTATTAATTTCCTTTTATGTTAAAGTAATTTTAATAATTTTCTCAGATTTTTATTTTATCATTTGGTATTTATTAAATTTAATATTAGTTTTGTTAATTATTAATTAATAATTAAGTTTTAAATAGCATAATTAGTTTTTATAAAGTAAACCCTAGTTTTTATATTTTTCCTAGCTTTTATATAATGTAAAATAATTTTAGGAATTTTCTTATAATTTCTACTGTTCATTTTCTATTTTTAATAATTTAAAATAGTTTAATTAGGTAATTAATATTTAATTAGTAATTAATTAATAGAAAAATCACAAAAAGACAAAAATACATATTTTTAATTTTAAAACTTGTTTTTAGTTATTTTATAATTTTATAAAATTAATTTTCACTTTTCTAGTATTTAATTAATATTATATTGTAATTAAGTTATTTAAATATTAATAATTAATGTTAATTAGTATTTAATTAATATTAAATAATTAATTAGTGTAAAATTTTATTTTATTTTTCTAAAAATTTTCTTTTATCCTAGGGTTTGTAAAAAAGTCATTTTTAACCCCTGTGGGTTTTCAGATTTCACTTTTTCACTTTTTATTTCGTACGTCTACGTAAATTTAAATTAAACGTACGCGTTTTTAGGTTTAAAACGTTTCTGGGTTTTTTGGTTTTACAATCATGATCATATAACTTATTTAAGTTATTTTCTTTTAAAATTCCTTAGTGTAACCATCTCAAACCCTTTTCTGTCCAGATTCACCCGATCACAAACCCGTTTGATAACCATCACACCTCGTCGGGACATAACGACCCGGGGAAACACTATATTCCGCGGAGCATTGAGCCTAAGGAGTTTGACTGTATTGACCACATCCGTGGTTGACTTTAGTTGACTGCTTTTCCCTCAATCAATTACAGCCTTTTTCTTTCATCTTAGCAATTTCTTAACCAAAGTCAACATGACTAAAACCTCCAACTCATCTCCTTCAAAAAAACCACCAAAGAGAACCGTTAGGATAAGTGTCAAACCTTGTTGTTTTGTCAACCTAAACGCATCATCATCAGATTCATCACCCTTAACCATCATCTCCCATCCGAGATGAAAACTTCCTAACTCTCACCACTCCTACACCACCACCAAGATCACAAACCATTGTGACAACTCCACCACCAACAAAACTCTGGTAGCCACCACACCACCTCCGGTACTATCTCAACCACCAAAATCACCATCACCACCAAAGTCACCAAAAATAGAACCCATAGAACTCTTTGCAACTTCACCACATCCATTTTTTGAAACTTTAGAAGACCTACCTCCAAGATCCACTAATCCACCACCATTACCATCATTTTCTTCAGTTGAACGTATGGCAAATCAACCACCTCGGGCATCATTCATGCTCAATGAACCATTTGATCATGGATCATCCTAACCATCACAACCAAAACCATTTCTCTTTCATCCTATTTACAAGGATATCCATGGGCCACTCTATGGTGATACTCAACAACCTTAACAATCTCAACAATCTCAATCATTTTTTCCTACCTTTGAGGAAATTGATGAATCCATATGGATTGGCCCTCCAACCTCACAAGAAGTCCGAAACATCAAAAATGAAATGAATGGCCTTCTCACTTTCAAAACATAATAGGTTCCCACATCCAAGAAGTCATTCATCTACAAGAAGACTTGTTTTCTAACAACATACCAACACCACCAAACAC
Source organism: Artemisia argyi (assembly GCA_030686995.1). NCBI lineage: Eukaryota > Viridiplantae > Streptophyta > Magnoliopsida > Asterales > Asteraceae > Artemisia > Artemisia argyi. The sequence goes on from CM060677.1 coordinate 73,207,988, forward strand.
CTTTCAAGCCCATGATGTTCAATCAACTTATCCACCACCACAAACTAATAACGATGGAGCCTTACCACTTCCACTGACTTCCCTCGCCATGGTTATATCATGTGTGAAAGGGCCGCTAGGATTAGCGAGCAGACCAAAATAATGGTCCATGAACTTCAAGACGAAATGAGGTTCATTCTCCAACACATTCTCGACCGTCTTAACACACTTTCTCATCCTTCACAACACTAGGAGGAACTTCTAGCTTTAGAACTTTCTAATTTAGGATTTTTGTTTTCTTTTATAGATGTAGAAGTTTTATTTTCTTCTTATTTTCTTTTTTGCATTTTCTTTTTAGTAATAGGATTTTTATTCATGCCTTGTCCCATTACTTTAACTTTGGTCAAAATAAATTTTACTTGAATGAATATTATTCTATTATATATTGTGTGTTGGTTATATTCTTTATATGGTTTTGTGTTGATTGTGGTATTATTGGTTTGAACTATTTTTTAACTAACCTTTGTTTTTGTAGCACCCAAAATCCATGTATTCTATTGGCACCCCATCTATGGGGGAGTATTGACCAAGGGCGAGCTATTCAAGCTCGGGTTACATCATAATTCGCTAAAGGTCTTTTGATGAGTGCTCAAACACTCATCAGTTTTGGTCTAATCTGAACTGCAAAACATACAAAAACACTCAGTAATGCATCAAAATACTAAAAATATTTCAAAATTGTGTTTTATATGTTTTAGATGCAAAACGAGCAAAAACAAACAAAAAAACGCACAAAGTTTGCAAAATTGGCAGTTTCAGTCCCTCAACTTTCATAAAATGACAAAACTAGTCCCTGGATATTCAAAATATGGAAAATTATCACCAAAGGTCATTTTGAAATCATAAAATGTCATATTTAGTCCTTTGGTGAAAAATCACAAAAGTTTTGGAAATTTACACTTTTGGTCCCTAGAGTTTCAATAATTGGCAGATTCAGTCCCTGGTGGGATAATTTTGAAAGAAAAATCACTTTTGGTCCTTGGGAAAGTCACAAAAGCCATTTTTAGTCCCTGGATGATAACTTTGAGGAAATTACATATTTGGTCCCTAGATTTTTGAAAAATGACAAATTTGGTCCCTGTGAATTTCAAAATGAAAAACACCATTTTTGGTCCTTTGATTATCTATTATTGGCAGGAAAGAACCTTGTAACAAGTTTGGAAGGATAGCAAATTCAGCCCCTCATGATTCGGCAAATTACACATATGGTCCTTGTGTTATATTTCTACAAAAACCAACCGGACCCTTAATTTTGCTACCCAAACCAAAACAACCCAACATCCAATCCACCCTTATACCACCCCTGATCCAATAACCCACCCTCAGCCCACCACCAAGCCCAAAAACACAAAACCGTTTTAAATAAAAAAACGGTCAAACCCAGTTTGACTCCTCACCTTTCTCCCCCACTTGGTGCCTGCTACAACCAAACCAACACTCCACCCCCTCCTCATCCCATCCTTCCACCTCACTTCTCCCAGTTCTTGTTCCCCCTCCAAACACAACCCTCCAAGAATCCATAAATGCTCACAAATTATCACAAGCAATCCCACACCCTGCCAAATTAGTTTTCCCGCCAAAAAGAGTCCAACGGCCAAGATTGATAAAACTGATCCAACGGCTCCAAAAGCAAGTGGGATTTTTTGTGGGACCCTCCAGGGTGTATAAAAGAAAGAAAAGAGTAGCAGAAAAGGAGGCAGTTAGAGTAATTTTATTTTTAGTTTAGTTTTAGGACAAATCCTTTTTTTAACTTGTAATTCAGTTTCCATCTAAGCTTTTAAGCATTGTACCATTTTAATTATGTTGTAATAAAACTCTGTTCAAGCTTTAATTTCAAGTTTCAGTTATAAATTTCCATTTTAGCAATTTTAAGCAAATTTGACAAGTTTGCTTTATTTTGTTTGTTGTTGTTGTTTCTGGATTCTAATCATATTTAAGCTATGACAAAGCTTAGATAAGCTTTTATTTATCTTAAAAATCAGTCTTAGTTACTAAAAGTAAAAAAATAAAAAAATCAAGAAAATCAAAGAAAAATAAAAAGAAAATAGAAAATCAAGGAAGAAGAAGAAAGAAGCAAGGATACTGGTGTGCTTTGGATGCTCATGGTTTTAGAAGTCTCAGAAAGGAGACTAGGGTAGTTTTGGATCTTGGTTTGTTAGTATTGAACTCACTGGATCAAGATTGTAAGCCATTTCAATTTTTTTCTTGCCTTGCGCTGTAGCATTACCTCTCTTCTGCTTATTGTTGTTTATTTAAGGTTTCCTATGCTTGTTACAGTTAATGTTAAAGTATTAGTTAGCCTAGATTTCAGCTTGTTCAATATTTGTGCACAATACCATGTTAACTGCCATAGTAACATACCTAGTATACTATAGTGATAAGTGGTTGTTTGTGTTTAATTTTAGCTTAAATACAGTTAGGATAACTTATTAGATAGTTTTGGATAAGTGGTTTAACTAATCTCTTTGAATTCCTTTGAAATCTCATAACAGTTAGGGTATTTAGGGGTGTTTGGTTCAATTGGTTTTGCTGAGTTTATGTTGTTGTTATTGGATAAAAGTTGTGTAGACATCTTTATAAGGCTAAAATTGACTCAGTTCAACTATTGATTTGGTAATTTCCAAGCATAAAGTCAAAATGAGCTTTAACTCTCCATAAATCCAGAACTGTTGAAACCTAGAGTTAGCATAATCTCCATTTTGACTCAAAACTTGTTTAGATTGCTGTAATTAGTCTCATTTTAGGTTATAAAAACAATCTAAGTAACATAGATCATTCAGTAACTCACCAAAGTCAAAGTTCTTATGTTTCATGAAAAGTCAAATTGCATGCCTTCTTTTTTTTTTCAAAAAACCCCAAGATTTATTTAGAATTTAGGATTGGGTTTCAGACTTTGGAAATTTTAGGTTTAGTACTCCACCACCTCATCTCCAATTTCCCACTTTGGTTTCATTTTTGTGAATTTTTCACTGGGCCCCACAACCCCTCAAAGAGGGCTGCAGGGTTGTATGTTTGCCCTGTGCAGCAGACCCCTTCCCTACCACCACCACTTTGGTGGTTGCCACAAGCCACCACAGTGGGCCCCAGTGGTGGTTCTTGGTTCCAAGGTGTTCACCACCTTGCCAGCTCCACATTGCACCCTTAGCTTTGCCCTGAATGCCTGTGGACCCCACTCAAATTAAGCCCAAAGGTTTGTCCCCTTTTTCAGTTTCTAAACAATAAGCAAGTGCTTATTATTAGCTTATTTGCTTATTCTGAGGTCCCCAAGTGTCTTTTCCAGCTTATTCATGTCCCAGTAGCTTATTTAGATTAAAATTAGCAAGAGTGGGTCCCACTTAGGTCCATTTCTGCTTATTTGTCTTCAAAGTTGACCAAAGTCAACTGTGTGGCTTTTTCCTTCATAACTAGCTTAATTTTAAGTTCCATTAAAGTTGTTTTTATAAAAAGTTTCTATTTTTAGTTGTAAAATAAGTTTCCAAAAGAAAAATCCAGAAAATCAAATTAATTTTTAAGTGATAGTTTCTATTTAATTTTATTTAAATTTTATTTTTCATTTTTAGATTTTAATTAAGTACTTGTCATTTTTATATTTTTATTAATTTCCTCTTATATTAAAGTAATTATAATAATTTTCTCAGATTTTTATTTTATCTTTTAGTATTTATTAGAATTAACTTTAGTTTTATTACTTATTAATTAATATTAAGTTTAAAATAGCATAATTAGTTTTTATTAATCAAAACCTAGTTTTTATATTTTTTATAGCTTGTATAAGTTGTAAAATAATTTTAGAAATTTTCCTAGAATTTTTACTGTTCATTTTCTATTTTTTATAATTTAATTAGTTTAATTAGAAATTAATAAGTAATTAGATTAATAATTAGTTAATTAGTTTAAAAATACATAAAATTAACTTTTTATAATTTTCTAGGATTCCTGTAATGGTTAATTAGATTTGTAAAATTTTTCTTAATTTTCTAAGCCTTTTTAGTATTTTTAATAATTCTAATTAGTTTTAATTAGTATTAAATAGATAATTAGTAATTAATTAATAATAAATAATTAAATAGTGTAAAAATAGTTTTTATTTTTCTTAAAATTTTCTTTAATTATTAGGATTGTAAAAATATTAATTTTACACTTTTAACCCTTCCCGTCCATCAGTTGTACTTTTTGTTTTGTTCGTCTGTGTACGTTTTTTAATTAAAACGTACGTTTTTAGGTTTTAGCTCAAATCTTCGTAATCTTAATTCTCGTAATCACTCACGTAGCTTTCCTAAGCTATATTTGTTAATAATTTCCAAATAATTCTGATCATAACCCTTTTCTGTGAATAATCACCCGATCACGAATACGCTAAAGTTACATTTCACACCTCAACGGGATTTAACGACCCGGTGATACCTTATATTACCCGGAGCATTGACCTAGGCTATTTGACTTTGTTGACCATTCATTGGTCAATATAAGGTTGACTGTTTGGGCTCAATCAATTTATGGCGCCGCTGCCGGGGAGGTTGTGTGCGTATCTAAACGGTTTTTCTGATTAGTGTCTTTGGAATTCATTCCATTGTACATTTATCCATCCTTTGTTCATATTTTCTATTTATCAAAACAAAACCGTTCCCGAAAACATTTTAAATCAGTTTTCAACGAACACAAAAAACACAAAAAGATTTTCTTTATCATTTGTACAAAATGTCTTTCCAAAAATCCAAAAACATTCTCCTTTACCCTCTCACATCTTTGATTCTTCATCCCTACCCCTCCCAAACCATTTGATTCTTTCTATGTCTCACCCACACCTTCTGGTTTGCCATTGGTGTGGTAATCCTTATAATGGTGGCAATTGCCCTAGTTGTGGCATGGTAGAGTCAGGAAACGGGTCTGTCTATAACCAGAATCCATATTCCTACCATGACACGACTGATTCATTCCATCAGTTACCACACCATGAGACTCAACAGTTTTACTGTTGTGAGTACTGTGGTGGTTCACACTACAGTTATGATTGTCAATCGGGAAACACGCTTGTCTATGAGCAGTCTCCTGATAGCAATTGTAATTCTAGCACATACAACCCACAGCCACATCAGTATTATTGTTGTGATTACTGTAGAGGTCCACACTCTAGCTCGGATTGTCAAACAAGGAATCCATTTCCTTGTAACAATTACGACTATTCGTTTTCAGGCCCACCTCCACAGTACGATATGATTCACACCTCGTCGGGACATAACGACCCGGGGAAACCCTATACTTCCGCGGAGCATTGATCTAGGCTATTTGACTTTGTTGACCATTCCTTGGTCAATATAAGTTAGGTGGTTTAGCATCAATCAATTTCAAGACCTTTTACTAAAGGCTCTTGATATTTTAAAAGAACTTAAGGAGGAGTTGGTTACTACACCATTTCGAGACTCTCGTGAGAAATCTATGGCAGAATTACTTGCTGAGGAACGAGAGGCTAGAAACGAATTGAGCATGGAAGAATTACTTGTCTTAGAACAAGCAGCTATAACACGTGCTAAATTTCGTCAAGCTGCCCTTCTAGACTGTGATGATGATAGTGATAATGAAGAAACCCTTGATATCCTTCAATTTTATAAGGGTTCATCAGATTCATCATTTGTGATTCTTCCCACGGAAAATCAGGGAGAAAATGATGAGACGGGGAAATTACTAGCCGTTGAACAAATGGAACTTGAAAATTCCATGAATGCTAGCTCCTCTCATCTCCCTCAGTCTGTTGTTATCACACCCGAAGTTCACACTCACTCTCTAAACATGGGGGATGAGCATCTTAGCACTATTCCTAATAAGGAATCGGACGAATTAATAAAGTCTAGTGTGGAGATCCTTGTCCCAATCCCGAGAGAGTCACAGGGAACTTTGGATCATGTATGTGATATTCCTTCACTCATTGAGTGTCCTAAAGATCATTTTGAGACTTTCTCAGATTTTAATGATGATTGTACATCTCATGGAGACATTGAGTATATTGAGGCATCACTTCCTCAGTCTGATGTTGATCCTCTTCTTGAGGAGTTCGCTGATGAACTTACTCACATCAATCCACTTTCCTTGGAAAGTGATGATGGTCTCCTCGATTTCCAAGCCGATCTGGGAGAAATTGAAAGTCTCCTATATCATGATCCGTCACTCACTTCTTATCCCGACAATCCAATTGAGAATAATAATCACTTTGTTCCCGAAACATTCAATACTACTCTCACCAATCCTCTATTTGAATTCGATTCTGAATTCACTATGATTTCTAACAATCCAATCTTTGACGAGGATTGTGATGAGTCCACAATGGAACATGAGTTCACAGATTCACATCTTGTGAATAATTCTCTTCATGAGGAGTTCTCCGGTGAACTCACTCATCATGTTATGACTCCTCCGGAGTTTGATAGCCCGGGGGGAGATGCACTCAATCTTGAGAATTTGCAAATTCCCACCCACCCTCCCGGGTTGTTTACGAGCTTACCCTTTGAAATCCAAACTCAGGCTATTGAGCCTCCTCTTGAGGAAGAAGATCAAATCATGCTTTTTATCATGATTTTCTTCCTTTTCTTCACCTACAGGGTGACTTCTTCTCTTCTTCACTCCTTCGGGAGTGAGGACACTATATTTGATCCCGGCATTTTCATGTATCATTATCTTGAGCCGGGCACTTATCTCATCGGTGTGGAACTTTCACATGCTTCATATGTTTGTCCAAACATTTTGAATGAAAGTCCGATGGAGATTACTTCTTCCACATTCCCCAATAACAAATGAATTAGGGGTCGAGTCAAGCTAGCGACTCGGTAAACAAAAACAGTAGCATGCATATAGGGTTTTCACCCTAAGTGTGGGGGAGTCCCCCATGCTATGGTTACAAGAGTGAAAAAAACAAAATGGTGTTTTCCACGCTTAGCTTGTAATGTTGCCCTTTTACGTTCAAAATGTCGGCATAATAGCCGGGATTTTGAATATTGAGGACAATATTCATGCTAAGTGTGGGGGGTATTCGCTATTCTAGCGAATTTTATCACATTTTACCATATAATACCCCCGTTTTTGCCAAAATTTCAAAAATTTTAAAAAAAAATTCACTGGTGCTTCAAAATTTTTGTGGTAATCAGTCCGCCTTGTCTAACCGACAAAAGGGATTGGCTAGTCCAGAAGCAAACGGCTCCTGGTAAAGACATCTCAAATCCGTTTATGGCTTGCAATTTGCCCAAAATTGTACGGTTCCTCAACTCCCAAAAAACAAATGAGTTGGCTAGCCCGCAAGATTATGGCTTGTGGTAAAGGCCGTGGAAAATCCATAATTGGTAATCAGCTCACCAAGATGTTGACTATTCCATCAAGAGCTGGCTAGTCCAGAAGCAAACGGCTCCTGGTAAAGACAAATCAAATCCGTTGACAGCTGGTGGTTTGCTCAAAATCACACGGTTATCAGGTGTGCCACAGTTCTTACACCTGGCTACTCCAGAAGTGATGGCTTTTGGTAAAGAGTTAAAAATCCATCAAGTTTTCAAAACAGTATTGCTAGGGACTAGCAATAGTTTAGTGTGGGGGATTGATGAGTGCTCAAACACTCATCATTTTTTGTCTAATCTGAACTGCAAAACATACAAAAACACTCAGTAATGCATCAAAATACTAAAAATATTTCAAAATTGTGTTTTATATGTTTTAGATGCAAAACGAGCAAAAACAAACAAAAAAACGCACAAAGTTTGCAAAATTGGCAGTTTCAGTCCCTCAACTTTCATAAAATGACAAAACTAGTCCCTGGATATTCAAAATATGGAAAATTATCACCAAAGGTCATTTTGAAATCATAAAATGTCATATTTAGTCCTTTGGTGAAAAATCTCAAAAGTTTTGGAAATTTACACTTTTGGTCCCTGGAGTTTCAATAATTGGCAGATTCAGTCCCTGGTGGGATAATTTTGAAAGAAAAATCACTTTTGGTCCTTGGGAAAGTCACAAAAGCCATTTTTAGTCCCTGGATGATAACTTTGAGGAAATTACATATTTGGTCCCTAGATTTTTGAAAAATGACAAATTTGGTCCCTGTGAATTTCAAAATGAAAAACACCATTTTTGGTCCTTTGATTATCTATTCTTGGCAGGAAAGAACCTTGTAACAAGTTTGGAAGGATAGCAAATTCAGCCCCTTATGATTCGGCAAATTACACATATGGTCCTTGTGTTATATTTCTACAAAAACCAACCGGACCCTTAAGTTTGCTACCCAAACCAAAACAACCCAACATCCAATCCACCCTTATACCACCCCTGATCCAATAACCCACCCTCAGCCCACCACCAAGCCCAAAAACACAAAACCGTTTTAAATAAAAAAACGGTCAAACCCAGTTTGACTCCTCACCTTTCTCCCCCACTTGGTGCCTGCTACAACCAAACCAACACTTCACCCCCTCCTCTTCCCATCCTTCCACCTCACTTCTCCCAGTTCTTGTTCCCCCTCCAAACACAACCCTCCAAGAATCCATAAATGCTCACAAATTATCACAAGCAATCCCACACCCTGCCAAATTAGTTTTCCCGCCAAAAAGAGTCCAACGGCCAAGATTGATAAAACTGATCCAACGGCTCCAAAAGCAAGTGGGATTTGTTGTGGGACCCTCCAGGGTGTATAAAAGAAAGAAAAGAGTAGCAGAAAAGGAGGCAGTTAGAGTAATTTTATTTTTAGTTTAGTTTTAGGACAAATCGTTTTTTTAACTTGTAATTCAGTTTCCATCTAAGCTTTTAAGCATTGTACCATTTTAATTATGTTGTAATAAAACTCTGTTCAAGCTTTAATTTCAAGTTTCAGTTATAAATTTCCATTTTAGCAATTTTAAGCAAATTTGACAAGTTTGCTTTATTTTGTTTGTTGTTGTTGTTTCTGGATTCTAATCATATTTAAGCTATGACAAAGCTTAGATAAGCTTTTATTTATCTTAAAAATCAGTCTTAGTTACTAAAAGTAAAAAAATAAAAAAATCAAGAAAATCAAAGAAAAATAAAAAGAAAATAGAAAATCAAGGAAGAAGAAGAAAGAAGCAAGGATACTGGTGTGCTTTGGATGCTCATGGTTTTAGAAGTCTCAGAAAGGAGACTAGGGTAGTTTTGGATCTTGGTTTGTTAGTATTGAACTCACTGGATCAAGATTGTAAGCCATTTCAATTTTTTTCTTGCCTTGCACTGTAGCATTACCTCTCTTCTGCTTATTGTTGTTTATTTAAGGTTTCCTATGCTTGTTACAGTTAATGTTAAAGTATTAGTTTGCCTAGATTTCAGCTTGTTCAATATTTGTGCACAATACCATGTTAACTGCCATAGTAACATACCTAGTATACTATAGTGATAAGTGGTTGTTTGTGTTTAATTTTAGCTTAAATACAGTTAGGATAACTTATTAGATAGTTTTGGATAAGTGGTTTAACTAATCTCTTTGAATTCCTTTGAAATCTCATAACAGTTAGGGTATTAAGGGGTGTTTGGTTCAATTGGTTTTGCTGAGTTTATGTTGTTGTTATTGGATAAAAATTGTGTAGACATCTTTATAAGGCTAAAATTGACTCAGTTCAACTATTGATTTGGTAATTTCCAAGCATAAAGTCAAAATGAGCTTTAACTCTCCATAAATCCAGAACTGTTGAAACCTAGAGTTAGCATAATCTCCATTTTGACTCAAAACTTGTTTAGATTGCTGTAATTAGTCTCATTTTAGGTTATAAAAACAATCTAAGTAACATAGATCATTCAGTAACTCACCAAAGTCAAAGTTCTTATGTTTCATGAAAAGTCAAATTGCATGCCTTCTGTTTTTTTTTCAAAAAACCCCAAGATTTATTTAGAATTTAGGATTGGGTTTCAGACTTTGGAAATTTTAGGTTTAGTACTCCACCACCTCATCTCCAATTTCCCACTTTGGTTTCATTTTTGTGAATTTTCCACTGGGCCCCACAACCCCTCAAAGAGGGCTGCAGGGTTGTCTGTTTACCCTGTGCAGCAGACCCCTTACCTACCACCACCACTTTGGTGGTTGCCACAAGCCACCACAGTGGGCCCCAGTGGTGGTTCTTGGTTCCAAGGTGTTCACCACCTTGCCAGCTCCACATTGCACCCTTAGCTTTGCCCTGAATGCCTGTGGACCCCACTCAAATTAAGCCCAAAGGTTTGTCCCCTTTTTCAGTTTCTAAACAATAAGCAAGTGCTTATTATTAGCTTATTTGCTTATTCTGAGGTCCCCAAGTGTCTTTTCCAGCTTATTCATGTCCCAGTAGCTTATTTAGATTAAAATTAGCAAGAGTGGGTCCCACTTAGGTCCATTTCTGTTTATTTGTCTCCACAGTTGACCAAAATCAACTGTGAGGCTTTTTCCTTCATAACTAGCTTAATTTTAAGTTCCATTAAAGTTGTTTTTATAAAAAGTTTCTATTTTTAGTTGTAAAATAAGTTTCCAAAAGAAAAATCCAGAAAATCAAATTAATTTTTAAGTGATAGTTTCTATTTAATTTTATTTAAATTTTATTTTTCATTTTTAGATTTTAATTAAGTACTTGTCATTTTTATATTTTTATTAATTTCCTCTTATATTAAAGTAATTATAATAATTTTCTCAGATTTTTATTTTATCTTTTAGTATTTATTAGAATTAACTTTAGTTTTATTACTTATTAATTAATATTAAGTTTAAAATAGCATAATTAGTTTTTATTAATCAAAACCTAGTTTTTATATTTTTTTATAGCTTGTATAAGTTGTAAAATAATTTTAGAAATTTTCCTAGAATTTTTACTGTTCATTTTCTATTTTTTATAATTTAATTAGTTTAATTAGAAATTAATAAGTAATTAGATTAATAATTAGTTAATTAGTTTAAAAATACATAAAATTAACTTTTTATAATTTTCTAGGATTCCTGTAATGGTTAATTAGATTTGTAAAATTTTTCTTAATTTTCTAAGCCTTTTTAGTATTTTTAATAATTCTAATTAGTTTTAATTAGTATTAAATAGATAATTAGTAATTAATTAATAATAAATAATTAAATAGCGTAAAAATAGTTTTTATTTTTCTTAAAATTTTCTTTAATTATTAGGATTGTAAAAATATTAATTATACACTTTTAACCCTTCCCGTCTATCAGTTGTACTTTTTGTTTTGTTCGTCTGTGTACGTTTTTTAATTAAAACGCACGTTTTTAGGTTTTAGCTCAAATCTTCGTAATCTTAATTCTCGTAATCACTCACGTAGCTTTCCTAAGCTATATTTGTTAATAATTTCCAAATAATTCTGATCATAACCCTTTTCTGTGAATAATCACCCGATCACGAATACGCTAAAGTTACATTTCACACCTCAACGGGATTTAACGACCCGGTGATACCTTATATTACCCGGAGCATTGACCTAGGCTATTTGACTTTGTTGACCATTCCTTGGTCAATATAAGGTTGACCGTTTGGGCTCAATCATCTTTCTTCTTTTTGTTTCGACAAAAAGGAGAGGAAAACATTAAACTTAATTCGTCAAAATTAATTAATATTTTTATACAATTTAAAAACCAATTTGTTGCATAAAACATGTTTAATCTATATTTTTAAAAGGCTTGATCTCTATTTATCTCATTACTTAAAAATAAATTTTATGTTTTGTCCTCAACAAAAAGGAGGAGATTGTTAATACAAATATCACCTAAAAATATTATTTATATTTTGTGACATTTGCTAAATTTTGTTAAAGACAATTATAAACTTTACTTCTAGCAAAACATAAATATAGCTAAGTCTTTTACTAATAATGTCACAAATCTATTCTTAAACATCACTTTAGCTACATATATATTTTCATATTATGGTTTAATTCTAAAATTGGAAATGTAGGATTACATCATGGCATGCATCACTTTGATATCTTTGTAGGATTGTAAAGATCATTGGAAGATTTCATATATATTTTGCTTAGATCTTAACTCATAAAATCCTTGGAAAGAAATGAAAATATTTTGGTTAGATTTGATCAAGATTTTTTGAGATTTTGTTGCAGGTTCTGGCGGAACCAATGGGATACACGAACGGAACCCATGATTTGGTTTCGTCCCATCCGTGGCTTGCTCAGGCAGTTTTGCCTATAAATAGCAAGCCACACATTGATGTTTTATCATTACTTAAAATCATAAACTAAAGAAAGCTTTATACGGTTTAAAGCAAGCCCCTTAGGCTTGGTATGATAGGTTGAAAGCTTTTCTTCTTAAGCATGAATACTTGATGGGAATGGTAGATAACACTCTTTTCACCAAGAAGAAGATTCAAACATCATAATCGTCCAAATATATGTTGATGACATCATAGAGGTATGATAGGAAGTTTATTGTACCTAATGGCGAATAGGCGCGATATTATGTTTAGTGTCTGCCTTTGTGCTCGCTTTCAAGAAGATCCCAAATCTTCTCACTTAGAAGCGGTTAAACGTATCTTCCGATACATTAAAGGTACTATGCACTTAGGATCATGGTATCCTAAGGGGACCGGCATAGAAACTATAGTTTAAGCCGACTCTGATCATGCGGGAGATTATGTGGATCGAAAAAGTACTAGTGGCATTTATACCTTCATGGCTTGTTTCTTAACTTCTTGGTTCTCCAAGAAACAAACGGCACTAGCTATCTCCACAACCGAAGTCGAATATGTAAGCACCAAAAAGGCATGTCAACAAGCACTATGGATGAAACAAGCTCTTGTAGACTATGGTATTACACTTGATAACATTCCAATCATGTGTGATAATAAAGGAGCAATAGATTTAAGTAAAAACCGCGTGCAACACTCTCGTACCAAACACATAGAAATTCATCACCATTTTCTTAGGGATAACGTGCAAAAGGGTAACATATCTATTGAAAAAGTACCAACAGAGGAAAACATAGCTGATATTCTTACTAAACCACTTAAGTGTGAACCATTCTTTTATCTACGTTTAGGATTAGGAATGATGGAACACATATCTCCTTATATTTCATATTTAATGCATTCCTTCTAATCTGAGTCTAGGATTCTCTTGCGCACAAAAATTAGAAATTGGGGAAGTAACTATTTCTTTTTCTTAACAACCATTATTGCATGATAATAAGAAAACTTGACTTTGTGCATAAAAAAACCCCAATTCATATGTTCAAAATCTTCTCATGAACAGGAAAAATCAATTTTTCTTGCATTGTTAATACAATTCAAAAACATTTTTCCATGCATGCACGATGCGCTCAATTCCTCTATCGGATCATATAACAAATATGTTATCCAACATGGTAAGATGAGCAAGATTGAAATTATGAGACTTTTGATTATCTCTTAGGATTTTTTTCTCTTTTAGGGTCGAGATAATCGCATCTCCACATGTGTTTCATGTAGGCATACACTAGAAACATTTTCTGAAATTTGGCAAACCTCCTAGTGGCGGTCCTTTATCGGCCCACGGTCCCCCAAGTGATAAGGGACCGTCCACCTATTTATAGGACCGTCCATTTATTTGTGTGTTGTGATTTGTTTTTTGTTCCTGCATGTTTGACTAGCCTACCCTTAGGTCTTATGCACATTCCTAATTTGCTTAAGCATCATTTGAACTAATTTAACCAAGCATGCATGCTTTACTATTCTTGCAACCTTCATCCTCTATTTAAACCACCACCTCCACCATCCATTGCCATGGCATAACCTTCCTCCTTCTCAATGTCATCCAACAAAATGTCATCCTATAGAAAACCAAGAATATCAGTCAAACCCATATGGAGGAAGAAACAAAGCCTTGGCAATTTCATGAACAACTCAAACAACTCACACAATAACCATGTCAACTCCAATCCCACATCACATAATGAGGCATCATCTTCATCATTCTCCTTCTTTGCCTCTCAACCACAAAATAGGCCACCATTCACTCACAATGAGCATACAAACCCGACTAGTCAAGATCATTCATTACCACCTTTGTTTCCACCTCTAATGACAAATGTCAACTCCCTACACTCCATCAAGGTTCAAGAATTCTCTAATCTTGTTGATTTGAGCCTCCTCAATATCATCCTATCCCAAAAACTTCATCCTCCAACAATGTCTCATCCCACTCTTGCCCAAGTGGATGCCCATGGGGGTTATTGTGCTTGTTGCATCTCCAATCACAACCACTTTCAAAAGATGAAGAATGATCTTGACTACATCATTTCCATACTCTTGCCATCCGTGTTTCTACAACCCCTACCCAAAAACTCTTCTCCACCATGCGGTCGCAAGTTCTAGAGAAGCATGCATGATCACTAATAAAACCGGATTTAACATGAGATATCCTAGGAGATTAGACTAGGACTATGCTTGTAAACTCATATTTGTAATTGTCATATGAATGGTATTACTCTTGTTTTTTAATGAATGATCTAGTTTTTGCATGAATTATTGAACTATTGATCCAGAACCTCCTCCTACCGGCGGTCCCTTATCAAGGTGGCGGTCCCGAACTTTAAAGGACCGTCGACCCATTTACAGGACCGTCCGCAATATATGTTTCTCCTACCTTATCTTAATTTTTATGCAGGATTTTTAAGTTTGCTTGCATGTTTCCTCTAACATTTTGGAGCTAAATTCCATCGATCGATTCCCGAGTGTCCTCATCAAGGGGGAGCACTAAGCTAGAGAGAGTCATCATGATTCCATGGACTTCTTTCTTTCTACGAAGCCTTTTTGATTCTACAAAAAGGGGGAGAACAAACGAGACTCGTTTAAAGGTCTTTTGATGAGTGCTCAAACACTCATCAGTTTTGGTCTAATCTGAACTGCAAAACATACAAAAACACTCAGTAATGCATCAAAATACTAAAAATATTTCAAAATTGTGTTTTATATGTTTTAGATGCAAAACGAGCAAAAACAAACAAAAAAACGCACAAAGTTTGCAAAATTGGCAGTTTCAGTCCCTCAACTTTCATAAAATGACAAAACTAGTCCCTGGATATTCAAAATATGGAAAATTATCACCAAAGGTCATTTTGAAATCATAAAATGTCATATTTAGTCCTTTGGTGAAAAATCACAAAAGTTTTGGAAATTTACACTTTTGGTCCCTAGAGTTTCAATAATTGGCAGATTCAGTCCCTGGTGGGATAATTTTGAAAGAAAAATCACTTTTGGTCCTTGGGAAAGTCACAAAAGCCATTTTTAGTCCCTGGATGATAACTTTGAGGAAATTACATATTTGGTCCCTAGATTTTTGAAAAATGACAAATTTGGTCCCTGTGAATTTCAAAATGAAAAACACCATTTTTGGTCCTTTGATTATCTATTATTGGCAGGAAAGAACCTTGTAACAAGTTTGGAAGGATAGCAAATTCAGCCCCTCATGATTCGGCAAATTACACATATGGTCCTTGTGTTATATTTCTACAAAAACCAACCGGACCCTTAATTTTGCTACCCAAACCAAAACAACCCAACATCCAATCCACCCTTATACCACCCCTGATCCAATAACCCACCCTCAGCCCACCACCAAGCCCAAAAACACAAAACTGTTTTAAATAAAAAACGGTCAAACCCAGTTTGACTCCTCACCTTTCTCCCCCACTTGGTGCCTGCTACAACCAAACCAACACTCCACCCCCTCCTCATCCCATCCTTCCACCTCACTTCTCCCAGTTCTTGTTCCCCCTCCAAACACAACCCTCCAAGAATCCATAAATGCTCACAAATTATCACAAGCAATCCCACACCCTGCCAAATTAGTTTTCCCGCCAAAAAGAGTCCAACGGCCAAGATTGATAAAACTGATCCAACGGCTCCAAAAGCAAGTGGGATTTTTTGTGGGACCCTCCAGGGTGTATAAAAGAAAGAAAAGAGTAGCAGAAAAGGAGGCAGTTAGAGTAATTTTATTTTTAGTTTAGTTTTAGGACAAATCCTTTTTTTAACTTGTAATTCAGTTTCCATCTAAGCTTTTAAGCATTGTACCATTTTAATTATGTTGTAATAAAACTCTGTTCAAGCTTTAATTTCAAGTTTCAGTTATAAATTTCCATTTTAGCAATTTTAAGCAAATTTGACAAGTTTGCTTTATTTTGTTTGTTGTTGTTGTTTCTGGATTCTAATCATATTTAAGCTATGACAAAGCTTAGATAAGCTTTTATTTATCTTAAAAATCAGTCTTAGTTACTAAAAGTAAAAAAATAAAAAAATCAAGAAAATCAAAGAAAAATAAAAAGAAAATAGAAAATCAAGGAAGAAGAAGAAAGAAGCAAGGATACTGGTGTGCTTTGGATGCTCATGGTTTTAGAAGTCTCAGAAAGGAGACTAGGGTAGTTTTGGATCTTGGTTTGTTAGTATTGAACTCACTGGATCAAGATTGTAAGCCATTTCAATTTTTTTCTTGCCTTGCGCTGTAGCATTACCTCTCTTCTGCTTATTGTTGTTTATTTAAGGTTTCCTATGCTTGTTACAGTTAATGTTAAAGTATTAGTTAGCCTAGATTTCAGCTTGTTCAATATTTGTGCACAATACCATGTTAACTGCCATAGTAACATACCTAGTATACTATAGTGATAAGTGGTTGTTTGTGTTTAATTTTAGCTTAAATACAGTTAGGATAACTTATTAGATAGTTTTGGATAAGTGGTTTAACTAATCTCTTTGAATTCCTTTGAAATCTCATAACAGTTAGGGTATTTAGGGGTGTTTGGTTCAATTGGTTTTGCTGAGTTTATGTTGTTGTTATTGGATAAAAGTTGTGTAGACATCTTTATAAGGCTAAAATTGACTCAGTTCAACTATTGATTTGGTAATTTCCAAGCATAAAGTCAAAATGAGCTTTAACTCTCCATAAATCCAGAACTGTTGAAACCTAGAGTTAGCATAATCTCCATTTTGACTCAAAACTTGTTTAGATTGCTGTAATTAGTCTCATTTTAGGTTATAAAAACAATCTAAGTAACATAGATCATTCAGTAACTCACCAAAGTCAAAGTTCTTATGTTTCATGAAAAGTCAAATTGCATGCCTTCTTTTTTTTTTCAAAAAACCCCAAGATTTATTTAGAATTTAGGATTGGGTTTCAGACTTTGGAAATTTTAGGTTTAGTACTCCACCACCTCATCTCCAATTTCCCACTTTGGTTTCATTTTTGTGAATTTTTCACTGGGCCCCACAACCCCTCAAAGAGGGCTGCAGGGTTGTATGTTTGCCCTGTGCAGCAGACCCCTTCCCTACCACCACCACTTTGGTGGTTGCCACAAGCCACCACAGTGGGCCCCAGTGGTGGTTCTTGGTTCCAAGGTGTTCACCACCTTGCCAGCTCCACATTGCACCCTTAGCTTTGCCCTGAATGCCTGTGGACCCCACTCAAATTAAGCCCAAAGGTTTGTCCCCTTTTTCAGTTTCTAAACAATAAGCAAGTGCTTATTATTAGCTTATTTGCTTATTCTGAGGTCCCCAAGTGTCTTTTCCAGCTTATTCATGTCCCAGTAGCTTATTTAGATTAAAATTAGCAAGAGTGGGTCCCACTTAGGTCCATTTCTGCTTATTTGTCTTCAAAGTTGACCAAAGTCAACTGTGTGGCTTTTTCCTTCATAACTAGCTTAATTTTAAGTTCCATTAAAGTTGTTTTTATAAAAAGTTTCTATTTTTAGTTGTAAAATAAGTTTCCAAAAGAAAAATCCAGAAAATCAAATTAATTTTTAAGTGATAGTTTCTATTTAATTTTATTTAAATTTTATTTTTCATTTTTAGATTTTAATTAAGTACTTGTCATTTTTATATTTTTATTAATTTCCTCTTATATTAAAGTAATTATAATAATTTTCTCAGATTTTTATTTTATCTTTTAGTATTTATTAGAATTAACTTTAGTTTTATTACTTATTAATTAATATTAAGTTTAAAATAGCATAATTAGTTTTTATTAATCAAAACCTAGTTTTTATATTTTTTATAGCTTGTATAAGTTGTAAAATAATTTTAGAAATTTTCCTAGAATTTTTACTGTTCATTTTCTATTTTTTATAATTTAATTAGTTTAATTAGAAATTAATAAGTAATTAGATTAATAATTAGTTAATTAGTTTAAAAATACATAAAATTAACTTTTTATAATTTT
Organism: Artemisia argyi; assembly: GCA_030686995.1. Taxonomy (NCBI): domain Eukaryota; kingdom Viridiplantae; phylum Streptophyta; class Magnoliopsida; order Asterales; family Asteraceae; genus Artemisia; species Artemisia argyi. The sequence goes on from CM060677.1 coordinate 73,226,171, forward strand.
CTAGGATTCCTGTAATGGTTAATTAGATTTGTAAAATTTTTCTTAATTTTCTAAGCCTTTTTAGTATTTTTAATAATTCTAATTAGTTTTAATTAGTATTAAATAGATAATTAGTAATTAATTAATAATAAATAATTAAATAGTGTAAAAATAGTTTTTATTTTTCTTAAAATTTTCTTTAATTATTAGGATTGTAAAAATATTAATTTTACACTTTTAACCCTTCCCGTCCATCAGTTGTACTTTTTGTTTTGTTCGTCTGTGTACGTTTTTTAATTAAAACGTACGTTTTTAGGTTTTAGCTCAAATCTTCGTAATCTTAATTCTCGTAATCACTCACGTAGCTTTCCTAAGCTATATTTGTTAATAATTTCCAAATAATTCTGATCATAACCCTTTTCTGTGAATAATCACCCGATCACGAATACGCTAAAGTTACATTTCACACCTCAACGGGATTTAACGACCCGGTGATACCTTATATTACCCGGAGCATTGACCTAGGCTATTTGACTTTGTTGACCATTCATTGGTCAATATAAGGTTGACTGTTTGGGCTCAATCAATTTATGGCGCCGCTGCCGGGGAGGTTGTGTGCGTATCTAAACGGTTTTTCTGATTAGTGTCTTTGGAATTCATTCCATTGTACATTTATCCATCCTTTGTTCATATTTTCTATTTATCAAAACAAAACCGTTCCCGAAAACATTTTAAATCAGTTTTCAACGAACACAAAAAACACAAAAAGATTTTCTTTATCATTTGTACAAAATGTCTTTCCAAAAATCCAAAAACATTCTCCTTTACCCTCTCACATCTTTGATTCTTCATCCCTACCCCTCCCAAACCATTTGATTCTTTCTATGTCTCACCCACACCTTCTGGTTTGCCATTGGTGTGGTAATCCTTATAATGGTGGCAATTGCCCTAGTTGTGGCATGGTAGAGTCAGGAAACGGGTCTGTCTATAACCAGAATCCATATTCCTACCATGACACGACTGATTCATTCCATCAGTTACCACACCATGAGACTCAACAGTTTTACTGTTGTGAGTACTGTGGTGGTTCACACTACAGTTATGATTGTCAATCGGGAAACACGCTTGTCTATGAGCAGTCTCCTGATAGCAATTGTAATTCTAGCACATACAACCCACAGCCACATCAGTATTATTGTTGTGATTACTGTAGAGGTCCACACTCTAGCTCGGATTGTCAAACAAGGAATCCATTTCCTTGTAACAATTACGACTATTCGTTTTCAGGCCCACCTCCACAGTACGATATGATTCACACCTCGTCGGGACATAACGACCCGGGGAAACCCTATACTTCCGCGGAGCATTGATCTAGGCTATTTGACTTTGTTGACCATTCCTTGGTCAATATAAGTTAGGTGGTTTAGCATCAATCAATTTCAAGACCTTTTACTAAAGGCTCTTGATATTTTAAAAGAACTTAAGGAGGAGTTGGTTACTACACCATTTCGAGACTCTCGTGAGAAATCTATGGCAGAATTACTTGCTGAGGAACGAGAGGCTAGAAACGAATTGAGCATGGAAGAATTACTTGTCTTAGAACAAGCAGCTATAACACGTGCTAAATTTCGTCAAGCTGCCCTTCTAGACTGTGATGATGATAGTGATAATGAAGAAACCCTTGATATCCTTCAATTTTATAAGGGTTCATCAGATTCATCATTTGTGATTCTTCCCACGGAAAATCAGGGAGAAAATGATGAGACGGGGAAATTACTAGCCGTTGAACAAATGGAACTTGAAAATTCCATGAATGCTAGCTCCTCTCATCTCCCTCAGTCTGTTGTTATCACACCCGAAGTTCACACTCACTCTCTAAACATGGGGGATGAGCATCTTAGCACTATTCCTAATAAGGAATCGGACGAATTAATAAAGTCTAGTGTGGAGATCCTTGTCCCAATCCCGAGAGAGTCACAGGGAACTTTGGATCATGTATGTGATATTCCTTCACTCATTGAGTGTCCTAAAGATCATTTTGAGACTTTCTCAGATTTTAATGATGATTGTACATCTCATGGAGACATTGAGTATATTGAGGCATCACTTCCTCAGTCTGATGTTGATCCTCTTCTTGAGGAGTTCGCTGATGAACTTACTCACATCAATCCACTTTCCTTGGAAAGTGATGATGGTCTCCTCGATTTCCAAGCCGATCTGGGAGAAATTGAAAGTCTCCTATATCATGATCCGTCACTCACTTCTTATCCCGACAATCCAATTGAGAATAATAATCACTTTGTTCCCGAAACATTCAATACTACTCTCACCAATCCTCTATTTGAATTCGATTCTGAATTCACTATGATTTCTAACAATCCAATCTTTGACGAGGATTGTGATGAGTCCACAATGGAACATGAGTTCACAGATTCACATCTTGTGAATAATTCTCTTCATGAGGAGTTCTCCGGTGAACTCACTCATCATGTTATGACTCCTCCGGAGTTTGATAGCCCGGGGGGAGATGCACTCAATCTTGAGAATTTGCAAATTCCCACCCACCCTCCCGGGTTGTTTACGAGCTTACCCTTTGAAATCCAAACTCAGGCTATTGAGCCTCCTCTTGAGGAAGAAGATCAAATCATGCTTTTTATCATGATTTTCTTCCTTTTCTTCACCTACAGGGTGACTTCTTCTCTTCTTCACTCCTTCGGGAGTGAGGACACTATATTTGATCCCGGCATTTTCATGTATCATTATCTTGAGCCGGGCACTTATCTCATCGGTGTGGAACTTTCACATGCTTCATATGTTTGTCCAAACATTTTGAATGAAAGTCCGATGGAGATTACTTCTTCCACATTCCCCAATAACAAATGAATTAGGGGTCGAGTCAAGCTAGCGACTCGGTAAACAAAAACAGTAGCATGCATATAGGGTTTTCACCCTAAGTGTGGGGGAGTCCCCCATGCTATGGTTACAAGAGTGAAAAAAACAAAATGGTGTTTTCCACGCTTAGCTTGTAATGTTGCCCTTTTACGTTCAAAATGTCGGCATAATAGCCGGGATTTTGAATATTGAGGACAATATTCATGCTAAGTGTGGGGGGTATTCGCTATTCTAGCGAATTTTATCACATTTTACCATATAATACCCCCGTTTTTGCCAAAATTTCAAAAATTTTAAAAAAAAATTCACTGGTGCTTCAAAATTTTTGTGGTAATCAGTCCGCCTTGTCTAACCGACAAAAGGGATTGGCTAGTCCAGAAGCAAACGGCTCCTGGTAAAGACATCTCAAATCCGTTTATGGCTTGCAATTTGCCCAAAATTGTACGGTTCCTCAACTCCCAAAAAACAAATGAGTTGGCTAGCCCGCAAGATTATGGCTTGTGGTAAAGGCCGTGGAAAATCCATAATTGGTAATCAGCTCACCAAGATGTTGACTATTCCATCAAGAGCTGGCTAGTCCAGAAGCAAACGGCTCCTGGTAAAGACAAATCAAATCCGTTGACAGCTGGTGGTTTGCTCAAAATCACACGGTTATCAGGTGTGCCACAGTTCTTACACCTGGCTACTCCAGAAGTGATGGCTTTTGGTAAAGAGTTAAAAATCCATCAAGTTTTCAAAACAGTATTGCTAGGGACTAGCAATAGTTTAGTGTGGGGGATTGATGAGTGCTCAAACACTCATCATTTTTTGTCTAATCTGAACTGCAAAACATACAAAAACACTCAGTAATGCATCAAAATACTAAAAATATTTCAAAATTGTGTTTTATATGTTTTAGATGCAAAACGAGCAAAAACAAACAAAAAAACGCACAAAGTTTGCAAAATTGGCAGTTTCAGTCCCTCAACTTTCATAAAATGACAAAACTAGTCCCTGGATATTCAAAATACGGAAAATTATCACCAAAGGTCATTTTGAAATCATAAAATGTCATATTTAGTCCTTTGGTGAAAAATCTCAAAAGTTTTGGAAATTTACACTTTTGGTCCCTGGAGTTTCAATAATTGGCAGATTCAGTCCCTGGTGGGATAATTTTGAAAGAAAAATCACTTTTGGTCCTTGGGAAAGTCACAAAAGCCATTTTTAGTCCCTGGATGATAACTTTGAGGAAATTACATATTTGGTCCCTAGATTTTTGAAAAATGACAAATTTGGTCCCTGTGAATTTCAAAATGAAAAACACCATTTTTGGTCCTTTGATTATCTATTCTTGGCAGGAAAGAACCTTGTAACAAGTTTGGAAGGATAGCAAATTCAGCCCCTTATGATTCGGCAAATTACACATATGGTCCTTGTGTTATATTTCTACAAAAACCAACCGGACCCTTAAGTTTGCTACCCAAACCAAAACAACCCAACATCCAATCCACCCTTATACCATCCCTGATCCAATAACCCACCCTCAGCCCACCACCAAGCCCAAAAACACAAAACCGTTTTAAATAAAAAAACGGTCAAACCCAGTTTGACTCCTCACCTTTCTCCCCCACTTGGTGCCTGCTACAACCAAACCAACACTTCACCCCCTCCTCTTCCCATCCTTCCACCTCACTTCTCCCAGTTCTTGTTCCCCCTCCAAACACAACCCTCCAAGAATCCATAAATGCTCACAAATTATCACAAGCAATCCCACACCCTGCCAAATTAGTTTTCCCGCCAAAAAGAGTCCAACGGCCAAGATTGATAAAACTGATCCAACGGCTCCAAAAGCAAGTGGGATTTGTTGTGGGACCCTCCAGGGTGTATAAAAGAAAGAAAAGAGTAGCAGAAAAGGAGGCAGTTAGAGTAATTTTATTTTTAGTTTAGTTTTAGGACAAATCGTTTTTTTAACTTGTAATTCAGTTTCCATCTAAGCTTTTAAGCATTGTACCATTTTAATTATGTTGTAATAAAACTCTGTTCAAGCTTTAATTTCAAGTTTCAGTTATAAATTTCCATTTTAGCAATTTTAAGCAAATTTGACAAGTTTGCTTTATTTTGTTTGTTGTTGTTGTTTCTGGATTCTAATCATATTTAAGCTATGACAAAGCTTAGATAAGCTTTTATTTATCTTAAAAATCAGTCTTAGTTACTAAAAGTAAAAAAATAAAAAAATCAAGAAAATCAAAGAAAAATAAAAAGAAAATAGAAAATCAAGGAAGAAGAAGAAAGAAGCAAGGATACTGGTGTGCTTTGGATGCTCATGGTTTTAGAAGTCTCAGAAAGGAGACTAGGGTAGTTTTGGATCTTGGTTTGTTAGTATTGAACTCACTGGATCAAGATTGTAAGCCATTTCAATTTTTTTCTTGCCTTGCACTGTAGCATTACCTCTCTTCTGCTTATTGTTGTTTATTTAAGGTTTCCTATGCTTGTTACAGTTAATGTTAAAGTATTAGTTTGCCTAGATTTCAGCTTGTTCAATATTTGTGCACAATACCATGTTAACTGCCATAGTAACATACCTAGTATACTATAGTGATAAGTGGTTGTTTGTGTTTAATTTTAGCTTAAATACAGTTAGGATAACTTATTAGATAGTTTTGGATAAGTGGTTTAACTAATCTCTTTGAATTCCTTTGAAATCTCATAACAGTTAGGGTATTAAGGGGTGTTTGGTTCAATTGGTTTTGCTGAGTTTATGTTGTTGTTATTGGATAAAAATTGTGTAGACATCTTTATAAGGCTAAAATTGACTCAGTTCAACTATTGATTTGGTAATTTCCAAGCATAAAGTCAAAATGAGCTTTAACTCTCCATAAATCCAGAACTGTTGAAACCTAGAGTTAGCATAATCTCCATTTTGACTCAAAACTTGTTTAGATTGCTGTAATTAGTCTCATTTTAGGTTATAAAAACAATCTAAGTAACATAGATCATTCAGTAACTCACCAAAGTCAAAGTTCTTATGTTTCATGAAAAGTCAAATTGCATGCCTTCTGTTTTTTTTTCAAAAAACCCCAAGATTTATTTAGAATTTAGGATTGGGTTTCAGACTTTGGAAATTTTAGGTTTAGTACTCCACCACCTCATCTCCAATTTCCCACTTTGGTTTCATTTTTGTGAATTTTCCACTGGGCCCCACAACCCCTCAAAGAGGGCTGCAGGGTTGTCTGTTTACCCTGTGCAGCAGACCCCTTACCTACCACCACCACTTTGGTGGTTGCCACAAGCCACCACAGTGGGCCCCAGTGGTGGTTCTTGGTTCCAAGGTGTTCACCACCTTGCCAGCTCCACATTGCACCCTTAGCTTTGCCCTGAATGCCTGTGGACCCCACTCAAATTAAGCCCAAAGGTTTGTCCCCTTTTTCAGTTTCTAAACAATAAGCAAGTGCTTATTATTAGCTTATTTGCTTATTCTGAGGTCCCCAAGTGTCTTTTCCAGCTTATTCATGTCCCAGTAGCTTATTTAGATTAAAATTAGCAAGAGTGGGTCCCACTTAGGTCCATTTCTGTTTATTTGTCTCCACAGTTGACCAAAATCAACTGTGAGGCTTTTTCCTTCATAACTAGCTTAATTTTAAGTTCCATTAAAGTTGTTTTTATAAAAAGTTTCTATTTTTAGTTGTAAAATAAGTTTCCAAAAGAAAAATCCAGAAAATCAAATTAATTTTTAAGTGATAGTTTCTATTTAATTTTATTTAAATTTTATTTTTCATTTTTAGATTTTAATTAAGTACTTGTCATTTTTATATTTTTATTAATTTCCTCTTATATTAAAGTAATTATAATAATTTTCTCAGATTTTTATTTTATCTTTTAGTATTTATTAGAATTAACTTTAGTTTTATTACTTATTAATTAATATTAAGTTTAAAATAGCATAATTAGTTTTTATTAATCAAAACCTAGTTTTTATATTTTTTTATAGCTTGTATAAGTTGTAAAATAATTTTAGAAATTTTCCTAGAATTTTTACTGTTCATTTTCTATTTTTTATAATTTAATTAGTTTAATTAGAAATTAATAAGTAATTAGATTAATAATTAGTTAATTAGTTTAAAAATACATAAAATTAACTTTTTATAATTTTCTAGGATTCCTGTAATGGTTAATTAGATTTGTAAAATTTTTCTTAATTTTCTAAGCCTTTTTAGTATTTTTAATAATTCTAATTAGTTTTAATTAGTATTAAATAGATAATTAGTAATTAATTAATAATAAATAATTAAATAGCGTAAAAATAGTTTTTATTTTTCTTAAAATTTTCTTTAATTATTAGGATTGTAAAAATATTAATTATACACTTTTAACCCTTCCCGTCTATCAGTTGTACTTTTTGTTTTGTTCGTCTGTGTACGTTTTTTAATTAAAACGCACGTTTTTAGGTTTTAGCTCAAATCTTCGTAATCTTAATTCTCGTAATCACTCACGTAGCTTTCCTAAGCTATATTTGTTAATAATTTCCAAATAATTCTGATCATAACCCTTTTCTGTGAATAATCACCCGATCACGAATACGCTAAAGTTACATTTCACACCTCAACGGGATTTAACGACCCGGTGATACCTTATATTACCCGGAGCATTGACCTAGGCTATTTGACTTTGTTGACCATTCCTTGGTCAATATAAGGTTGACCGTTTGGGCTCAATCATCTTTCTTCTTTTTGTTTCGACAAAAAGGAGAGGAAAACATTAAACTTAATTCGTCAAAATTAATTAATATTTTTATACAATTTAAAAACCAATTTGTTGCATAAAACATGTTTAATCTATATTTTTAAAAGGCTTGATCTCTATTTATCTCATTACTTAAAAATAAATTTTATGTTTTGTCCTCAACAAAAAGGAGGAGATTGTTAATACAAATATCACCTAAAAATATTATTTATATTTTGTGACATTTGCTAAATTTTGTTAAAGACAATTATAAACTTTACTTCTAGCAAAACATAAATATAGCTAAGTCTTTTACTAATAATGTCACAAATCTATTCTTAAACATCACTTTAGCTACATATATATTTTCATATTATGGTTTAATTCTAAAATTGGAAATGTAGGATTACATCATGGCATGCATCACTTTGATATCTTTGTAGGATTGTAAAGATCATTGGAAGATTTCATATATATTTTGCTTAGATCTTAACTCATAAAATCCTTGGAAAGAAATGAAAATATTTTGGTTAGATTTGATCAAGATTTTTTGAGATTTTGTTGCAGGTTCTGGCGGAACCAATGGGATACACGAACGGAACCCATGATTTGGTTTCGTCCCATCCGTGGCTTGCTCAGGCAGTTTTGCCTATAAATAGCAAGCCACACATTGATGTTTTATCATTACTTAAAATCATAAACTAAAGAAAGCTTTATACGGTTTAAAGCAAGCCCCTTAGGCTTGGTATGATAGGTTGAAAGCTTTTCTTCTTAAGCATGAATACTTGATGGGAATGGTAGATAACACTCTTTTCACCAAGAAGAAGATTCAAACATCATAATCGTCCAAATATATGTTGATGACATCATAGAGGTATGATAGGAAGTTTATTGTACCTAATGGCGAATAGGCGCGATATTATGTTTAGTGTCTGCCTTTGTGCTCGCTTTCAAGAAGATCCCAAATCTTCTCACTTAGAAGCGGTTAAACGTATCTTCCGATACATTAAAGGTACTATGCACTTAGGATCATGGTATCCTAAGGGGACCGGCATAGAAACTATAGTTTAAGCCGACTCTGATCATGCGGGAGATTATGTGGATCGAAAAAGTACTAGTGGCATTTATACCTTCATGGCTTGTTTCTTAACTTCTTGGTTCTCCAAGAAACAAACGGCACTAGCTATCTCCACAACCGAAGTCGAATATGTAAGCACCAAAAAGGCATGTCAACAAGCACTATGGATGAAACAAGCTCTTGTAGACTATGGTATTACACTTGATAACATTCCAATCATGTGTGATAATAAAGGAGCAATAGATTTAAGTAAAAACCGCGTGCAACACTCTCGTACCAAACACATAGAAATTCATCACCATTTTCTTAGGGATAACGTGCAAAAGGGTAACATATCTATTGAAAAAGTACCAACAGAGGAAAACATAGCTGATATTCTTACTAAACCACTTAAGTGTGAACCATTCTTTTATCTACGTTTAGGATTAGGAATGATGGAACACATATCTCCTTATATTTCATATTTAATGCATTCCTTCTAATCTGAGTCTAGGATTCTCTTGCGCACAAAAATTAGAAATTGGGGAAGTAACTATTTCTTTTTCTTAACAACCATTATTGCATGATAATAAGAAAACTTGACTTTGTGCATAAAAAAACCCCAATTCATATGTTCAAAATCTTCTCATGAACAGGAAAAATCAATTTTTCTTGCATTGTTAATACAATTCAAAAACATTTTTCCATGCATGCACGATGCGCTCAATTCCTCTATCGGATCATATAACAAATATGTTATCCAACATGGTAAGATGAGCAAGATTGAAATTATGAGACTTTTGATTATCTCTTAGGATTTTTTTCTCTTTTAGGGTCGAGATAATCGCATCTCCACATGTGTTTCATGTAGGCATACACTAGAAACATTTTCTGAAATTTGGCAAACCTCCTAGTGGCGGTCCTTTATCGGCCCACGGTCCCCCAAGTGATAAGGGACCGTCCACCTATTTATAGGACCGTCCATTTATTTGTGTGTTGTGATTTGTTTTTTGTTCCTGCATGTTTGACTAGCCTACCCTTAGGTCTTATGCACATTCCTAATTTGCTTAAGCATCATTTGAACTAATTTAACCAAGCATGCATGCTTTACTATTCTTGCAACCTTCATCCTCTATTTAAACCACCACCTCCACCATCCATTGCCATGGCATAACCTTCCTCCTTCTCAATGTCATCCAACAAAATGTCATCCTATAGAAAACCAAGAATATCAGTCAAACCCATATGGAGGAAGAAACAAAGCCTTGGCAATTTCATGAACAACTCAAACAACTCACACAATAACCATGTCAACTCCAATCCCACATCACATAATGAGGCATCATCTTCATCATTCTCCTTCTTTGCCTCTCAACCACAAAATAGGCCACCATTCACTCACAATGAGCATACAAACCCGACTAGTCAAGATCATTCATTACCACCTTTGTTTCCACCTCTAATGACAAATGTCAACTCCCTACACTCCATCAAGGTTCAAGAATTCTCTAATCTTGTTGATTTGAGCCTCCTCAATATCATCCTATCCCAAAAACTTCATCCTCCAACAATGTCTCATCCCACTCTTGCCCAAGTGGATGCCCATGGGGGTTATTGTGCTTGTTGCATCTCCAATCACAACCACTTTCAAAAGATGAAGAATGATCTTGACTACATCATTTCCATACTCTTGCCATCCGTGTTTCTACAACCCCTACCCAAAAACTCTTCTCCACCATGCGGTCGCAAGTTCTAGAGAAGCATGCATGATCACTAATAAAACCGGATTTAACATGAGATATCCTAGGAGATTAGACTAGGACTATGCTTGTAAACTCATATTTGTAATTGTCATATGAATGGTATTACTCTTGTTTTTTAATGAATGATCTAGTTTTTGCATGAATTATTGAACTATTGATCCAGAACCTCCTCCTACCGGCGGTCCCTTATCAAGGTGGCGGTCCCGAACTTTAAAGGACCGTCGACCCATTTACAGGACCGTCCGCAATATATGTTTCTCCTACCTTATCTTAATTTTTATGCAGGATTTTTAAGTTTGCTTGCATGTTTCCTCTAACATTTTGGAGCTAAATTCCATCGATCGATTCCCGAGTGTCCTCATCAAGGGGGAGCACTAAGCTAGAGGGAGTCATCATGATTCCATGGACTTCTTTCTTTCTACGAAGCCTTTTTGATTCTACAAAAAGGGGGAGAACAAACGAGACTCGTTTAAAACTCGTTAATGCCTAGTTTTATCCAAAATAAGTCTATATTTTGTAATCATCAAAAAAAGGGGAGATTGTTAATACAAATAATGTCAAAAATGTCATTTGCATTAATCGGTCTCTACTAGTTTTGATAATCACAAAATACAAACACACGTTACGTAAAACTACGACTAATAAGTTTTTAATCGAGAAAACTCGTTTTCGTCATGAACATCACTTAAGGTATGTACAAACTTCTACCAACTTGTGTATGTGATCAAAGGATTTATAACTTTACATTTTCATGTCAGAAAACATATTTACAAAAGTATTTTTGTATAATTTAAAGAAATATTTTATTAAGAAAATGTTTTCAAAATTCAAAACCATAACAACCATATTTCCCGCTCAAAACCGACAACGAAACTTCACCAGATAGTTTTTCACTACGTCTGGACAAAATGGGGAGCATATGTCTGGATGGTCCCTTAACTAGGGCAGCGGTCCCTTATCGATAAGGGACCGTCTGGTATTTACGGGACCGTCGCCTCTCTCCTGGCGTCTATAAATACAGAACTGTTTTGTTTTAGAAATCTTCACCTATTATGCACAAAAACCTTCTGTATTCCGAAATCCTTTCCAAAACATATTCTTTGATCACATTATCGGGTTTTAGTTGTTTACAAGTGATCACACTCATCATTCCTCTAAAGTGCAAGAGAAGAACATTCGTTGTACTCAAGAAACGAAGTGTTGAAGAAGATTTTTGCTCATCTCATCCCATTGTTGCGGATCTATCATTATTTACATTCATTGTTTCATGTATGTAATAGGACTTGAGTGCAAGTCTTATATTGTGTATTGTGTTGTATCGTGCCATCGTGTTGGTACGAGGTGTGAAGCCACCTGGGCTTTGGTAGATTGGCTCTAGCTAGGATTAGGACTCGACATTCCGCTTAGTGTCGTTAAACTTGGTGTAAGCTTGTGTACGGTTTGTTCCACCATAAGGGAGCGTGTTGATATAGTTTTTGTGAAACTCTCGAGTGTGAGACTCGAGGAGTGGAGTAGGGACGAAGGAGTGAGCTTCGTGGCCGAACCACTATAAATCTCCGTGTCCCGGTTTGATCTTTCCTTTACTTACTTTTACTTATTTACTTGTTATTGCTTATATCTATTGTTGTATTGATTTCACGTAAACATCTAATCGAATCATTTTCACAAACGCAATTTTTAAAGTAAATTTTCTAAAAACGTAAATAATAACGGTGAAACTATTCAACCCCCTTCTGGTTTCTACATTTTGTTTTATAAGTGAAGCTAATGGTATCGCATCCAAGGCTAAGAAGGTCGAGACTTAGCTCTCAGTGGAGCTTGTGGGTATCGAGCTTATTCCCGACACACTCTTTTACCAAGAAATTCCCTGGGTTAATATGTTTATGTGTATGATCATGTAAATCTAGAATTGTGTGGTAAACAAGTAGGTATGTTATGTTTTAATAGTTTAATGGGTGTTTGACATGGCGTCATTCTAGCATAAAATGACTAATTTTAATTCTTGTATTGGTCTAGTCGAATGCTATAAGTTATGTACAGTTTTATGAAGTAAAATATATGTTTAGTTTGGTTTCAGAACCTGTTTGTTAAATAATATAGAAGTTCAAAAGGAAAAAGGGAAACGAATGCAGAAAATGGGTCGAACAGGCTTTTTGGCCGCCAGCCATAGAAGGCTCTAAGGCCTTTGGCCATCGGCCAAGGCAGCCAGCAGCCGGCCAAATGCCTCATAAAGTTGTTGGTTTTGTCTTTTTTTTGTAATTGGCGTAGAAAATGAACCGGACCTTCGTGGGTGTCATGTCACCTATCGTTGGGGTAGGTAATTGAGTCTCATTACACAATTAAATATTTTCGAAGTCTGATTCTCATTTTAAAAATAAAAAAGTGTGCTTGAGAAGTAACAAGGGTTAATATCGGTGACTTAAAAAAAATCTAGTATGGGCGTTTTAGTACATTAATCATCTTATGGTTTACAAATCTGAGCCTTGTTAAATGCGGCATGGAAGTCTTTTTTTCATGGTTGTTATGATATGGTTGTTACCTAGAGGTTTGGTTCATTCGGCAGGTTGTGTTTCATTAACTTCCCTATAATGATGGGATTCTTGGCCATCGAATTAATTTTGGGTTGTTCGTTTCATCATTAGATATGAAATGTGTGAGAAACATGGGCTTTTTTTTTTTGAGATAAAAGTAACTTAAGTCGTTTTTTAATGCATATGAGAAGCCAACTATTCATAGACTTGAGTGTTTTCTTTATGTACTTTCTCATCATATTTTGAGATTCTTTAATTAGCTATTATTTTGTAATCAAAGGTGTGGTTATATGTTTTAAGCTTCTACTTTTATCCATATATGATTCAATAATTTAAATTATTTCTATACCATGTTTAAACCGCTTGTGTTCAAGAACAAAAACGACTCAGCTAGTTCAAAAGAAAAAGAACAAAAACTACAAAAACAAGTTTTACACTCATAAACGGACAACTATAATTAAGAAACATTCTCGAAGTGAAACATGCCGAAAATAGTAACAGTACAAAATCTTGTATCTACCACTGTGTACATATGCATGTTCTCAAGTTCTAGCGGTATTGAGGTTTTACCCTCCTAAGCAAGGTCTTAAGTTCGAGTCTTGTTTAGGGCGATAAGGATTTTCTCCCGCGTGCATAAAAAGAAAGGTGTTATTGCTTTTTGAGCTGGACCCAACCTGGTTATGTGGGCTCGCTACGCTTTCTGAACTAGGAGCCATGTAGCCACAATTACCGTCGAAAAAAAACATATGCATGTTCTAAAACGAGTACATGGCAAAGAAAAACAATAATGCTTGCTTTAGCCATTTGTACATACAAAGATTAACACGCTACTTTCGGTCGATGGCCCCTAGATACGTGTGAGTTCCAATAATGGCAGTAACGTAATACTTGTGATGTTCGGGGTTTTTTATGAATAAGTCTAACAAAATATCTCATCTTTATCTCCTTCTTATAAAGTATAAACCAACAACCACCAAAAAATTGTTCCAAAAATCCCTTATGTTGATTATTGCAAATAAAAATATTAGCAAGCTATTCTTAGGCTTCCGTCATAATTAGCAACATCAAAAAGAACTATTCCATCATAGATAATCCCTCTTTCTTGAAAATTTGTTAATGGATATGGAGGGAAGATCTATTGATGGATCATCTTGTTATTACTCTGTTCTTGGTGTTCGTAAAGATGCTTCTTCTTCTGATATTCGATCTGCCTATCGCAAACTCGCTCTGGTTAGAGATATATATATTTTTCATAATTATATAATTACCAATTTTTTTTATGTAAATTTTTGTAAATATATATATTTTTTTAATTATATAGGAATGGCATCCGGATAAGTGGACGAATAAGCCGTCTTCATTAGCCGGAGAAGCTAACCGCAGGTTTCAAAAGATTCAAGAGGCGTATTCAGGTAATGTAATTTAATGACCAGATTTTTATTTAAAACTATCCTTTGCGATTTTTGTTGTAAAATTTGGTCTATAATTATGTTACAGTTTTATCGGACCAAACTAAGAAGAAGATGTATGACGCCGGAGGGATTGATTTATTTGACGACATTGACGACAAAGAAGTAAGAAGCTTCTATCAAAATATCTAGATATTTTTCATTATTTATTATTTTATTATTATGGGGAGATACGATATTGTTTTAGTTTGGTCAGCGTGTTGAATGTTTGACTATGAACAATAAAAGTTGTACTGATTATAATTTTTTTTAATGTGATACAGGGGATGGGTGATTTCTTGCATGATTTGATGAAAATGATGGACCAAAACCAAAACACCGGACCTCAGGTAACAATAATCCATATTTCGTTTTAAATCCATTTGTACAATAAGGAGTTTCATAAGTAGTTATAATAATTTGAAAGTGTGTGGGGATAGACCGACGCTGTCTGGGGTCGCCATTACGACTAGCCTTAAAAAATTTCTTACTTTCAGATAATAATTTGAAAGTGGATGTTTAGCATTAGACAAATTATAATAAAAATGTGAACATTTATTACATGATGAATTTTAGGTGGTTTATAAACTTGATTACTAATAGGTTATAGAGTCGATTATAAGATGATTATTATCCATACTAGAATATCGCAGTGAAATGTTAGAGCATTCGACCCTCTGGTTTTGTATAGGTTTTGGGGTTGTTTGGTTTAGCTTATTTTCTTGGTTTTTTCGCTTTTTAGGATTTGAATAAAAAAGTAGATTCTTTAATAAGTCAAAACCTTAGCTTGATAAGCTTGGAAGTAAGTCATATTAGGAAGTGTTACTTTTAGCATATTATAAGGCTTATGAGCTTGATTTGCTTGGCCACCGGGCCTATTTTTACTACTTATTTTGTAGTTTACCGTTTACGGTCTTATTTTATAGTTTTAAGTCCTCCGTCCCAAAATTATAGTCCCCTTTTGACTTTTTCGGTCTTTATTTTTCAACTTTGACCTTAAATATTTTTGTTTATATTACATAATACTTGATGCAAAATATATAAATGGATTGAGTTTTAAATGTATTTTTCATTGGTATAATTTTCATCAACTATTGTATAACACAAACAAAAATATATAAAGTCAAAGTTGAGAAAAAAAGACCGAAAAAATCAAAAGGGGACTATAATTTTGGGACGGAGGTAGTAATAATCTTAACTCGGAAAAAATTGGCTAATAAAAAGTATGTCAGACCAAGTAAAGCTTATAAACTCGAAAATAAGCGAAGACCATCACCCCTTACATTCAACAAATTCAAACTGAGCCCGTAAGCTGTCCAAAATGAATTTTTCGGCATTTAACAAAGTCAGTTCTGTCAAATAGTTAGCTACACCAAATGCCCCCGAGTCCAATATATATATATATATATATATATATATATATATATATATATATATATATATATATATATATTTGAAGAGTACAACTAATTTTATGGAGAAATAATAATCAGGTGGAAAGTCTAGAGGATTTGCAAAAGACATTCGTGGATATGTTCAGTGATGATTTGAGGGAGTTTATGGAGAAGCAAGATCAAGCTGACCGGAAGAGGGTACGTGTGTCATCTATGGGCAAATCCAACATGTCGAGAAGCAGTGCTTGCCGCTAGGGTATACATGGCCCAACCCATACAATAATTTCCGGTGTGTGTGATAAGTTTGATATATGAGGATTGTGTTGAGGTAGTTTGGTAATTGTCTTGATCTGAGATGTAATTGAACTTGAATCTTTTGATGTTCCTTGAGTTAAATCAACTTATTGATGTTTCAGATTTCTAATTGATGTTTTCGCTTTTGATGTTGATATTATTGATTTGAACATGTTGGTGTGGTGGGTCTAGTAGCATATTCTTTGTTTCGATAATCAAGTGTTTATGGGTTGGTGTTCATGAGAAAGTTTCTAGTTTCATCTTTTTTGAATGGAGTGATTCTTTCTTATCAACTTCAAATTGACAGCAACTTTAGTTATGGATTATTTTTTAATTTTTTCAATGGTTTTGTGTATATGACATCATTTTTAGGCTACAATTGGAGTTAGTGCAACTGAATCAATAAATATAGAGCAATTGTTCTCTAAAACTATCATTTTTAGCATCTACTTCGTTTCAGTTTGACGTCCTTTATGATTATGACAATATAACAAGGGGGAATTTCATCTATATAATATTTAGAATTATGCTTGCATCACCGTTTTGTAATAATGGTACAGCCATCAAAGTTCATGAAACCATCCTGATAATTTGGTTTCACATATGCACGTCTACTTTTTCAACTTCATCTTTTCTTTTGTTCAAATATTATATTTACACTCAAAAGTAAATACAAATTCAGTTGATGAATTTGCATAAGGCTAACCTCACTCTAAAATGTGTTTATGCTTTTAATCAATACCTTTAAGAAACTTTAGCAATATTGAGTTCCAATGTTAGGTTCTCGTTGGGTTTTCAATTATCTAGTAAACTACAGTTTCCATTATGTACTCCTAGAATTGGCTGCATCTTTTTAAATTTCATGAAGTCTTGAAAGGTTTCAGTTGCACAATTATAATCCAAAATTGACAAAACAACTAACAATTTATACTTACTGTGTTAATGATGAAAGAAATATATTCTACACTTTTTACCTCGTCTCTCTTATGGGTTCCAATCGAGCATCACTCGGCTCTTCCAAAGAGACTGATAAGTGCAGCAATTCAGTTGTTATGAAGAAAGCATTTGCGAATTCAGACGTTAAATGGGTCAAAAATGAATTTTAGTACAAGTCAGATTCTGAAAAGTGCAGCAAATCTGTTTTTAGAAATTCATTTAAAATCAACCGTAGCTCCGTTTGAGGCGTGTCATACGTTTTCAGAAAGGTATAAGAGTGTATTTTCATATAAACCTTGTCTCAATGGTTTGATTCAGTATAAGTCGGTCATAAAAGGTGATAAATAAAGTGGTGCAGAATAAAGTGTTTGCCACAATGCCATAATAGTGACCAAGATAGTGATTTTAGATTAAAGAAAAAAATAATAATTTGTTAATGATGTTATAGCTGTTGTTAATAATTATAGAGTGTTATTCAGGTGTTTTGGTAATCTTCGAAGTCAAGTGAATGCCCGAGGAATGCCTAAACCAATCAAGATGAGTAACGGTTTAGTAGTTAGCTTCGTTTATACGAATCTTTCATGCTTAGCGCAAAGTTAGCATGTACTTATGTATTAGCATAAGTAGCAGGACCAAATATATGTTATATTGCAGCAGTAAAGTCCGGATATAGTCTCATGTGTTGCAGGATAGTGCAAGTGCAGAAATCAGTGAAGCTGTTGCAATTATGTAGGCGTATACATCCAGACCTGTATACGGCGTATACACCTGGGTGTGTATATGGCGTATACACCTAGGTGTGTATACGGCATATACATAGCTGATGATGGTAAACAAGTTCATGTTCATAGTTAGTGTCAAGTACAAAATAGTAGCCATACGATGAATAGTAGTTTATAACATGGAAGGATTTAGATGATCCATAGCTCATGTCACGGGTGCCTTAGTCATGCACCATTAACCACGTTTATGATTCAGATATGGCCGAGAATTAGCCACGTATATAGTAATAACACCGGGTGAGTGCTGGATATAGATTTAGCAGCAATTCCATGTAAGGGCCGGGTATAACGTTGCATCCTGTGTGGAGAAAATGTGCTTGAATAGCACTCATGAAGTCCTGTGTGGAGTAATGCTTAAATGCACACACATCTTGTGTGAAGAAAGTCTTATAGGCAACCCACTTCCTATGTGGAAATCATGCATATGTTTTCAGTCTTGTGTGGAACCAGTACCTTATGCACTCAGTCAGTCCTGTGTGGAAATCATGCATATGCATTCAGTCTTGTGTGGAACAATAGTGATTTATGCACTCAGCCAGTCATGTGTGGAATAAGAAACCCGGATTGCATCTGTGCAAGAGGGTTAAGTCTCAGTCTCATGTTTAGGTTCAGATTCAGTTCTAGTATCAGTTAAGTGATAGTTTGAGTATCAGTTTCAGATATAGCTTCAGTATTAGTTCAGATATAGTTTAGACACAGTTTTAGATATAAATTCAGATTCAGTTTCAGTAACAAAGTCAGATATAGATCCAGTTTCCGTTCAGTATTACATTCAGTCTTTAGTACATTATCTGCTTACGTTAGTACGACAAGAATACAATTTTAGCTTAGCTTTGGCTGCAATTCAGTAAATGATACTCAATAAAGGGATCAATGGGATCACGATTATTTAGTATTAATGATGATAATCTATTTCGATTTATGTTTAGCTTTCAGTACCGTTTACTCACTAAGTCACTAGGACTTACTACGCTCAGTTACCATTTTTGCAGGTTAGGTTATATGGATGTTGGGGCTCGTAGATTAATGAGGTTAGGTTATAGGGAACGGTAATGCTCGTGTTCATATGTGACGAGTATCTCATCCACACTCCTTTGTTACTCAGCTTGTTAACGCCCCCAAACTATTAAGATTGTCTTTCAAGTTCAGATTAGTCAAATTTTAGTGTCAACGTGTATGTTTTAGAACAAGTCGTTTGATAATGGGTCAATTTAGGGGTGTAAAGGTTAACACCCTTATTTTTTGTATTTAACTCTTTCGCACTTTGTAAAGTTATGTTTCTGATACAAAGATGTTATTTAAAATTTATGAAATGGAATTTAAGGACTTTATGATTTTCGAAGTTGTTTCAGTTCAGTTTTTGAGTTAGTTTAGTTTGCTGAATCAGGGTGTGTACCGTTACTTGGAAAAAAAAAAAATAAAAAAAAAAAATAAATAAATAAAATCTCTCTATATTTTATTATTATTATTATTATTTAGCAAAAAACTATTTTCTCTATATATTTTTATTTATTTTATTTTATTTTATTTAGCAAAAAACTAGTCCGTAGTCCTCTATATACAAGGGTGACTTTGTTAGCAAAAACTGTGTTATATATAACCAGTGTTTTAAAAGGCGCGCAAAGGCGCCGCCAAGGCGCGAGGCGTGGCCTCGGCGCCACGAAATGGACGAAGGCGTGAAGTCTAGGCGTCGTGTGAAAAGGCGTGGAATAAGGCGCGAAAAGGCGTGCCAAGGCGCGCCTTATCGTATGGCATGGCGCCATTTTTAAAAGGGGATGATGTGGGCTTAAATTTTGGGCCTAGTAATTTTTAAACATAGTTCGAATTTTCACTTTATTTCTTATGCATATCACTTTTTGTAAGCTCATCTTTTGTAAACTCACCTTTTGTAAACTCGATATGCATATAAAATATGATATTATAACATAATCCAAATGGTCCTTCGTATGTCTACGGCATGACACAATCCGCAGCCTTAAGGTCAAAATCTTTGACAAGACAGGTATTGCCCCGAGGAGGCAAAAGCTCTTCTTTGCTGGAGTAGAGCTCATCGACAACCACCGTACCTTCTCCGACTACAACATCCCTTGTAGGTCCACCATTTTTCTCGTGCAATATATAAATATTTTTTCGCCGCCTTAATCACGCCGCAAAAAACGCCATTGCTTCGCCATGGTGCGTAAGGCTTGAGGCGTGGCCTTGCTGTCACGCCACGCCTCACCCCATTTATAACATTGTATATAACACAGGTAGACTTTGTTACATTTTCAAACTTTGGGGTAACAATTACCATTTATTCAAACAAGAAAAAAACAGAAGATGATCCACATCATAGATAAGAAGACATCTCGCTCAAACACACTCCCTTTCAAATGAAACACACCACTTCATAATTCCCTCTAAATCTTTTATAATTTCCCAATCTTTTATTCATAATTATTGATTTCCCAAATGGGTTTTGCTTCTTTCAACAGGTTTGTCCAATCTTTCACATTTGAATGTCAATTTCATGTGTAAATTTTGTTATTTATTTATTTTATATGTAATTGTGGCAGTGGAAGCTGTTGCTGTAGTCTTGGATGGAAATCATCAAGTTTTGTTGGAGGGTTTAGTTCCAATAATGGGGTTTTGGTGGGACCCACTAGTAATAGGATTAGTAGTACTAGGGTCAATGTGGTTCGTGCCTCTGCATCATCTTCTTCTGGTACTGTCTTTCATTTGAAATTAATCAGATTCTTTATATTTGTTTTGGCAATGTATATGGTAATCTTGAGCTTTATATGATTGGGTAGGGGGTGTTTGGATTAGCTTATTTTCCCGGCTTATGAGCTCATTTGATTTTGGAAAAGCTCATAAGCTCACTTTTTTGGGCTTATGAAGTTGCTAAGTTGAGCTTATGGCTTATTAATAAGCCATAAGTTGAAGATGATAAGCTCATAAGCCAAGAAAAAGAGCTAATGAGCTTTTTCAAAATCAAATAAGCCCTTAAGCCGGAAAAATAAGCTAATCCAAACACCCCATAAAATCGGACAATCACCAAGTCGATAATTAACAATTCTAGATATCGGCTCTAATAGCTCTGTTTCCAAAGGCTTGTTACTTATGCTGTTTAGGTCGTATTAGCGAAAACTATATATTTTAATCCTTCATTTTTCCAACGCTTCCGAGACCAAATTTGATTAGACTTGCTCTTATAATCTGGATGCAATATTCTAAGAAATGTGTAGGAATGATCCTAACGTTTAACTTGATTAAATGAGACAAGACTAAAAAGTTATTAGTTAAACACGTGAAGATTAACTTTTTATTGTGGCGTACAGGAATTTAACTGCTTGCTTGCACACTAATATGTAGAGTTTTCATTACGATGACTGGTTGATGGTATAAACCACATTGAGTAAGTTGGGACAAAAATTGTTTAGCCGTTTTTGTGTCTTTGTAAGCATGATTTACATTTGAAACGAAAAACCATAAACGGGAAGGCTTTGATTATATTCATTGGAAAAACTTATTTACAACTATAGTTACCTTTAAACATCCTGTTTATGAAATAAGATGAATATGTTCTTTAGAGAATTTTCTACAAACACATGTTATAGGAAAGGCAAGTAACAAAATACCAAATGTACAAAATGAGAAGTTGCCAGAACATGGTATGCAAATTGAGCTAATGTAACCAACTGCGTCACCTAAACCAAACCTATCTTAGAAAACTCGACATGAAAACAATCAAGAAACAAAAACCATACCTGAACTGTTAACTTTATTCACATATTTGTAGTCGGCAGTTAAACCCAGTGATCTGTAAGATTAAATTCTTTTCCAGGAACACTGAAGGCAACAATCAGTAGATAGTTTATCGTATCTGAATATATTAGCTCTACGTGCAGATTATTTTCATTTGCCAAATGTTTAAGAAAATATAAACTATACTTACAATGTTTTTGGGGTATTTTTATATATCTCTGAACCCCTCAATTACAAAGTATAAGATATAACGGTGTGATGATTCAGAAAGTAAGAAAACAATGATGCAAAGATATTAATTAATGAACAAAGTTTTATTGCATAACTGCACATGTTTGATGATGGGGATGTGGCTTACATATTATGACATTGCACACAGGACATATTTGATAATAAGTTTGAAATTTGTACATTTATGTTTCATGAAATGTATCACATATATTGTTAGTTTTAATGAATAAAAACAAACAAAAAAAGAATCTTGATGTTTATCTATCTTAAACCTAGATTTGATCTCGTCATATATAATAACTGTTGAATTTTATGTAAATTCAGAGCCACTTCTGGTGAGGGCAGCAAAAGGACTTCCGGTAAACCGGCCACCAGCATGGATGATGCGGCAGGCTGGCAGGTACATGGCGATTTACCGAAAACTTGCAGAGAAACATCCATCTTTTAGAGAGAGATCAGAGACAACCGATTTGATTGTGGAAATATCATTGCAGCCATGGGAAGCTTTCCGTCCTGACGGAGTCATTATTTTTTCTGACATTCTTACCCCTCTACCCGCGTTTGGCGTTCTCTTTGACATAGAAGAAGTGCGGGGACCGGTTATTCAGACCCCAATTCGTTCAGAGGAAGGCTTAAAAACATTACATCCAATCAACTTAGATCAACTAAATTTTGTTGGTGAATCCCTTAACATTCTGAAAAAAGAGGTATCATAAAGTTTGACTTTTTAGGTCAAATATTATTAGTTTATATCTTTGATTAATGTTTTATTCCGTAAAATGTTTGCTAAGCTTTCAAATTACAACAAAATTCATTAGAATTACTAGAAATGGGGGGATGTTTGGGTAACGATCCAAACGGTGACGTTTGAATATGGGTCAAAACGAGAAAGGGTCAGGCTTAGTCAACCCACAAACACTGTTCATTAACTCATTTTGGTGAATTTTATAAATATTTAGGTGCTAGTTATTATTGCCAAACCAAAATATTACCAAAATAGTCTAGCTGTTTTCTAAACAAGAAACTTAGGAGTTTGTTAGGACTCAACCTTTTGACCCAATACCTATCTTCTTTTTAGTCAAGTCTTCTAGCTTTACCAATATTCCCTGTTAGATGTAAAAGTTAACCCAAATAGACCAATACATAGCAAAACTACTTTTCAACGTATATGAGAATCTAATCAGCACGGGTGAATTAGGTTGATGGGAAGGCTGCCATTTTGGGCTTTGTGGGTGCGCCTTGGACAATCGCCACATATATTGTAGAAGGTGGCACTACTCGTACATATACAAATATAAAAAGCATGTGTCATACGGCTCCTCATGTATTGCGAGCTCTTCTATCTCATTTAACCGAGGCTATAGCAGAATATGTTGTTTTTCAAGTAAAATCAGGAGCTGATTGTGTACAAATATTTGATTCTTGGGGTGGACAATTGCCTCCAAACATGTGGGAGCTTTGGTCAAAGCCTTATATCAATGAGGTAAAGTCAACTCAAATTTTAGTCTTCGATCTTCTTTTCATGAACATAATTTATCATTATTAAGGTTTGCACTTTTTGTATTCTCAGATTGTGAGTATTGTCAAGAAGAAGTGCCCTGAAATCCCGCTTACACTTTACATTAATGGAAATGGTGGGTTACTTGAAAAGATGAAAGATACAGGAGTTGATGTGATTGGGTTAGATTGGACGGTTGATATGGCTGATGGAAGGCGGAGGCTGGGTAATGACATCAGCATACAAGGAAACGTGGATCCTGCTTATTTGTTTTCACCACTTCCGGCTTTGGAGGATGAAATCCATAGGTAAAGTGTCAATTTTTTACTAGACAACATTCTTAACATATATAGTAGGTGTTTAGATAATTGTTTTCTAAACTGATTATCGTGTCTTGCATTCGTAATAAATAATCATAAATGTTGGGATAAACAGATTGGACTTCTGATTATCTCTGCTCATTTAGGGGTCAAAATCGAATTTGGACAACCAGAATTAGGTCAATTGTATCATACAATTTTTTATCAAAGTGTAAAATAAAAAGGTTTTGTTACGTAAAATTCCTAGAAATTAAAATCCCTAAAGTTTTAACATCTTAGTGATTGAATGTAAATTGGTCTCTTCTTGGTATCTTCTTTTTTCACAAGAGTGAAATTTTTTGGTCATTTTATGTATAATTATAATTTTTCAAACATTCAACAACTGATATTCAAATTATTAAAACATTAACAACAAAAGCACATCCAAACATGATTTCCCACAATCTGTTTTATTGCGGTTAGTTATCTGATTAGAACTTTTTTTAGGCACAGATCCAGACACCCCCTCTACATATATGATTTTGTGCTCTTATGATTATTTACTACCGTATCTGTATGACAGGGTTGTGAAGTGTGCTGGACCGAGGGGTCACATTCTGAACCTTGGCCATGGGGTTCTTGTTGGCACTCCTGAAGAAGCTGTAGCTCGGTTCTTTGATGTTGCACGAAGCTTCAACTTTGACTCTGTTGAGGAGAAATCTAAAGTTGCTGTTTGAATGCATCTTCTGCTTTCTTGTAGGATTAATGTTCTGTTGTCAAGGTTTTTGCCTGAGCGAGCAGAAAGTCAGTTTTTTTGTACGATTATATGTTTAGATTTTGTCATTAGAGCTGCAATCTCTTGACCTTTGCTATGTAATTCTTTTGGGAAGAAACATAATTGCTTGTACTCTTTAGCTTTGATAATTTGACCATGTTATGATATGCAGAAAGTAGTATTGAGTACATATTTTAAGTTACCGTCTTCGTCTAGCCTGCGTTATCAGGTTCGTTTCTTCACCTTTGGTTTCGTTATTCATCTGAATTTGCCCTTTTCGACTCTCGGTGTTCATTTCCAGTAAGAGTATTGATTATTGCCAAAAGCTAAATTTCATATGGGAATTATATACTTCATACTAGACAAACTAATTTTGATTTTCTTCTAGTTTTGTTTTTGAGTTTACCTGTATTAATAGATGACTATTCACTTAGATCATTGTATGTGGTTTAAGTCACTTTATGTTTTGCTTTCAGGTTAAGAGTCTGCACTGCACAATGATAATCTGGTGTCTTGTATAGAAAAACATGAGAATCTTCAGGAACAATGCCTTTTGAAAGCAATAGATGGATTCCTATTGAGAATTTATTGTTCCTCCTTTTTCGGAAAAGCTGAATTTATCTGTTTTGAGTTTACTTTATGAAGAGAACATAACTGTTGAACTTCAATTTTATTATGTTAGGTTCTGCTTGATAATATTCATTGGCATATTAATATTTGATACAAATCTACTGACATTGACAATCTGTGGTCAACTTTATTGTGATCTTGATCATTGTTCTATAAGTATAACCTCTGGCTTATAAAGTTAGCAACCTCCGTAGTGGCATTATATTGATGTTGGCTCAAAAAGCCATTGGTGTTGTCGAATTAGCATTGTCTGCAACAGGATCCTGCAACTTGTAGTTCGGTTTTGGATTTCTGGTTTTCAACATTCTTAAAATCGGTAAGGCTTGCACTTTTGTTGACTCATTTCAAGCTCTGCGGATAGAAATTCTCTCAGATCCTGCAAAATTTATGTAGTTGCGTATATATAGTTTTTTTGAACAAAGCGTATATATAGTTAAGTAACTTTTTTTAACTTTCATTCCAAAAAATGTATGATATCCCATAGTTCAAATACTGTGAAATTTAGTTATTGCAACTTAAAATCTAGAAGTGAAAGATATGTGGAGGATGATGTCAGCTGCATTGCTGTGTCACAGTTCTCGTGAACGGAGCACTCATCGGCGAACATATGGCTATAAGTTCTTGAGACGATTGAGGCTCTAGCCATCAAGATGTAAACCGATGTTGCTTTATGTGTTTGAATTCAGTGAGGGATCCCGCAATTTAGAAGGTATTGGCAACGCTGGGATCTGCTGTGAATTATGATGTTACTAATATAGAAACGTTTATTGCACTTATTTACACCGTCGAGCACACTTTAAAACCATTAATTGTGATTCGATCCCCGCAAGATGAGATTCCTTGTATGCTCGCTCAGATGGAGTGGGGGAAGGATACGTCTATGTATCTTCTTGGCTACTCGCTCCATGACTCGGTTCAATTCCCTACTTCTCGGTGCCGGTTCCGAGTCATACAACATGTGAATTCACAAGTTTCGGAATCATACAATACGTGAATCGAAAAGTTTTAAAACGTAACAGATTGTTTTCGAAGCTGCAATTCATTTGTTAATTTCAGAACTTGGATCGAAAGAATTTGCACTTGTCATAAACTGATAGGGAAGAAGAGATTGAGTAGAAGAGAATGCAGGGAAGGATAGCAATTGGAGTAAAGTCAAACTGACAATTCATTGGTAAAACTGACTCTGAGGTTAAAAGTAAGAAGCTACCGTGTTAGTTTTTGCATGCAAAGCAAGCAAACAGTTGTCTGTAAAACATCATTAAACATATGTTAACTTAGGATCTGTCTACTTATACTCTGCCTATTCAATTGACTTTTATGACCAATATTCCCCACAACAGAACATAAACTAATTTCTTGTACTTCACAATAACCATCTTGAAAGCAACCACCAATTGTTTTCTTCTTTTTGGCATTATGACAATTTATTTCTTTTCTTTTTTTAACATTCCAAATTGACTACAAAAAATCCAACCACCAAACCAAACAATAATCATTCCAAGACATACAGTCACATTCAACAAAAAAGACATTCCATTTCATTTCATTCCATTGATGGTCATAAATATTTAGTACATTTTCATCCCCAATATAGTAGAAAAAAAGGGACATATTACCTTAAACTACCACTTCTATTCTAATCTTTCTAAATTTACCCTAACCTTCCTTTTTTACGTTTTACCACAGAAAAATATTGCCAACATTGATTAATCTAGTCATTTTCCTAATAACCAACTAACCAAAACCGGATCCACAAGAAAAAGAAATTAACCAATAAGCAGCTAGTTCCACTTCACCCAGTTTTCCATTCTGATTCTGAATATTCCTAATTTGCTTCCATTAATCTTGGCTCAAAAAGCCATTGGTGTTTTCGAATTAGCATTGTTATCAGCTACAGGATCCTGAAATTTGTAATTCAGTTTTGGATTTCTGGTTTTCCACATTCTGGAAATTGGTTTAGCTTGTGATTGTATTGACTTGTTTCTTGTCCGCAGATAAGAATTCTCTCAGCGAAATTTATATAGTTAAACCCTGCTAAATAGTATGATATCGGAGAGTTCAAATTCTGCAAAATTTAGTTATCACAACTTGAAATCAAGAATTAATGTTGACAACACATCTTAAAAATACAACAGACAGTGGAAGACATGGAGAATTATGCCGGCTTCATTCTAATCCAGATAAACTTATTATGTACGCCATGTCATAGTTCTTGTGAACTAGAGCACTCTTCATTGAAACTGAATGTATGGCCATAAGTTCATGAGACGATTGAGGTTCTAGCCATCAAGGTCATGTACACTAATATAGAAACGATTATTGCTCTTATATAAACCGTCCCAAAAAAAAAATTTAATTGCAATTTGATACCAGTAAGATGAGATTCCTTATGTGCTCGCTCTGGTGGCATGGGGGGAAGGATAGTATCTATCATCTTAGCTACTCGCTCCATGACTCTCAATTCCCTACTTCCCAATGCCAGTTCCGAATCAGTATGTGATTCGACACATTTTAGAACAAAACAGATTGTTCTCGAATCTGCAATTCATTTATTACTTTCTCACCTTGGGACAAAAATATATGCATTTGAAATAAACTAATAACGTTGCCAATTAACGGAAGATGGAGTAGAAGAGAAGGCGAGCAAGAATAGCAACTTCAGTGTCAAACTAGCAATTCAATGATAGTCAAAGGGAAAAAACTACTGTGTTGGTTTCTGTCTGCAAAGTAAGCTACAGTATTCTGTTCAATCAACATGGTATCAAAATGAATCAGACCATAAACACAGAATCTCCCATATAAACTACTGTATTCTGTTCAATTGACTTTTATGACCAAATATTCTCCATAACAGTATATAAACTAATCTCTTGTACTTCAGAACAACCATCTTAAAAGCAACCACCAAATGTTTTCTTTCTTTGTGACATTATGACATACTCATTTGTTTCTTTTTTTGATCTTTTCATGTATGACAACCAATCACATTCAACAACAAAAAAGGAAGACATTCCATTTCATTTCATTCCATTGATAGTCATAAATAATATTTACATTTTCATCCCCAATATAGAAGGAAAAAAGGGACACCTTACCCTACACAAACTACCACTTCTATCTATTCATAGTATTCATAGTAGCACTAATCTTTCTAAATTTTACCCCAACGTACATCCCTTTTTCACTTTTTACCACCACAAAAATATCACCAACATTGATTAATCTAGTCATTTTCCTGATAACCAATTAACCAAAAACAGAACCACAAGACAAAGACATTAACAAATGGGCAGCTTGTTCCACTTCACCTAAATTCTTATACTGATTCTTAAACTGAATATTCCTAATTTGCTTCCTAACAACTTTTTTCATAGGCGATCTCGGACGTTGAATCAACACCACTTCTTTCCCTAACGCCAATAGTTTTATCCTCAATTTCTTCCTAAATTTACCATCCTTCATTTCCTCAGCACAAGCGTCGGGTCGCGGCGAAAAGTCTTCTTTTCGCGGCCCGACGACTGCGGATGAGGACGAAGAAGGCGGCGAGGGTTGTCGTGGCCCCTTCTTCTTAAACCTAATCCCACAAGCATTGCAAAGCGACTGCAGAAGTTATAAAACACAACAAAACATAAAATAAGTTAGAATTTGATCAATATCAAACCGAAAAGTGTCGAAAAAGTGAATGGTTATACCTTTGGGCCAGCTGGACCAGCACGCCATAAGGGCGTTTTGGCGGTGTTGCAATCGGTGCAAACCTTATCGGTTTTGGTCGAGGTTTCTTCGCAATTCATTGTTGATGATGATTCCTGTTACATTAAAAACCTGATTTATTTTCACATAGATTCATTTTAAACCTAATACTAGTAATAACTTATAGCTTCCAAAACAATAAAAACAAAAATAAAACCGAGATTCTAGCTTGAAGATCATCAAATCTTGCACAAAATCTTCATAAAAAAATAAAAAATTATAGATTCAAAATGATCCATTCTTGCATAAAACCATTAAAAAAAAATAAAAATAAATAAAAAAACACAAAAAGGTCATTTTCTAGATTCAAAATGATCAAAAAAAAATTATATAAAACAAGCTTTTGAAAGAAGAAAATTTTAGATAAATGCACAAAAAAAATATACTAATTTCGAGATAATAAAAGAAGAAACATTATGTAATATAAAAAAGATTAGTGATTTACCATTGGTGTAGTCATGAATGAGTATGAAAAAGCATCAAATAAAAAAGAGAGTGATAATGGCGGCGAAAATGGAGCAACCCAAAAGATATATAAACCGACACTGACACTGTAGTACCGACTGTGTTTTTTATTTATCTCCTCCTTTTATTTTCTTTATAAATGGAATAATGGAGTGAGTGTGTGATGGAATATGATGATCATCCAACGGATGAGATTAAAGGGATGAAAGAGTGAAACCCTAGGATGAGGGAATTGTCCTTTATATTGTGGGGTATGATCTGGAGGGAAAGGACACGTGCTTGCTGCTTACGACTGACAAAATGCAGTCATGGAGGTGCATCACGTCTCGCCATCAAATGTTCCATTATCTTGTGAAATTGTATCCACTAGAAAAAATGTTAATTCATTTTACGAGTTTAGGCCGTTTGATTAATGTTTTGAAAACTACAGTATGCTTTTAGTTATTATTTGCGGTTTTATCAGTTTTTAATAAACAAATGATTTGAAGATCTAAATTTATGGTTAATTACTTAATTTTATATTTTTATGTTTAATTTATGTGATGATAATTTATTGATTGAGTAAATCAGGTCAACTTTTTTATAACTCAATAAGCTAATAACATATAAATTAGGTACAAATAAATCATAACTTTAAAATCTCTCAATCTTTTTTTCTTTCTTTTTTCCTAAAAATCATAGTTAACTTGTTCTTAATACAATCGATCGGGTTTCAAATTATAGTTAATGGGTTTTAAACCAACCAACCAGGTTAATTCAGGTTCCAAAACACTGTGTGACATAATAACAAATATTCTTTTAATGTGTTGTTTAAGCACGTAGACTATAAATTATCATTTTGTATAATAATTTTTTAGCTTTCTTCTTTTATATACATAAGCAACCGGCTACCTGCTAATACGACTAAACATAACAAATTTAGCATTTATTATTATTTTCTTTTAGCATCTGAACTACTTGAAACTCTCACTTTTTTTATTTAGCCTTTTACGCTTTCATTTAAGTTGTGTATTTATATGTAGATTGTCATAATTTTACCTTTTTAGGTTTACAATGTTAATAGAATGGTGTTAGTAGACGAACAACCCTAAGGTTTAAGAGAAAGGTCTAAACTCCCAGCATCAAACGTCATCGGACCCAAACCGGGCTCACTAGATGTGGTTTCGGAAATATGAGTTACATCGGTGTCCATCTTGTTGTGTATTAGTGTTGTTTCGATTTCAAGTTAGATGTTGATTTGCATGTTTAATGAACTTGTGTTGATTTATGTGATTGTTGTTTTTTTATTGCTTGAGATGATGGTGTTGGGTGATGAATAAAAAGTGTCGATTGTTAAAAAAAAAAAAAAAAAGAAAAAAAAAAAAAAGGTGTTTGGTAGTGAGGCTGGTGGCCAAAGTGCCTAAGGGTGGTGGCTAGAAGTTGATGAAATTAACATGATAATGAAGAAGATGAAGTGATTAAAAAGACCAAAATTCCCACTTCATGCCATTAACATTAGCTTTTCGAGTAAAAGTTTTTGTGCTCATATTGTATCCAAATTATAAACTTTTTGTTACAAACATGTGACAATTTGTATTCTAGTAATTAAACGGTACATTACATAAAAGTTTGTTGCTACTTAATGACCTAAACTCTTATTTTACCGAATAGGTTCATTTATTTTATGTTGTGTATAAATAGTAAGGATTGAGAAGTCTTTTACTCATATGTATGATGTTTACCGTTTAGCCTCTTACAATATCCAGTGAGGTTTGACCATGAAATCTTTTGTAAGAATGTAAGAATGTAAGAATGTAAGGATGTCAGACTAGGAAGCACGAACGAAATGTATTTTCGATTTCATGAGTTCAATCGAGTTGACTGGTGTTAAGCTTGAACTAGACTCGACCCCTAAAGCTATCAACTCGAGTTCAATCGAGTTCCAATTTCAAACTCAAGTTTGACTTGTCTTTTGAAACTTGAGTAATAAACTTGACTCAAGCTTGACTTTATTCATTTCATATATTTTTGAGGCAAATGACACAAAAAGGTACTAAACCTAAGGTTCGTTTTCAATTATGGTACTCATTTTTTTTTCTTGCATAAAAAGGCATCTAACAAATTTTTTCAGTTGATTTAGGTTTTTTACTAACTTTTGTTAACCCACTTCGTTAGTAAATTACATGTTTGGTCCTTGAATTGGTATAATCATTTCATGTTTGGTCCTTAATTTTTTTTTTCAAAAATATTTTATTCGAAAATATTTTTTTTTTCGAAAATATTCTTTTGATTTTTTTTTCTATAACAATTTTTTCGAATTTTTTTTTCTAAACTTTTTTTCGAAAAATAAAATTTAGAAAAAAAATGTTTTTGAAAAAAAAATCAGATTTTATTTTTATTTTATTTATTTATTATTTTTTTGCGATTTTTTTGTCAAAACCATTTTTTCCTAAATTTTATTTTTCGAAAATATTTTTTCCAAAAAAAATTTTAGAAAAAAAAATTCGTAAAAAAGGTAATAGAAAAAAAATCAAAAAAAATATTTTCAGTAAAACAAAAAAAATGTATTTTAAAAAAAATAGAAAAAAAAATTAAGGACCAAACATGAAATGATTATACGAATTCAAGGACCAAACATGTAATTTATTAACGAAGTAGGTTAACGAAAGTTAGTAAAAAACCTAAATCGGCTGAAAAAATTTGTTGGGCGCCTTTTTATGCAAATTTTTTTTTTTTTTAAGAGTTCCCTGATTAGAAACGGGCCCTAAGTTTAGTGTCTTTTTGTGTTACTTGCCCTGTTTTTTGTTAATTAAACAACGTGTTTATTTTTTCTCAAAACAATGGCCATCGTATAATCATCAAATATGATGAAAATGAAACAATTCGCTGAAACTGAAAGCAGAATTGTTAAGCATCAAAAGCTATTAATCACTAATTACTTTACAGATACAATGTTCATTATCTAAATTCATTCTCCATAAACAACAATCATTCAACGACAAAGACAAAAAGGTTGGGTGGTCAGCCGCAGCGCAAGCTTTTTCTTGGTGAGACAATATTTAAAAAGAAACCACTAAACAATGCTCTTTGCTCATGAGACAACTTAATAATGAGTTATATCTGTTCTTATTAGGGAGATTATTTGCATATTTATTATTATTATTATTATTATTATTATTATTATTATTATTATACAAATATCTAATGCATAAATTAGAGTGTTCTAATCAATAATTGATGTGTACAAATCAATTCTCTTTCTATTATGACAAACTCCTCGTCATGTCTATATCTTTGTACATAAACAAGGTTTTTTAACCCGCGACTTGTAGCAGAGTTTAAAATTTTTAAATCTTTTATTATGGATTCTGAAGTACAATTGTGTATAATTTAACTTTACCTATGTAGTATTCTTTTTATGGTCATTGATTAAAATTGGGGTGTGTATATGTGTGTCTTGTATGTATGTAAATCATTATAGTAATAACTTTTGAAATGAATATAGATAGTTAACTCAACTCCACATGATTTTTATAATATTTGAGTTTTATTAGTATTTATAAACACTCTTTTATTTACATCGACAAATATAATAAACAAGATTTGAATAATACCAAGAATTTCAACAAAAAACAAACTTTAAAATGTGTATACTTATAAAACTATTTTTTCTTAATATGACGCAAGTCTACTTTTTAAAACGTTATGGTGCAAAAAATATAAAATAGTATATCATAATTACTTATTTGCATGTGTATATTTTTTTACCGTATAAATATTATGAATTGACATTGTCTCCTACTCACTTACAACTATAAGAGCACAAGGTGCAGATGGGGAAGCACCCCTCGCCGTCCGAGGTGGCAGTGACAACGGCGAGCCGTTGCTCGCCGCCACACCAAACCCCCCTCGCCGTTCCTCGCCGTTGGTCACCTCCCCGTGGCCACGGCGAAGCAAAACCACTGACAAAGTGGCAGATCTTTTTTTTTTTTTTTTTTTTTTTTTTTGGGTTTTATATTCGAAGATGTGTTTGTATTTGCAGGTTTGTATATTTGCAGGTTTGTATTTGCAGGTTTGTATAATTGAAGAAGAAGACAACATGTATAATTTAGTTTATTTGCAGTTTTAGTCCTTGTAGTTTTCTTATCAATATTTACAGTTTTGGTCCTTGTTTATTTGCATTTTTTTTTAGCAGCTTAAATTTAAAACAAAATATAAGCATAAAATTTTAATTTTAGTTATTTTTTTTGAATGAAATAAATTTAATTTGATTGAAAAATGAATAAAAAAATAAATGTGTAAGAGGTGGGGCCCTAATGGGGAAATTGAGGTTTGTTGTTTGGTGAGGGGGGTTTGTTGTGGTTAGTTGAAGTTGAGGTGTTTTGGTGATGTAGCATGGTGGGGCTCGAATGGGGAGCCTCTTGCTCAACTTTGCACCTTGTGCTCTAAGCTGTTGTCAACCAATTTGACCTCATACCTCCATAATATTATTCAAACCTACGGTTTTTATACGAGTTAGTTTAATATAACTTATTTTTATTTAAACTTAGAATTGTCGTCATCCATAAAGACAAACTCATTGTATCGGCAAAAATAAAACTGATACTTTCTCACCAAAAATTTTAATTATAGAATACCCGCTGTCACAACATGCTAGTTTTAGTAAATCATGCTAAACATTTTCCTCCGCAATACAAGGAAACCTAATAGTTTTAGTAAATCATGCTAAACATTTTCCTTCTAAAGTAGACACAAGTTTTGCATATAGTTCATATATACTTGTGTTGACTTTCACTGTTCATTCTTGGACTTTTTTTCAATTACAAAAGTTCGAAAAATAAATTTTTCTTATGAATTCGTATAATCATTTCATGCAACATCCAAAAAAAAAATTCAAAAAAAAATTTATAAAATAATTGTCGAAAAAATATTTTCTTAAAATATTTAAAAAATAAAATTCTTTTCGAATTTTTTTAAAAAAAATTGAAATTTAAAAAAAATTTGAAAATTTTTTCTATAAATTTTATTTCGAAAATTTATTTCTATTTTTTTTTTCAAAAAAGAAATTTGAAAAAAAATTATAAATAATTATCGAAAAAAAATTTATTAAAATATTTAAAAAGTAAAATTCTTTTCGAATTTTTTTTCAAATATATATATATATATATATATATATATATATATATATATATATTTTAATTTTTTCTATGAATTTTTTTCCAAATTTGAAAAACAAAAATTGAATTTTCTTTTCTTTTTTTAATAAAATTCATAAAAAAAAAATTGAATTTTTTTTTCTATGACTTTTTTTTTCGAAATTTGAAAAAAAAAAAAATCGAAAAGAATTTTATTTTTCAAATATTTTAAGAAAATATGTTTTCTATAATTATTTTTAAAAAAAAAATTGGATGTTGCATAAAATGATTATAACTGAAAAAAAAAAAAAAAAAAAAAAAAAAAAAAAAAAAAGACAAGGACTAAAGGTGAAAGTCAACGCAAAATATAAGGACCATTATTGTAACTTTTCTAAGTGAAAAAAAATTCAAGAATGACCGGAGAAAGTCAACGCAAGCCACAGGGACCATTCATGTCAATTTTCAAACTTGAAAACCTGGTAACTTACTAGTTGCCGGTCATATTACGTACATTGTTCCAAATTTGAAAATATCTTGCGTACAATGATAATTTTTTAAGTTTGTTGCGTATATTGGCTGTTTTGAAGATATCGATATTTGTAATATTTCAGATATTTGGCAAGTTTTTCGGTATCGATAGTACCATTATTACTGATTAAATGTTGTCACTAAATATATATGCACCAAAAGACGATATTGTTTTCTTGTTATTCTTGTAATGCGAATTGTTTCTGTTAAGGAAGCATGTTCTTAGTGCAAATTCTTATTCTTAATTTGTAAATGTCTCTAGCTTGTTATAAATGAACCAACTTCGATTCTATGTTCTAAACATAATCAAACTACAGAATTACTTAACGGTTCTAGATTAAATAAGTAAGACATTGTACTTTAGATGGAAAATAATGTCTACATTCAACACTGAATGTCTTAACATTAACATCTACAAAGAGATAAAATGATAAAGTTTCATCGTTTAAGTAGCTAGTTTGACTTTTAAAAGTGAAAAGGTGAGGGCGTGGCCATTATATTAAAACACGAACTTCATGTATCTTGTTTCTCAAGGTGCTTTTTGACCACTTCCAACGTCTGCGTCGGTTTTGTGACGCTAATGGCATCACCTCGTCGGTGGTGCGTCGGTTTGGCAACGAGGGAATGGGCCCATTGAGTGTTTTGTGTGTGAGTGTTTTGTGAGTTATATTTGTGTATAAGTGAAGAACACATCACTTCTTTTGACAAAGTATGTGTCAATTTGGAAAGCAATATGCCGTTGAGGTATCACAACCAAAAAAAAAGACACTATGACTGTTTAGTAGTTTATGGTATTTCCTAAGTCAGAATTCTATCAAAATAGAATTTACATAGTGGTTGTAATAACTTTTGGGCGCGGCTTGCACCGCTCTGATAACGATTTTATGTACCTTTACGGCTCTGTGTTGGGATCAAAGTTTATAATCCCAACACGTAAATGGAACGACATTTACGGGATTACATTAGTTATCTCATTTAGCTAAAACACAAGGACTTGAATCGTAATATTGTAATAGTTAGTTTGTGTTAGGCTATATAAGCCCTCCTAGACTTCACTAGGAGGGTGAGACTTTGTTTTGTATTTTCACATTTTCATTATCAATAATAAACACAAGTTTCCCTTCTCTCTCTACTCTCTCTCTCTAACCATGGAGCTTTTATTCTTTCATAATCCAAGACCTCCCGAATCACAATATTCAATCAAAACCATGATCCTACAAGTGGTATTAGAGCCTTGGTTTTAGTTTTGGTTGATTTTTTTGTGGTTTTAATCTTGTCCAAATCGTATCTTTTGTGGTTCGTAGAACTGTTTTTGAGGCTGTTTACCATTTATTTTAATACGAGCAACTTTCTTTTGTTCCACTTTTTTGGTAACAGTTTCATAGAAGTCATATGTTATCAATATGGTCAAAAATGTCACAAGTGACTCTTTCTCTAATTTCAATATCTGGTTTTGTGGTATTTCTGTCCAAATCTAACAGTTTTGCGACTGTTTTGTACCAAAACCCGTGCAGTAATAGTGGTCATATTCATTGTCTCAAAACTGGTCAGAAATATAGTCAAAAAAAAAATGAACGGAAAATGGTCGGAATCTAATCGGAATCTCACCGGAAAATAGTCAAAGGGTCAAAACCCTCGATTTACGCATAAGATGGTCAAGTTTAGCAAAAAACCCTCTTTTTACGCGTAAGTCACTACTCTTACGCGTAACTCATCTCCAGTTGCATTTACGCATAACTTGGAAAGTTATGCGTAAGGATTGTTTACGCAAAAGCTTCATTTACGCGTAAGGCCGTTTACGCGTAATGTTGTTTACGCTTAAGAGTTTATGCGTAAAAGTGACCAAAAGTTAAAGTGTAAAAAGAATAAGAGGAGTAACAGATCGAGCAAAACATAACAGATAACAAATCCACTGAACCAAACCATATCCTACTCTAGACACAACCATTACACCCTCACAATCACTTTCCAACACTCATATCACTCAAATCAAGATACGGAACTGAAAAATTAAAATACAAGATCTCTGTTTATCTTTCGATTTACATACCATTGAAAGTATTTTAAGATCATTTAAGATCTTAGCATCTCGAAAGAAAATCATCATTGATCTAAAATTGAAATTGAAACGAAAATGAAAACCAACTTGATCTCAGATTATTCTTATCGTGTAAGCACAATAACTTCAGATCTTCATAGATCATAACACGATATGAATAAAACATCATAGACCTACTTTATGGCATAACCTTCTTTATTTATATCCGACACAAACAAGATAAAAGAAAATAACAAGTTTGTTTTTTCTTTTTCATTCGGCCGTTCAATGGTACAACAACAACAAAAAGAAAAAGGAACCTACCGTGGACCTTGATTGTTCAAAGTAATTGAAGCCGCGACTTGAAGTACCTTGAATGAGCAACATAATATAAAAGGAAGTCGAGGGTTTGTGCAACAAGAATAAATGAAGGTGGAGTGACTGATTCTCTTTGTTCGGATATCAAAATAGACAAAGTGTTGTTGTCACACCCCCAGAATCGGGTCCAGCGGAAGCATACATGTAGCTGGGGTGTAACTCAATTGGTATTACAACATAAGTACAAAATTGGTTTTCACTTCAATCATTTAGAATAAAATCGTTTAACTAAAAGTATTGAATTTACATTGTTTAAAATTAGTGCGGAAGTAGGCCCTTAAAAGTAGTTTAAAACGGTCCTCATATAAATAATCAGAGTCTTCTATGACCATGCCATGCCCTGCCAAAACCTCCAGTAGCGTGCCATTGGTTAAAACCTGAAAATACATGCTAAAGTGTCAACACGAGGTTAGTGAGTTCATAGAGTTTGTTTAACAAATAATGCCTATAGAGAAAAGATCGCCCAGCAAAGGCATCGTAAATCCACTCAGTTCCAAGTCCCGCCATAAGAGACTTGTAACCTGTGTGTTTACAACCCACTGCCAAAAGTAATATGTTTACGTGAACAAAAGTAATTACTGATATCCAAATTCCCAGATAAATATAGCAAAACGGCTATATAAATAATTCAGTCAATGAGGCCATATGATGAATCAGTCAAGCGGGAAAACCCATAATAAGGTTGATGCAAAGGCATCTTAATTCAGTCAAGTAAGGAAACATTAATATTACGTTTGACATTCAGTCAAGTGGGGAATACCACAATATTACGTTTGACATCACAGCCAAGTGGGGAATACCACAATACGTTTGACATCACAGCCAAGTGGGGAATACCACAATATTACGTTTGACATCACAGCCAAGTGGGGAATACCAAAATATTAAAAGGAGGTCATATGATAAATCAATCAAGTAGGAAAACAGCAATATTACGTTTGACATCACAGCCAAGTGGGGAATACCACAATACGTTTGACATCACAGCCAAGTGGGGAATACCACAATATTACAAGGAACATATAGGAACAATTGGTGACTATGAGGTCATATAAACAAGGATAATCAATCCCATGAAATACAGGAAAATCAAACATACCAATGAATGCAGGTGATTAAATATAGCAAAGAAATACCGGTAGTCAAGCATACTAAAGAAGTGCAAGTGATCAAATATATATTTAGATAAAGCTGGAAATATTTGAGTAATCAACCGGGTAAAACAAGTTTAAGTAAAACGAGCATGTATTCTCCCCCAAAGAGTTTACCAAAACAATTGAAAAAGTAGGGGCTATGACTCACCTGGTGCGATAGCTACGATGACAAGAATGGATACACTGAAATGAGGCACGATCTCTAACCGCAACCTAATATGAGTAATAACGATCTACTTTAGATCATGACGTGATGAAGTGAATGCACATGCACATGATGCCTATACCACTCGTAACTTGGAAATACTAGTTATTGTCAAAGTATAATAGTTTTCATACTTAGGAAAATAAGTCCAAATATAGAAGTATATAACTTGTCGTAGTATATCGTATAAAAATGTTAGTGTTATATTCCTCGTCTAGAAAACCTTATAATAGTGTCTAGTAGTCGCGTAATAAACCTTGAGTCGTACGTACTTCGTTAGTTAAAATAAACTCCTTGAATAAGAAATCTATAAAATAAATCATTTAGTACGTAGTGATATTATTTTCTAGTAATGACTAAATATATATATATATATATATATATATATATATATATATATATATATATATATATATATATATATATATACATATATATAGTTTTGACAATTTTAAAACGTGTATAACTTGGTCGTTTTAAGCTCATTTTACTCGTTCTTTATATCCACGGAATCGTGGGACAACATACTAATATGTTTTTGACAATTTAGGACGGCTAGATCAAGTTTTATGCTCAAATTTGCCCGTGAGTACTGTTCATCAGCAAGCATTTCCGGAAAATATAGTTTTCGTCGTTAAACTCGTTTTTAGCGTATCTTCTTCGTTATTAACTCGTTTTTATCCCCGTTTTCGGCCATAGTTCCGTATCGGAAAGTATTTTCTGAATCTTAGGTCCAAAATTACCCAGAATTCCCTGATCTTTCCACGTTTTGCTAAAATGGACAGCAACTTTCTATAAGTGTCAAAACTTGGTTTTCCTAGTTACTAACTTGTTCAAAACCAACCAAACCACTTTCAATCACCACAAATCTAGTCTAATCTTACCATGCACCTTCTTAGGGTGTCATGGGTTCCTAAACATCATCAATCTAGTGGATCTAACAAGGAAATCCAAAATAAACATTTCTAGGGTTTATAAGTTAATAGTTTATAAAATGAAGTGGTATAAGCTAACAAATGCACAAGATCTTGTATGAAAACCATATGATCATAAAAATAACATAAAGAAATTATGGAAAAGAGTTTAACAACTTACTTAGAAAGATTTATGAGCTTGGATGAGTAAAACCTAATTAATCTTGAGTTTTTATCACAAAACTCAAACAAGGATCACTAAAGGAACTAGATTAACACTTGATCTTGGAAAAATTATGGTTTGTTCTTGTTTTTCTTGCCTAAGCCGAGCACCACAAAGAGAGAAAAGAGAAAGAGATTTTACTTGTTTGTTTTGGTGAAATGAATGAGAAAAGTGTAGTTTATGTTTGTATATTTTATTTAAAAGACAAGATCCATGAAAAGGGGAAAAAGTCATAGGGGGGCAGCAATTTGGAAGAGTAGGAAGGAAAAATGGAAGATTTTGTAATGAAAGTGAAGACTTATGTGTAGTTTAGGTAGATATTATTTGTTTTAGGGTATACCGGGTACCAAGTTAACTAGAAATAAATTTTAACGGAGTTAACCGGGACATAATAAAGTCATAAAAATTGTAAAATAATATTCCTGATGAGAATCGGAAGTTAAAATAATGATCGGGTTGAAATATCGCAAACCGACGGAGTTATAAGCTCCGACCGTAAAATGTAGTAATTGATTTAAAAACACCGGGTAAATTAACATTATAATTTTTATATTATTAAAATGAATATAAAAATATATTGGGATCATAGTCGGGAGTGTCGGACGTGTTAGCCACATTATTGGTCGTTTGTTAACGTTTATTTAGAAATAATTATACGTAAAAGTTAATTATACCAAAAGTACTAATTTAAATATCCTACGAGTGGAATAGTATGCAAGTGACATAATGATGATACGTAGACTATTTCTAGTCTGTATGAGATGTCCCAAATGATAATGCATGAATTCGCACCTGAACCAATACGGTTACGCGAATTTGAATACTCGTAAACTAAATTTACGATGACATGAGTAATGCACGTGAATAGTGGTTTTCTTCCGGGAATGAATAGTGTCAAGTGAATAGTAAAATTTCTGAACGCTTCTCAGAATATCAAATGGACCTCAAAAACGATGAATAGTGATCGATGAATAGTAACTTGTGAATAGTAAATTGTCAAGGTTTGGAAAAAAGACCGGAAATTACGAGTTGTGACAGTCTTCCCTTCTAACAGGAACTTCGTCCCGAAGTTCAGTTTGTGTAAGTCTCTAGAATGGTATTGGTGAAAAGATGGTGATATTTATCGTGTAAGCTACTGAGCTCTAATGGGAGTTTAAGTCTGTAGGCCACTAAACCCATACTGTCTGAATTCCGGGTTTATCTTCCCAAATTTTTCTTAATGGTATCATTCCTTTCCTAGGCAGAACTTTCAACATAATCCTGCCATTAACTTGAAGTTCTAAGGGTTTACAACTTATTGAACTTGTAACTGATTCTTGATTTGTAGGAAATTCCAGGTTATTTCATGAATGCTTACGGGACTAGTGAGTTGGGCTTTTCCAAATTTTATCTGTCAATGGATGTTGGCACTTCGACCATAGAGTGCGTCAAATGGTGTAGTCTCTAAGCTCGTGTGGTAACTATTGTTATACAGGAATCTGATTTATGGCAAATGGTTAATCCAACCATTTCTAGAGTCAATCACTCATGCTTTGAGTATATCTTCCTATGTTTGAATCGTTCTCTGACCATTGGTCTGCAGATAATAGGTGGTGTAGTTCCAAAGGAATCTTAATGAAATCGCTAGGAGTTTGCGGTGATAAAAGATAGAATATTCATTAGATCGGAATTTGTTAATAGTACATGAAACTTATACGATAGAACGTAGAATTAAACACAAAAGAAATACAACACTAGAGAGTTAAGGCTTTGGTTTTCTTGTTCTCTAGCTCCGGGCAGCCCTTTCTGAGATGCCCTAATTTTCCACATTTAAAGCAACTTCTTGGAATCCTCTGATTTGTGGGTTTCCTACAGTCCTTAGTTAGATGACCCCGCTTCTTGCATATTCCACACAGTCCACTGCAATGATATAGGTGATGCAGATGACACATGTTGCAGTAAGGTAAATTTCCAGTATATCTTTTCTTTGTGCGTGGTCCTGCAGCATAAGCTCTAAACACTTCTTGTCCTTTGTTTGGCTGCCATACTTGATCGTTTCCTTGGTTGTCGTTCCTTTTCCTCTTGTTTTCGTTGTTGTTGTTGACAGTAGTTTCTTGATTCATTACTTGAGCCATAAGCTTTTGAGACATTCTAATAGCTTCCTCCAGCGTGTCTGATTTAGAAGCAATTACGTTCCCACTGATGTTGCACGGTAGTCCACCGATGAAATTTTCTAGCAGCTTTTCGTTATCTGAAACCATAGTTGGACATAGCACAGCCAACTCCTGAAACCTTCGGATATATGCCTCGATATCATTACCTGCTGTCACTAGCTTATAAAACTCTGTTTCCAATTTTTGCACCTCAGTACGAGGGCAAAACTTATCAGTCATCAATTTCTTGAATTGCTCCCAGGTGAGCTTGTAGGCATTTTCCATACCAATCGGTTGAGCATGAGAATTCCACCATGACATAGCTTCATCCAAAAGCATACCAGTAGCGAATTTTACCTTGCTGCCATCAGGACAGTTGCACATGAGGAACACATTCTCAGTCTTTTCGAACCAGCGAATCAAAGCAACCGCTCCTTCAGTGCCCTTAAACTTGATGGGATCACTAACCTTAAAATTCTTCCAAGTACATTCGCGCTTATTATCGGATTGTCCATCTATCCCTGTCTGTAAAGCGGCCTCAGCAGCCCTTGCAACTACCTCAGCTCTCTCGATCTCTAGAGCTTCGGCGATACTATCCTTAACCAATTTCCGAATAGCAACAGGTGTCATAGTTGGAGTAGCTTTAACTTTCCTTAGCGGCATAGCTCTTCAAAACGAGAAAAGAAGGGTGAGACATAATTAAGACGTTTCCTAGTAGTAGATGTTCGAGAGTGGGTTATTATAGAATGAAAGGTTGATGTTGCGATATGACGCGTTGACGTGGCTCGAGTGGTTT
Source organism: Artemisia argyi (assembly GCA_030686995.1). Lineage (NCBI taxonomy): Eukaryota > Viridiplantae > Streptophyta > Magnoliopsida > Asterales > Asteraceae > Artemisia > Artemisia argyi. Next base: position 73,268,822 of record CM060677.1, read on the forward strand.
TGTGATATCCTGAGATTTCTGTTGAGTTTTAAATGGTCATAATGTACCTAGGGATCCTCCTTATATATGGTATGGGAAGTCTTTCTTAGGGAGGTCATTGATAATATCCACTTATCAATATTGGTAGTAGTGAGTGATAGGTGACATATGAATCTATAGAGTGTAAGCTAGTTCCTTATATATATGGGGAAGAGGAATGATAATAATGGTGAGAAGGGAAAAGACTGTGACAACTGCGACATAATGAGATTGTGATGAAAGTAAGTACGCACACATGAATGAAACATTTGGAAATTGGGTAGAGAATTTAATCCAGACAAAATTTCATTATAACCATTCTCAGTGTTGCAAAATTCATCTCTGAGTCAGACATAGGTGGTCAGCCTATATCTCACTATCCCGGGTCGAATATAGATGACCAGTCTATATCCCACCGAGGTTCCATGAATTTTGAAATACTCAGCTCAGTTATACTAAGACTATGTCCTTCACAAATACCAAGGCGTTCTGAAAGACAAAAGCAAGTGACCAAACTCGAGGTCGAATGATGAAACTATGCAAGGAGAAACATAACATGGTGACATATATGATACGTGAACATGCTTATATGAAAGACAATGATAGTAATCAACTAGAATAAGTGAATATAATATACCAGATAATGAGACACAATTCTCATCACCTAAGTCAGCAACAAACCACAAGTGAGGCATCATCTTGGCAGGCAGGCACGTGACGGTCATAGGGTTAAGTTTTCGTAAAAGTAGCTATAGTCTAGGTTTTAAAAACACTTAGTTCGCTATAGCCAAAGCTCTGATACCAATCTGTCACACCCCCAGAATCGGGTCCAGCGGAAGCATACATGTAGCTGGGGTGTAACTCAATTGGTATTACAGCATAAGTACAAAATTGGTTTTCACTTCAATCATTTAGAATAAAATCGTTTAACTAAAAGTATTGAATTTACATTGTTTAAAATTAGTGCGGAAGTAGGCCCTTAAAAGTAGTTTAAAACGGTCCTCATATAAATAATCAGAGTCTTCTATGACCATGCCATGCCCTGCCAAAACCTCCAGTAGCGTGCCATTGGTTAAAACCTGAAAATACATGCTAAAGTGTCAACACGAGGTTGGTGAGTTCATAGAGTTTGTTTAACAAATAATGCCTATAGAGAAAAGATCGCCCAGCAAAGGCATCGTAAATCCACTCAGTTCCAAGTCCCGCCATAAGAGACTTGTAACCTGTGTGTTTACAACCCACTGCCAAAAGTAATATGTTTACGTGAACAAAAGTAATTACTGATATCCAAATTCCCAGATAAATATAGCAAAACGGCTATATAAATAATTCAGTCAATGAGGCCATATGATGAATCAGTCAAGCGGGAAAACCCATAATAAGGTTGATGCAAAGGCATCTTAATTCAGTCAAGTAAGGAAACATTAATATTACGTTTGACATTCAGTCAAGTGGGGAATACCACAATATTACGTTTGACATCACAGCCAAGTGGGGAATACCACAATACGTTTGACATCACAGCCAAGTGGGGAATACCACAATATTACGTTTGACATCACAGCCAAGTGGGGAATACCAAAATATTAAAAGGAGGTCATATGATAAATCAGTCAAGTAGGAAAACAGCAATATTACGTTTGACATCACAGCCAAGTGGGGAATACCACAATACGTTTGACATCACAGCCAAGTGGGGAATACCACAATATTACAAGGAACATATAGGAACAATTGGTGACTATGAGGTCATATAAACAAGGATAATCAATCCCATGAAATACAGGAAAATCAAACATACCAATGAATGCAGGTGATTAAATATACCAAAGAAATACCGGTAGTCAAGCATACTAAAGAAGTGCAAGTGATCAAATATATATTTAGATAAAGCTGGAAATATTTGAGTAATCAACCGGGTAAAACAAGTTTAAGTAAAACGAGCATGTATTCTCCCCCAAAGAGTTTACCAAAACAATTGAAAAAGTAGGGGCTATGACTCACCTGGTGCGATAGCTACGATGACAAGAATGGATACACTGAAATGAGGCACGATCTCTAACCGCAACCTAATATGAGTAATAACGATCTACTTTAGATCATGACGTGATGAAGTGAATGCACATGCACATGATACCTATATCACTCGTAACTTGGAAATACTAGTTATTGTCAAAGTATAATAGTTTCCATACTTAGGAAAATAAGTCCAAATATAGAAGTATATAACTTGTTGTAGTATATCGTATAAAAATGTTAGTGTTATATTCCTCGTCTAGAAAACCTTATAATAGTGTCTAGTAGTCGCGTAATAAACCTTGAGTCGTACGTACTTCGTTAGTTAAAATAAACTCTTTGAATAAGAAATCTAGAAAATAAATCATTTAGTACGTAGTGATATTATTTTCTAGTAGTGACTAAATATATATATATATATATATATATATATATATATATATATATATATATAGTTTTGACGATTTTAAAACGTGTATAACTTGGTCGTTTTAAGCTCATTTTACTCGTTCTTTATATCCACGGAATCGTGGGACAACATACTAACATGTTTTTGACAATTTAGGACGGCTAGATCAAGTTTTATGCTCAAATTTGCCCGTGAGTACTATTCGTCAGCAAGCATTTCCGGAAAATATAGTTTTCGTCGTTAAACTCGTTTTTAGCGTATCTTTTTCGTTATTAACTCGTTTTTATCCCCGTTTTCGGCCATAGTTCCGTATCGGAAAGTATTTTCTGAATCTTAGGTCCAAAATTACCCAGAATTCCCTGATCTTTCCACGTTTTGCTAAAATGGACAGCAACTTTCTATAAGTGTCAAAACTTGGTTTTCCTAGTTACTAACTTGTTCAAAACCAACCAAACCACTTTCAATCACCACAAATCTAGTCTAATCTTACCATACACCTTCTTAGGGTGTCATGGGTTCCTAAACATCATCAATCTAGTGGATCTAACAAGGAAATCCAAAATAAACATTTCTAGGGTTTATAAGTTAATAGTTTATAAAATGAAGTGGTATAAGCTAACAAATGCACAAGATCTTGTATGAAAACCATATGATCATAAAAATAACATAAAGAAATTATGGAAAAGAGTTTAACAACTTACTTAGAAAGATTTATGAGCTTGGATGAGTAAAACCTAATTAATCTTGAGTTTTTATCACAAAACTCAAACAAGGATCACTAAAGGAACTAGATTAACACTTGATCTTGGAAAAATTATGGTTTGTTCTTGTTTTTCTTGCCTAAGCCGAGCACCACAAAGAGAGAAAAGAGAAAGAGATTTTACTTGTTTGTTTTGGTGAAATGAATGAGAAAAGTGTAGTTTATGTTTGTATATTTTATTTAAAAGACAAGATCCATGAAAAGGGGAAAAAGTCATAGGGGGGCGGCAATTTGGAAGAGTAGGAAGGAAAAATGGAAGATTTTGTAATGAAAGTGAAGACTTATGTGTAGTTTAGGTAGATATTATTTGTTTTAGGGTATACCGGGTACCAAGTTAACTAGAAATAAATTTTAACGGAGTTAACCGGGACATAATAAAGTCATAAAAATTGTAAAATAATATTCCTGATGAGAATCGGAAGTTAAAATAATGATCGGGTTGAAATATCGCAAACCGACGGAGTTATAAGCTCCGACCGTAAAATGTAGTAATTGATTTAAAAACACCGGGTAAATTAACATTATAATTTTTATATTATTAAAATGAATATAAAAATATATTGGGATCATAGTCGGGAGTGTCGGACGTGTTAGCCACATTATTGGTCGTTTGTTAACGTTTATTTAGAAATAATTATACGTAAAAGTTAATTATACCAAAAGTACTAATTTAAATATCCTACGAGTGGAATAGTATGCAAGTGACATAATGATGATACGTAGACTATTTCTAGTCTGTATGAGATGTCCCAAATGATAATGCATGAATTCGCACCTGAACCAATACGGTTACGCGAATTTGAATACTCGTAAACTAAATTTACGATGACATGAGTAATGCACGTGAATAGTGGTTTTCTTCCGGGAATGAATAGTGTCAAGTGAATAGTAAAATTTCTGAACGCTTCTCAGAATATCAAATGGACCTCAAAAACGATGAATAGTGATCGATGAATAGTAACTTGTGAATAGTAAATTGTCAAGGTTTGGAAAAATGACCGAAAATTACGAGTTGTGACAGTTGTTCGTGTTTGTAATAATTAATTGAAGGGCAGATGATGGAGATGGATTTGGAGCTTCTTGTGTTTAACTAAAAATCGAGAGAAAACAAAAAGAGTGGGGGCGGATGAAATATGTTAAGGGTTGTGTTAAAATGAGTAATTAGGGTTGTGAAGTGTTATAACTTGTTGGAATTGGATCAGGTCATGAATTCACTTTGGGCCCGGTTTATGTTTCAATTTTTTTAGGGCTGCACTCGATCCAATGGAGTGGATAAGATATTTTCTTTGGGCTGATATGTATACACAATTCATTTAATTTGGGCCAAAATGAAAATAACATTACGAATGAAATATTGGACTCGATCTGAAATGCATCAAACTAAAATGATTTTAATGTCAAATGTATTTTTTAATACATTGTAACATTGTATGCATTTTGGTATAAGTATTTTGGTTGTGCAAATTTTCACGGGGATACGTTTTTTGACAAGATCGGGAACCATTATCATGTTCACTTAAAACCGTCAAAAGGCTAGAATTGAGCATTTAACCGCAAGATGTGACTACGGCGTTAAGTCTTTATTATTTATTTGAGGTTGAAGTGGAATTTCACGAGTGCGTGTACTTAGTATCTGAAGATATCGGGGTTGGTTGGATGCATGATTCTTCGAGATCCTTGTTCGAGCTTTTATCCGTACAAATGACCAAGACTTGAGTTGTCTAGTTATACATGATGTAAGGAGTTACGTTGTTGTGCTCACAGAGTATAGCTATCACTTTAAAGGAGTTACGTTGTTGTACTCAAGTGTCACCAAAAGATGTGGATGATTCAAGAGACGTTCATATACATTTAAGGAAGGTTGGATGGGTATATGATTTCCTACCATTATTGAAATTCTCAGTATTGGTTCTTAGTCAGACAATAGTGCAAGTTTAAGTCACAAGTTCGGGTTATTTTACTTCAGTCTCAAGTTCATCATATTGGGTTTTCTCCATCAGTAGTCACTACAAAAAGCTTACAGAATGATAATGGGGTCAGTAATGAGTTAGTTAAGAGGGGTATAGAAGAGTAGAGTTGTTTATCAGCAGTTGATTCTCGCGGGCTATTTATGTTACTTCACACATATTCGGTTAATTAGACACATGGGGTTACGCTGCCTCCGTTTCCATCGTAAACATAGTGTGTATGCTTCCGATTCCGCGAAGACATCGTGGGGGAAGAGAGAGTGGGTGGTCTTTTGCTTCTTTGACTTTTCTTGATTTCTTTGCGAAAACACTCATTTTCCACGAGGATCTGCAATTAGGGGGAAGAAATGTGCACATCAGGGACGCAAAATAGACTCACGTGATCGAGCTTACAATTTTATTACTACCGAAGAGACGTCCGCAGAGATGATCAGTGGTTCAGTTTTGTGAATTTGGTGTAATCGTTTCAACTCTCGCAGGTTGTGAAGTGTGAAGTAGCCTGTATATGTGAGAAGATCTTGCTGATTTCTTGCATGTTACCCCCGAACGGAGCTTCCGCATTGAGCATAACCGTAATTACGTAACTAGTCAGATTTGCTTGGTGTGGTTTACGGTGTCATCTACAAATTCCGCTGCGTACTCAAAACTTCAATAGTTAGAAGACATGTGGACTACATCAAAGTTTTGAATCTGCTGAAGACGGTTGTCAGTTTGGGGGGAAGCTGATTCAGAAACTTCGCCAAAAAGAAGTGTACGAAGAAGCTGCTAAATACATGCAGCATGAATTGGGGGGAAGTTAATCCATTTCATGCATATTACATCATTTGCCTACAAGTGAAGGAAAAAGTTCTCAAGCCGAGGTACAAGATGAAGGCAAAGACCGTCAACTGTCGCCATCCTCAGCAATTTGAAGAGCTTATGAAGACCTTTCTTTATTCTTATTTGTCCTTGTAGGAAATGTTGTAAGTAATCCCTTATGTCGCCCCATTGGGGGAAGATTGTTGGGATCAAAGTTTATAATCCCAACACGTAAATGGAACGACATTTACGGGATTACATTAGTTATCTCATTTAGCCAAAACACAAGGACTTGAATCGTAATATTGTAATAGTTAGTTTGTGTTAGGCTATATAAGCCCTCCTAGACTTCACTAGGAGGGTGAGACTTTGTTTTGTATTTTCACATTTTCATTATCAATAATAAACACAAGTTTCCCTTCTCTCTCTACTCTCTCTCTCTAACCATGGAGCTTTTATTCTTTCATAATCCAAGACCTCCCGAATCACAATATTCAATCAAAATACGATCATACACTCTGCCTCGTGGTATTAAATTAAAGTGACGAATCAATCATAAAGTGCTGTGGTTCTGATGTCAAACAACTATAAATATGTGTGTATATTTTAAGGTAAACTTACATAGAAAAAGGTATGCATAAAAAGCTTGTAAAATGCGTAAGACATACAAATTCATATCCAAGATGCTTCCATATCTTCTTTTAATGGGGTTCCTTTGCTCATATTCTTGTTAATAGGATCCTATGCATACTTTTAAGGATTGACTTCGATTTTTAGAAATTGGATAAGGTGGTAGACCAACTGCTTTTCAAAAACAAAAAAAAAGGTGGTAGAACCAACATTACTCTTTTTGCATCTTATAGCAGAATTCCTAGTTAATAGTTTTTTAATATGCATATTAAGGCTAGCATTTCTTAAAGGTGAGCATGGTGCGGTTTGGTGCGGTTTTTTACTAAAACCGAACCACAACCGCATTCGGTTTCTACAAAAGTATAAACCAAAACCATGCGGTTTTTGCGCTTTTGGTTTTTGTGGTTTTCGGTTTACAAAGTCGGTTTTATCGATTTAACCGCACCGAATTTAGCTATCTTGTAATTTTGGGCTTGAACTAATTTAGTAATTTTGGGCTTAATGTAAACACACTATTATAACCATATTCATCTGATTTTAAACTAATACTGTAATACAAACATTCCACTATAAGAAAATAAGAAACAAAAATAAATGAAATGATAAGTTGCATGTGCATAGTTGATTAAAGGCTAAAAGAGTAAAAGCAAACGATTACAAGTTTATAAATGACATGTAAGGACGGAACTCAAAATTACATGCATTGTTACGTAATTTATGCAATCAAAAGTTCGAAAAAATAACAGTTAATATTATTATTTTTAGCAACTACGGTTCTATGTGGGTATATCAGTTCGGTTTTACGGGTAAAACTGAAACTGCAAAATTGGTTTTTCTTTTTCTTAAAACCAATCCACCGGTTTTTGTCTTGGTGCAGTTTTTGCGGCTTGCGGTGCGGTTTCCGCTCACCCTAGCATTTGTTGAGTTAGCATATCTTGGACCTTTTTGAGTTTCCAACCCCGAGTTCATGGTGAATCTATCTTGGTTTCTTTTTGCCAATATAGGAATTCAAAAGGATGTGTAGTCATTCATAACCTTAGTTTAATTTTCATATCCTTAATTTTCCATCAATGTATGAGGGTATTTTTTTTTACAAAGATCTTGGTTTGTTTGTTTTTTCCATAGTGAGGGTCAACTACAACAGCAACGACTTTTAGCCACAGAAAGAGTTGTCACTAAAAGTGAGATTTTGTTGTCGTTGATGCTTTTGGCGACAAATGGTTGTCGCCCAAAGGGTTGTCGCCTATAGTCCATTACAGAAAGTTTTTGTGACAACAGATTTCTACTTTTGGCGTCAAACAGTGGGACCCATTAATTTTCATCCAAAATCTTTTGACCGGAGTAAGCCCATGCATTTAGCGACAACACCATTTTTCGCCAAAACATTTTCCTTAATTAATTTTTTATCATTAATTATTTATTAAATAAATATTAATAATTAAAATAATTTTTTTTAAAGGCGGGAAACCTTTGCCGACAATACCATTTGTCACCAAAAGTGGTCTTGTGTATTGAGTCAGTTTTCTGGGGTGACCTTTTGCGACGACAAGACTCACTTTTGGAGACACCAAGGCTGTTACTAAAAGTGTCTGTGCAGTAAAAAAGCGGAATTTTTTTCGGAAAAAATCTACCAAAATCAATGCTGTAAATCACCCAAATCAATAATACAAAATGCTTCCATTCATTCATTCATACAAAACGACAAGTTACAAAAGAAGATCCATACAAATACTAATAATTTCCGTAATATACTTAAGTAATTCAAATTACAAAAGAAGATCCAATCATGATACTAGCTAATACTACCATCATCTCCAAACTCATTACTCGTCATCATCAAACTCACTACTACTATCTTGAATCGCCTTCATTTCTCCCTGTGTAGTTCAAAAATAACATAAGGTTAATATTACAAATGACGAATACGGTCAGATATGTGAATAAGTTCTTCGTGTCCATTAACAAATAATTAATACCAAATAAGCATACATCACTTGAATTAGTTCCATTACAGGCTGTAATTTACAGCAGCCAACTTCTATTGAGCAGACCTTTTTATTAAAGGTGGTTATATGCATCTGCTTATACCAATCAGTTAATCATTTTCAAACCAAGCAGCCCCTAATTTGGCCCTTTATTAATTCACGAGCAGATAATAGTATTGGAGGACACTAAAGAATACATAGCACATGCACCAGAGGAGGACAATATACCTTCACACTAGTAGGGTAGACGCTTAGGCTGTCGATCCTCGGGAGGATCACCACCTGCATCCCCTCCATGGTTTCCAGGAGCAACACACGCCATCTGTAAAAATACCAAGTACAATAGATTGATTCAATTTCTTTTGGGTTAGTTAAGTTCTTTCTCATAACAGTTTCACCTTGTTTTGGGTAATTGGTTTAATGTTATTGTTAATCTTCATGTATTACAATCTTATGATATAGAATTTGCTATATTACATTTGAACTCAAGTGAATCTTCCTTGGAAAAATGATCATGCTCCTACTTTTATGTTTTATTAAATAGATCTATACTACCTACCAGTGAGACCAACTTGCTTTATTGATGTACAAGAAAGTGCAAATCCTATAAAACAACAAGGCGCAAGGTTGGTGGTTATAATATCACAAGTAGTGGTTATCTCCAAACCAAATGACGGCAAAAGGAATATTAGCTCATCAGCTGCAGTACTACACATAATGTACAGGTCTGCAATTTGTCGTTGTAGTAGTACAAATACAACACAAATGGTACCACTTCTAGACATACTATGTAGTCAAACTGAATGCACAAATACAACACAAATAGGACTACTTGCATACCCATACAACAACTAATTTTTTAAGTGTTTTCACTACATAAATAGTATACCAAGAGCATGGTTCCATATTCATTAGAAATAGACCAGTAGACTAGTAAACTATTACAAGACGAGTAGACTAGTAAAACTATTTAAAGACAAGTAGACTAGTAAAACTATTTCAAGACTACTAGTGTCTAGACCGGTATAGACATATATAAAACATATAGCATTAGACCTGTATATACCTTTAACAAACAGCAGGCTTGATAGCGGTAGTGGTTCGGCTGTGATGGGTCCGGTGAGACAGCAGGCGGCGACGGCGATACTACCAAAATCAAACACAAACATAAATTAACAAATCAAACACAAAAACATTTAAAAAAATAAATAATAATAATAATAATAATAATAATAATAATAATAATAATAATAATAATAATAATAATAATAATAATAATAATAATAATAATAATAATAATAATAAAAACCTCAATAAACATTAATTAGACAAAACACATTAAACAAAACATAAACCTTTAAACAAAATTGATGGGTTGGCTATGGTGGTCGGCGGTGGCAGACGGCGACGGCAATAGCAAACGGCGGTGGGTCCGCGACGGCAGCAGTGAACGACGGCGTTGGCTGTAAGAAAGTAAATAAAATCATAAACCAAACCAAAACCAAAATCATAAACCAATTTAAAAATAAAATCCAAACCAAATAAAAAAAAACAAAACAAACTAAAATGATTTACCTCTAATTGGTGGTTGTGAGTGATAACACATAAATTATACATGTTTTTAGGTGTGTTTTATGCATCATATTTGGCCATATTTGTACGTATTTGTTACTTAATCATGGAAAAGTGTTTGTACAAGAAAATGTAGCCAAAAACATGAAAAAGTGATGAAAAGATGAAGAAATGAAGTGAAGGTGCACAATTAGAGATTTTCAAAAAGGAATCGAGTGAAGAATCACACAAGGACTCAAGGATTTGATAGATTCAAGATTTCTACGTTCATATGTCGAGATAATATCAAGTTCTATGGAAGGAATTAGCACCAAAGTGGAAGAGAATGCATGCGACGAAGAATAACAAAGAAAAAGTCAAGAATTGGTTACAGGTCAAAACCAACCGATCGGTTGGAGCCCATAACCGATTCGGTTGGAATTGACCAGAATATCCAACCGATCGGTTGGATGCAATACCGATCGGTTGGATGATGAATGTTTTGACAAGAATGCATTTAACGACGTTTTTACTCCTCATTATCATGGATGGCTGATCATTTCTCACTAATAACTTCTTGGGAACTTTTTTACTTGAGAATTAAGTGACTTGGAGGCTATTTAATCACATCTAGGCTTACAACAAAAGAGTACCACAAAATCCTAAGTAATAACTTACATCAAGTTATTACTATCTTAATATTTCTCACCCAAAAGGTTGCTACAGCAGTAAGAACATCCAGGGAAGCTTTGAGTTAAAGTCTCAATAGTTTGGTTAAGTGTGTGGAGTTGTTTATTGTATTTGGTAGTCGATTGGAGGCGTGTGGTTGCTATAGTTCCACGGTTTTTGTTCTTGTAATTCTCAAGCTAGGTACACCTTGTTATTTACATTGAACTCTTGTTACTTTGAATATAATGAATGTTTTGTTTACTACTTGTGTTTTAATATAATTGATATGGAGTGATTTGGTATATACTTATGTGAATGATGTAATTAGTCATGGAGTATTCTTTTCTTTAAAAATGTGATGCATGAAAACTCTTCTTAATTTATGAGTTTGTTGGGATAATATCTAATCTTGCTTAATTTATTGATAAAAACATCTTTGGGGAATATTGGCCGAAAGGGTTTTCTAAATGTTTTTATTCCAAAAAGTTAGTGCACGAATTAGTATGGGATATGGTGTGTGACGAGCATCATGTTTACTCTTTAAAATGGATTTGAGAAGATTTCATCACGAAATTAGGCCGAAAGGATTCGTAGGAATTCATAAGTAAAGAATTGCTTTTAAACAACATTGTGTTAATGGAATTATTATTCTAGTTGTCTTAGGCCGAAAGGAAGTAACTAGATGATTGAATTCTAGTAATGGTTTAACATGATAAACACCATTGATTGTTAGTCGTTCATATAAAAGTTGTGCATCATAACAAGTTTACACCAAGCTTAACATGAATACTCAAATTGATTGATTGTGGCATTTCACACAAGTATATGTTTTAGTTATATTGTTTCTTGAATATTTGAATTTTCGATATTAAGGATTGACAACCCTTTTATACAAACTAGTTTTCTAATCCTTTGATCTAAAAATCCCTAGGGACGATCTCGACTTACCCACCTTTATTAAAACGGACGAGTATACTTGCTCGTATGTGTTAAATAGTTAATCGGATAAGCGTGTTTATAAATTTTAAAACTTGTACACACTGTGAGCACAACAAGTTTTTGGCGCCGTTGCCGGGGATTTAATTAGATTTCTTAGTTTTACAGTTTGTTTTTCATAAAATTCGAATTGGTGAAAGTTAATAGTTAAAAAGTTAAAAAAAAAAAAAATGTTTTCTTCCAACCGAACGGTTGGAAGGCTCGGTAAAAATTTTAGTTTTTTTTTCTTTTTTTCTTTTTTTTTTCATTTTTATCATTTTAATTAATAGCTAGTTAATGTTAATTAAGTTGGTTTATGATTAGTTTTGATTGTTTTGAGTTAATTTTCATTAACTAGAAGTTTTTCTTTTATGATTAGTATTTAATGTTTTAAATAGTGGTTAATTAAGTTAATTAAGTAGTTAATTTAGTTTATGTTATTTAAAGTTTAGGATAATGAAAAGTTTTTAATGTTTTTAATAATTAAGTTTTTTTTTAATTAAGATTTAATAATAGTAAATATAGTTTAAGTTTAAGTAAATCATTAGAATAAAAGTTTTTTTTTAATTTTAATTTTAATATAAAAAAAATTACAAGTTCAATCTAACCGATCGGTTACAACCCGTAACCGATCCGGTTAGAATTTGTGTAGGATCCAACCGATCGGTTGGATGTAAAACCGAACGGTTGGATGCCTTGGATTTAATTTTTTGTAATTTTTATTTTGAGTTATTTTTGTGTTTTTATAGCTTTGGTTTGTTAACTTATTAGGTATTGTTTCATTTTAAGTTTATTTTTTATTATGACTAACCCCAACGCTAATGATTTGGTTGTTTCGTTGATGGTTATGTTATAGTTAGTAATTTGCTTTAGTGAAATGGAGAGTTTAAGTCAAATTTCAGAGTACTTAAGGAACTTGGAGGATATGTTCAAAGATTCGGGCGATTCTTTGGAGAGATTGGAAAGCATGTTGGAGAAAGCGAAAACGGATTTGGAAAATGGAGACATAGTTGGGGAGAATGATGTTTGTTCGCCTAAGGAACTTAAGAAAAGGGTGGTTGTTTTCACAAGAGCTCCTTCTAAGAAGTATGATGCCCCACACATGAGGTATTCTACACCTTGTGCGGTGGAGGGGATCAAGGCTTGGGATGTGGAACTTAATATGGAGTATGGGGACAAGTATATAACGGAGGATGTTTTATACAAGCTTGGTTTTGTTCGTCTTGAATATGAGGATTATGGTAGAAAGAAGGTTAAGGATGTGAAAGTGAACATTCATGGACACATTTTTAAGGTTGACTTTGTTGTTCTTGATTATTGCAATTCTGATGAACCGGAGGTTGTTTTTGGTAGGGAATTTCTTGTAACTACCAAGTGCACGGTGGACTTTGCACTTAGTGAGTTAATGATCAATATAACTGATTTGGAGGAAGAAAAAGAAGTGGATGTTATGATAGCGGAGTTATGTGAAGGTATGGAAGAGAAAAAGGAAGGAAAGGAAGAGGTTTGTAAGATGGGAAAAGCGAATAGGAAGAAAGCAACACTAAACAAACTTACCCAACCCTCCAACCCAAAAGTAACTAATTCCACATCATCATCATCATCATCACTACCTAGTACACCACCAAATTCACCAAAAGTTACCCAACCTTTAACTAATGAACAAAAAGAGGCAATATTGGAGAATTTAGAAGAGATGATCCATGAACTTATGGAGAAGAAGTCGGTTATTAAGGTTTTGAATGATTACATGACCTATAGGAAGAAGTTGGATTCGGTCATGATGGCAAGGTCAAGGTTGGAAGATACAACATTTGATGAAGTTGAAAGAGAGAGGATAGTAGAAAATAGGCTTCCTAAGAAGATGAGTGACTCGGGAAACTTTGTCTTACCAATTAAAGTGAACAAGACTACTCCAATGCATGCGTTGGCCGACACGGGGTCAAGTGTTAGTGTGATGCCTTATCCGTTGTACCAAAGGTTAGGACTTTGTAACCCACAACCTAACCAATCAAATCTTACAATGGCGGATAATTCGAAAGCTAAGGCTATGGGAGAAGTTAAGAATGTACGTGTTCAAATTGGCTACCAAACATTTTTGTGTGATTTTCTTGTGCTAAACATTCCGGTTGATAAGGAGTTACCAATTTTGTTGGGAAGACCTTTCTTAAGAACATGTGGGGCAATAATAGATATGGGGCATGGAACCATGACCATTAATGATGGAATTCTTAAGCATACTTATTACCCTAAGCCTAGGAGAGGAAAGAGAGATAGTATGGATGAAGAAGAAGAGGATTACTTTGGTTGTTTTGAAGTTGGAAGAGATGAAGAGGGAAGGCCAAAGTATGGGCCATTGACACCTAGTTTCTTTGACATTGAGGATGAAATGGAAAGAGCTCTTGCTATGGAGGCTTTCTTTAACCCGTTTAAAAATATTTTTGTGTTTAATAAACTTACAGATTTTCTTGGATCATTACCGGTTCCACTTAAAAATTTGGAGTGGGGTGATGAGTGTGTAAATACTCATCATTTTTACCAGATTTTAACTGCCAAAACGCGAGAAAACACTCAAGAATACATCAAAATAATGAAAATATCCCAAAGATCGTGTTTTATATGTTTTAAATGCAAAATGATTGAAAACAAACGAAAAACGAACAAAGTTTGCATATTTGGCAGTTTCAGTCCCCCAACTTTCAAAATTTGTCAAAACTAGTCCTTGAGCGTTTATTTTGAAAGAAAGGTCAAACCAAGTCTTCAAAAATCAAAAGTTACCAAACAATGATCTTTGGGTGAAAAGTTTTCAAAAATGTACAAGTATGGCCCCTGGAATTTCATAATTGGCAATATTGGTCCCTGTACTCTCAGAAAATGGCAGAATTGGTCCCTGGTGGAATATTTTGAAGGAAAAGTCACTTTGGTCCTTGGAAACTCACAGATTTTCAAATATAGTCCTTGGATGAAGTTTGGAAATGTGGCAGATTCAGTCCCCAAAGAATTCAGATTTTACACTTATTATCATTGGGCTCTAAATCTACTACTTAACTTACTAAACTTAAACTAAAACAAACCCAAACCTGATCCATGAGTCCAGTCCATACACCAATACCCTTGGCCCAATTTCCCCTAAAGCCCACCCCGTTAATATGAAATTAAATCCAGTCAAACAAGTCAAAGGTCAAACACCCACCCTTTCTTCCCCATTCTTCCTATTACCCTGCGTTTAATATACCAACACCACCATTACCACTACTGCTGCACTCTACCACACCACCTCAAAATCTCCCCACACATTCCCCCAACCCACTATCACCCCCCAATTCCCTACCTACCCCCAATATACACCCTGGCAGCCTCAATTTAACACAACCCGTTTGGCGCCAAAAGATGGATGAAGGGCTAGGATTGGTTTTAAAACAATTGGATGGTGATGATTTGTTCAGAAGGTCACAAGGATCACTTTGTTTCCCTAATTCCCACAGAAGAAGCACATGATATGCAAGTTCCTACCTACTACACCTTAGTATAAGTAGTCTCACTTGTAGCCATGAGAAGGCACCTTTCTTTGTAATTTTTCTTTCTATTTTATGTACTCAATGTTACTATTGTAGTTCTAAATTCTTAGTTCAATTAAAGTTTTATTTCAAGTATTTAAAATTTTGAATTTTTACTGAATTTTCCAAAATAGCTTATATTTCCTTGAATTGTCCCTTGTTTAATCTCAGAATGCTAATCTGAGCTTGCTTGAGCTATTTGAATCAAAAGAAAACAAAAAAATCAAAAAAAAAAAAAAAAAGCAAAGACAGAAAGTTGCAAAGAAAACTAAAAAAAATAAAAATATATATATATATATAAAAAAAGAGAAAGAAGTAAGAGATGAAGTTGCAGAAGCAGATGAGTAATGGTTTAGAGCTCCATGGGGAGCATTAGGTGGTTCTCTTGGTCCTTTGTTCTCAGTCCACTAGTAGCTATGGATGTCAAGTAAGATTAGAACCATATTTTTTTTACTCAAGTATTTGGTACCATTATTTGATCTTTTCTGTTTATCTCAGTTTGCTTTAGATTATTGAAGAGAAATTAGTATCATTTAGTTGTTAATTTAGGGAATTGCTTTGCAAATTTGTCATTGCAGTCACATAAGGGGGTGTTTGGCACTGTCCATTCAACCTTCGTCTTTGAGTTTAATTTGGGTAAAACCTGAGTAGACAATTTTAGTAGACATCAAACTAGTTTAACCTAATTATTGAGTTGGTAATTTTCAAACAAAAAAGTCAAAATCCTTCCTAACTCCCTATAACAGTGACTGTTAGGATTAGAGGGACTCAAAAGCTTCAATTTGACTTAGAATTTGTTTAGGTCGTTTAAATTAGTTTCTATTAGGTTAAACATAGCTTAAGAAATCTATTAGTGGAAATCAAAATTCAAAATTGTCAACTCGTTCATAGTTTGCAAAAGTCAAATTGCATAAGTGAGTGAGAAATCCAAAAGTTGAGTGATTTTTCCTGAATTTAGGACTTCGAATCAGGGCTTGAAATTTCTTGTGGGTGAAGTATCCTAGCTAGACTTTGGGTACCCATCTTCATTTCATTTTTGCAATTTTTATTGTGGGCCCCACAACCCCCTAAACAGGGCTGCAGGGCCTAGTATGCTGCTGCTACTTGTGTCTGTTCTTCTTGATTTGACTAAATTTGATCTCTTGTTGTTGTTTGAAACTTGTTGTTGTTATTGTTTTGCTGCTGCTGTTGTTATTTTGCTCAAAGTTTGATTGAGTTCATTTGATTTGCGGGGGCTAGCCATTGGCAGTCATAAAAAAGAGAACAAAGTCTTGAAAGAAAAAAAAAATCCAATTTGAATCTTGCAAATCTAAATCTGTATTGGAAATTGTTTAGGTTTGTTTTTGAAAAATAATTGTTTGTGTTTGTGTGTTATTGGACTGAGAAAGAAAACAGGAAAGAAAAAGAAAAAAAAAATATTTGTCACAAAAAAGTGGGAAGCCTGGGTCGAACCTGGGACTTTGGCAAAACACACAGACACAACACAACACCACACTACCAAACGCCCTTGGGTCTTTTTTCAGTTATACTTTGCACAAAAAAATATTAGAACTTGTTTTTTTTGTGGTTGTAATAAGCTTCACAGCTTATTTCTGATTATTACCTGCTTATTTGAAACTGTACCTTAGCTTTTTATATTTTTCTTAGATTAAGATTAACTTGTAGTATTTTCTAAAAAAGTTTCAGATTTTTCGGCCTTGTAGTTTATTTATTAGAATTTAATTAATATTAATTAGTTTTTAATTCATAATAAATAGAATATTTATTGGAAAAATAAATTTCTTTTTTCTAAAATTTTCTTTTGTTGTCTAGCTCGTTAGAAAATTATTTGAATCCCCGTAGGACTTGCGTAGCTAAAATTTTACGTTTTATTTTGCGCGTTGACGTTTATTTTAAATAAACGTCACGTATTTGTTTTAAATTACGTTTTAGGTTTCCCCGTTTTCCCTAACATGTTTCCCGTAGTATTTTAGGTAATTTTAAATATTTCTTAGCATTCCTTAGTTTTATTTTCCATTTAGGTTACGTTTATCCTAATTTCGTTCGTTAATTCGTAATTTTCGTTAATTTAACGTACAACAAAACCAAACAATCTTTCACAACCAAACATACAAGGTTTTAAATCTCGATCTCACTCGAAGCTTTCCATTCACACCTCGTTGGGGTACGACCCGGGAAATCACTTCCCGGTCTCACAATTAGAATATGACTTTCACAAAGTTTTGCGAGGTAATCATTTTCCTAAACGGTTTACTCGTATTACTTTCACATCTATTTGTCTCACGATAAATTGGACTTCAAGTTTGTTGATATTTTTGATAAATTGTTTTTGCACACACCAAAACACAACGAATCAAATGGCGCCGCTGCCGGGGAGGCTGTGTGTCGAAAGTCTCGATAAGGTTTAGACGATTAGTCTTGTAGAACCTTCGCAAGAAGTTACGCTTTCATAAAACTTATAAAAAACCAAAAATATTTTTCTTTTGTTTCTATATATGTATTATATCTATATAAGATAAAGAAAAACACAAAAAGATTTTCCCGTTTCTTTGTTTAATAATAACAACATTAAAATCTTACCACCACAAACCAAGGCAGAACACCTACTAACTGGAAAGAGCTCTTGCTATGGAGGCTTTCTTTAACCCGTTTAAAAATATTTTTGTGTTTAATAAACTTACAGATTTTCTTAGATCATTACCGGTTCCACTTAAAAATTTGGAGTGGGGCCCGATGGACCTAGCAATTACAAGAAAGAAGAAGGAGATGGAGAATGGCATGTCAAATTTGATATTGTATGCCCAAGCGGGAGAAACTTTGCATGGAGGTTTAAAACACAAAAGACAAACCGGAAGATATCCAGAAAGTACCAAAGTGAAGACATTCTTAGGAATGAATATTTTCAAGGCTAAATGAGCAAGAGGAGCAAGTTTCAAGAATAAAGCACTTCTTGTGCTACTTTGTTTGATTTTACTTTTATGCATTTTCATTTTTAAGTTTTATGGTTAAGACTATCTATCTACTTAGGTTTTATGTTTTATGTTATGTTTATGTCTTAATAAGAGTTTGAGTTTTAAGTTTTTAGTTTAGTTATTTAGTATTTAGTTTTTGTTAAGAGTTGGTAGTTATAGACCAATTTTGGTAGTGTGGTGGAAAATTTACATACAAAAATGGTTTTAGTTAAAAGTAAACGCATTAGTTGCTTGTATCAAGTAAACTAAGTGTTGAGGTTTTGAAAGATTCAAATTTTGCAAAAATTCAATCCAAAAATGGATGGATCAAAAACTGAACGGTTAGAATTGAATATATAAACCCAACTTTTCAAAAATCACAAGAAAACCACCTACACACACACCAAATTGGGGGTCTAAAAATTCGATCACATAGAGGTTGTTTGAGGTTGCAGGACTGTTAGGATATCATCCATGGCTCCAAAATAAGTAAGTAACATCATCAATTTACTTTAATTAAGTTTTAATTTGGATTATTGGAATTAGGTCAAGATTTGGGTATTTTTGATATAGTGCAAATTAAGATGTAATCTTTTGAGAATAAGTGGGTGATTGATAGTGGAAGTCATTGCAAAAAGAATTAGATTGATTGATTAAGTCTTGAGGAAGAATTAATTAATTGAAAATTCGAATTGAATTGGGTTTTTATTTTATAACATGTTTGCTTGCAATTGATGATTTCCAGATGTTCTATACTTGTTAATTAGTGATGTTAGGATAGTGCATTGTTGATTAGAACACTAATTTGAAGGATTGATTAGATAGTGTTCTTATATGTTCTTGGGTTTGATTAAGGGAGTGTTTGGAGATGATATGGATCGTTATTAGGATGATTTGGATGATTAGAAACCACCATGGATGATCAAAAACAGGTTAGGATGAAATAGGAATGGATTGAAAGTGAAAGGAGACGAAAAATTAGGTTTTGGAATTTTGGACGAAAATCCAACCGACCGGTTGCGAGGGCAACCAATCGGTTGGATGGGATACCGATCGGTTGGATGGCTCGTTAATGTTTTTAAGATTTTTACGTTTCAACTTTTCGACTTCTAATTTGTGTAGCATTGGCTCTTATAATCTTATACTAACATTAATTTGTAATTTTCAGAGTCATATTGTGGGAAGTTCGAGCATAGCAAAAAGAACTAGAGATGGATTAAGGAAAAGAGAGTTGATGCCAATCCCGGAGTGTCATCCGAATCTTTTATGAAAAGGAGAGGAAGCTGAAGTTAAGAAATTGTTTAATAACACTCTTCTAAAAATTGGTGGGTGTGTGATTCATCCACCAAGAGTGATGAATTGGAACATGATGGAAGAATTAGGATGCGATGAGTTCTTGGAAGATCTATTTATCATCAGGATGATATGGGATAAGAAAATTTTGACGTCGGATATGTGGACGAGAGCATTTAACATTAGAGAACCAATATATAAAGAATGGTGTTTGGAGTTTCTGTGTTCTATGCGAATGAAGGAAAAGATTACTGATGTGGGAGTGACAACTAATAAATTTCTCAATTTTCGTTTAGGAGGAAAGAAACATGAGGTAACATTATTTGAATTTGGGAACTTATTAGGGTTATATTCCGATACGGACATGAGTAACAGGGACTTCAAATTTTTAGTCATAACGAGGGTAAGAAACAGAAACAATTTTGATGCGCACGGATACTGGAAACGGATTAGTACAGAGGATAAGTTAGAATACGGAGAGAGTAAGGTGTCATCAATTAAGACACCATTGTTACAAGTACTTCATAGAATCTTAGTACAATCAATATTACATAGAACTTCTAACGTAGAGTTCGTTTACGAAGAAGATTTATGGGTGTTGCATGCACTAGAAGAAAAACATCCTCTTCGACATTTGAACGTGGCTTGGGTGATTGTGGAACATTTACACCGACGTTCAACAGTGGGAACAAAGAATTATCTTTGCTGGGGTCATTTTATTTCGTGAATAGCTAGAAGTCTTGGGCTATTTAATGAAATAGAAATGAAGAATTTCAGTGAGCCAGTTATACCAATGAGCATTGACATCACAAGGTTCAAACACCTTCGAGAGAACAGAAACGGAAAACTATTGGGACTTCCCGAAATTTTGGATGTGCAACCAATTACAGTTTGGGATGGTTGATTAAAAAACAATTATGTGTGTTGAATAATTTCTATTTCTTTCTATAACTCTTTCTTTTAGGATTAATAACGTACTATGTTAAAATTTGGTTTGATTTTAGTATTTTTGTTTGTGTTTTTTTTCGTTTGTTTGGTTTGGTATATGTTTGCAGTTTTTGCAGGGGTGACATTACGGAAGCTTATGGTTGATCAATATTTGGAGTCGAAGAACTCAGTTGCTTAGTTGTGATCAAATATGCATATCGCGTATTTTTACCCCGGTAGTTTCTATTTTACTAAATTTTTCCCATTTCCTTTACTTTGAAGTTATTTTTATCACATTGAGGACAATGCAAAATTTAAGTGTGGGGGAGGGAAGAAAATAGGAAAAATAGATTTATTTTTAATTTGTTAGGATTAATTGAGAATTCAAGTAACTAGAATTCGTTCGCCCTTGAAAATCTAGTTGTTTGAACACTTGAGTTAATTTTAAATGAAATTTTTTTAATGGTAAAAATAAGGGTATTTGAAAATTTTTGGAGCTTAATCAAGTTATTAGAGCAAATTCATTTCGGAATTGATGACATTTACTAGTACATGTTTTAGTATTCACCTTAAATTGTGAGGATTTTTTTTATTTATTTTTATTGTATAAAGCATTTCTTATACTATATATTCTTGCTATGAGTATGCCGGTGATTGTGTTGATTCTAGAACTTGTACTTGTTATGCATTACGGTTAAAATCACTTTCGAGTGGTAAAACATATTCAAATGATAAGAGGCAACTTAGGATTTACACCAAATAGCCTTCCATTTACAAAATAATTTTTGCTAACCACATCGGTTAGTTATCCTCGTATTTGGAACCCATTTGTTAGCATTTATCTTTAATGCTAGATACCCTTAGTTACACCCTTCGAGCCAATTCTTTTGTTACATCCAGAAAAATACAAAAATATTTTACACTTTAAACCTTAGCCTAAACCCTTGTCAAAGTTTAATTGGTTGGTTGCTAGTTGTTTGGTGTGATGGATTGTTTTTGATGATTATTAGTTTTACACACTTTACCATTCGTGTGTGCCATTCCAACAAAGATGAAGATTGATCACCTTTAGTTTTGTATTTTTGTGGTGATGCTTATGCGAAGTGTGGGGGAGATGTGATGTAAGAATGTTTTGTTTAAAAAAAAATGAATAAGTCATCGCAACTATAAGATGACAATTATAGCCAATGTGCTATGCTATGTATGGAGATGAAATAAGAAAGTTATGTGATATTTTGTTAGCCAATGTGCTAAGAATGAAGAATATTATTATGGCGAATCGATGTATCAATATGTGAAAGTTCATAAAGGAGGAGAATGATCGTAACTATAATCATTTTTGGGTTCGAGGTTTGTTCGGTAACTAGCAACAATGGAATTTAGACTTGATTTTGTTTTATAACCAATTAAATAAATATTTCTCATGCCTTATCCCTACCCTTTTTGGCTATTTGAAAATATCAAGTGCATGAAAATTTTAGTGACCATCCGTACTTTTGGTAATGGAATGACGCGCCAGCAATCTAGAGAATATTTTGGTGACCATCCGTTATGCAAATGACGCCCCAACGATCCAAGGTATAATCTAGTGACCATCCGTTATTACTTACTAAAAAATATGTGCCAGTGATCTATTTGATTCTTGTATGAGATGTTTGAACATTATCAGGTACAACCCATTAAGCCTCATTTTACAACCCAATAAAAGTCCTTGATTGATGCCAAACTACCTAACTTATATTGACCAAGGAATGGTCAACAAAGTCAAATAGCCTAGATCAATGCTCCGCGGAAGTATAAGGTTTCCCCGGGTCGTTATGTCCCGACGAGGTGTGAATTGTAATCAAACGGTTTCGTGATCGGGTGAATTTGGATGAAAAAGGGTTTGTGAATGATTTGAATTAAGGAATCTACAAGAGAATAGCTTAAACAAGCTATATGAATAATACGGGAAAGTTTGAAAACCCAGAAACGTTTAAAACTTAAAAACGCGTACGTTCAGTTTTAAGTAACGTGAACGTACAAAATAAAACGCGAGTTTTGGTAAAATAAAATACTTACAAAAGTGAAAATCACATTTTTACAATCCTAATAATGAAAGAAACTTTTTAGAAAATTAAAATTACTTTTTTACACTATTTAATTATTTAAGATTAAATAAAAACTAATTAATACTTATTATAATATTTAAGTAACTAAAATACAATATAATATTATTTAAATACTAAAAAGGAGAAAATAAAATTTCTAAAATTATAAAATAACTAAAAATAAGTTTTTAAAAATAAAAATGAGTGTTTTTGTCTTTTTGTGGTTTTTCTATTAATTAATTACTAATTAAATACTAATTATCTAATTAACTATTTTAAATTAAGAAAAATACTAAATGAACAGTAAAAATTCTAATAAAATTTCTAAAAATATTTTACAACATATAAAAGCTATAAAAAATATAAAAACTAGGTTTTACTTAATAAAAACAAATTATGCTATTTTAAACTAATTATTAATTAATAATTAATAAAACTAATATTAAATATAATAAATACCAAATGATGAAATAAAAATCTGAGAAAATTAATATAAATACTTTAACTTAAGAGGAAATTAAGAAAAATATAAAAATGACAAGTACTTAATTAAAATCTAAAAATGAAAAATAAAATTTAAATAAAATTAAATAGAAACTATCACTTAGAAATTAAGTTGGATTTTCTGGATTTTCTTTTTAGAAACTAGTTTTATACCTAAAAACAGTAAACTTTTATAAAAACAAACTTTTTAGAACTTAATAATAAGCTGTGGAGAGCTTATTAAGAGTGACAGTTGACTATGGTTGACCAAGGGGAAAATTAGCTCAAATGGGATCAAGTGGGACCCACCATGATTAAGTCAGGTCCAACTAAGTTACTGAAACATTAATAAGCTGGAAAAAGCAAGGTGTGACCTCAGAATAAGCAATAAGCTAGCAAATAAGCTCTTGAAACTTTATTTAGTACTGAAAATGGGGACAGAAAAGATGGGCTAAATTAGGTGGGGCCCAGTGGTTCTCAGGTCAAAGCCTTGGTCAAACCATGCACCCTGGTAGGAGGGGGGATGGAAGGAACAAATTTTGGCTCAAGGGACCCACTGAGGTGGCTGGAAACCACCACCAAAGGGTGGTGTTTGGGTGTGCAACTGCTGAGACAGAGCAGACCTTGCCCTGCAAGCTGCTTTGGCTCAATGTGGGGCCCAAGGGAAAAATCCCAAAAATATAGAAGTGGTAGGATTCAAAACATGAGCTGGGGGTGGTATATAGAAACAAATTTCACTTCCTAATCTATAACACAAAAATCATATTAAATGCTTGAACTTTTGCAAAAATCTGAGTTTGTGCACTTTTGACTTTTTCTGAAAACCTGATACTTTGACTAATATGAACTTTGGTTTGATTTTACTAACTGAAAATGCAATTATAAACTATATTCAGTTGACCTAAGGTTACCTAAACACTTAATGAACCAATGGAGATGATCTTGGATCCTACTGTGTAACAGTTAACTCAAAAGTTAAATCAAAGGTGAGCTTTGACTTTTTTTTTATAAAAGAACCTTGGTTTGTAGACTACACTAGACCTAAACTGACCAGGGACTACTCATAACAAGAAACTAAAACAGCAATGGACCACTAAGACTCTCAACACAGCCTGTACCAAACACCCCTAATGCAACTAGAAATTGAAGATTAGTGAAGGAAATGATGACTTAAAACAATCTAACTAACACTAATCTATTATATAAGCTATAGGAACTAGATAAAAGCTATAATGAACAAGAGATAAACTCAATAACAAACACAAGCAAAGATGAGTATTAGAAACTGCTAAGTCACCACAAGAGGGAATTGAGACAGAATTTAGGGGAGTATACCTCAAGTCACAATCAAAAGCTCATGAGAGCTTATCAACAAGCTTTTTAACCAGAAACCACATACAACTCACCCCTCTGCATCACCTTTCCAAAATCCTAACCTCAGTTGACTTTTGTTGACCTGAGGAGAATGTTTATCTAAAACCTTGTCTAAACCTTTCTGAGCTGATGCAAGCTTATAAGTTACTTAATTAAACCTTTTGAAACATTTACTAACCACTTTTAACAAGTTTTAAAGTAATATGGTAATTACAATGACAATTTGCAATAAACTGAATTTGAACTTGAGAATTGGCACTGAGAAACTATTGAGATACTTTCATTAACATGAAAAAAAACTTGATACAACTTGAATTTAAAACTGAATTTTAAAGTTTTACAACATAAAAATAAAGTTTACACTACGAAATGGTCTAAAACATGTGACAAACTATAAACTTCTCTTTTCTTTCATCTTTATAGTCCCTTGAGTCTCTCTCTTGCTTTCCCACCTTCTTTTATGGCCGTTGGATGGCTAAGTTAAATCTGAGCCTTTGAAATCATTTTGGCGGGAAAACTGAATTGGGAGGGTAGTGGTTTAGGTGAGGTAATTATGAGGAGGGAGTTGGTTTGGTGTAGGTGGAGGATATTAAATGTAGTTTGGTGAGTGTTTTGTGGAAGAGAGGAGGGGGGAGGTGAGACATGGAAGCGTGGTTTAGGGGATGTGGGGGATGATAAATAGTGGTCGGGTTGTGTTTGTTTGACTGCTTGTTGACCCTGGGGGTTGACTGTTTGACCTGGGGTGGTGTTAGTTTGTGATTGGGCTTGGTGGGCTAGGGTAGCAGTTGGGCTAGGGGGTAAAGGGTGGATTGGATGGGGCTCATGGATCAGGGTTTGGGATGGTATTGGATTATATGAAATAAAAGGGTCCATATGGTAAAGCTAATAAATCACAAGGACCAACTTTGTAATTTCTGAAAAGATGGGGACTGAAAATGGACATTTCCCAAAGTGCTCATAAGTACCAAAATTGCCAATCACTAATATTTCCAAAACCATTTTTTTTATTTTCATTTTTCAAATATTTCTCGGGGACTATTTATGCCAATTTTCAAAATATAGGGACCAAACATGTAATTTCCTCAAACTTCACACCCAATGATCATTTTTGATAATTTATAACTTTTAAGGACCAAAAAATAATTTATCTTTCAAAATTATCCCACCAGGGACCTTTTCTGCCAATATTTGAAACTCCAGGGACTTAAACTGTAAATTTCCAAAACTTTCCAATTTTTCACCAAAGGACTAAATATGATATTTTATGATTTCAAAATGACCTTTGGTGATAATTTTCTATATTTTGAATATCCAGGGACTAGATTTGTAATTTTTGAAAGTCGGGGGACTGAAACTGCCAATTTTGCAAACTTTGTACGTTTTTCGTCTGTTTTTGCTCGTTTTGCATCTAAAACATATAAAACACAATTTTGAAATATTTTCAGTATTTTGATGCATTACTGAGTGTTTTTGTATGTTTTGCAGTTCAGATTTGACCAAAAATGATGAGTGTTTGAGCACTCATCAATCCCCCACACTAAACTATTGCTAGTCCCTAGCAATACTGTTTTGAAAACTTGATGGATTTGAAAAACTCTTTACCAAAAGCCATCACTTCTGGAGTAGCCAGGTGTAAGAACTGTGGCACACCTGATAACCGTGTGATTTTGAGCAAACCACCAGCTGTCAACGGATTTGAGTAGTCTTTACCAAAAGCCGTTTGCTTCTGGACTAGCCAGCTCTTGATGGAATAGTCAACATCTTGGTGAGCTGATTACCAATTATGGATTTTCCACGGCCTTTACCACAAGCCATAATCTTGCGGGCTAGCCAACTCATTTGTTTTCGGGGAGTTGAGGAACCATACAATTTTGGGCAAATTGCAAGCCATAAACGGATTTGAGTTGTCTTTACCAAGAGCCGTTTGCTCCTGGACTAGCCAATCCCTTTTGTCGTTTAGACAAGGCGGACTGATTACCACAAAAATTTTGAAGCACCAGTGAAAATTTTTTGAAATTTTGGCAAAAACGGGGGTATTATATAGTAAAATGTGATAAAATTCGCTAGAATAGCGAAATACCCCCCCCCCCCCCCCCCCCCCACACTTAGCATGAATATTGTCCTCAATATTCAAAATCCCGGCTATTATGCCGACATTTTGAACGTAAAAGGGCAACATTACAAGTTAAGCGTGGAAAACACCATTTTGTTTTTCACTTCATTTGTAACCATAGCATGGGGGACTCCCCCACACTTAGGGTGAAAACCCTATAAGCGTGCTATTGTTTTTGTTTACCGAGTCGCTAGCTTGACTCGACCCCGAATTCATTTGTCCTTAGGGAAGCATGATGTGGAAGAAACAATCTCAATCGGACTTTCATTCAAGATGTTTGGACAAACATATGAAGCACGCGAAAGTTCCACACCGATGAGGTAAGTATCCGGCTCAAGATAATGGTACATGAAAATGCCGGGATCAAAGATGGTGTCCTCACTCCCGAAGGAGTGAAGGAGAGAAGAAGTCACCCTATAGGTGAAGAAAAGGAAGAAAATCATGATAAAAAGCATGATTTGATCTTCTTCCTCGAGAGGAGGCTCAATAGCCTGAGTTTGGATTTCAAAAGGTAAGCTCGTAAACAACCCGGGAGGGTGGGTGGGAATTTGCAAATTCTCATAATTGAGAGCATCTCCCCCCGGGCTATCAAACTCCGGAGGAGTTATGACATGATGAGCGAGTTCACCGGAGAACTCCTCATGAAGAGAATCATTCACAATATTTGAATTTGTGAACTCATGTTCCATTGTGGACTCATCACAATCCTCATCAAAGATTGGATTATTAGAAATCATAGTGAATTCAGATTCGAATTCAAATAGAGGATTGGTGAGAGTCGTATTAAATGTTTCGGGAACAAAGTGAATATTATTCTCTGTTGGACTGCTGGGATCAGAAGTGAGTAACGGATCATGATATAGGAGACTTTCAATTTCTCCCAGATCGGCTTCAAAGTCGAGGAGACCATCATCACTTTCCAATGAAAGTGGATCGATGTGAGTAAGTTCATCAGCGAACTCCTCAAGAAGAGGATCAACATCAATATACTCAATGTCTCCATGAGATGTACAATCATCATTAAAATCTGAGAAAGTCTCAAAATGATCGTTTGAACACTCAAGAGGTGAAGGAATATCACATATATGATCCAATGTTCCCTGTGACTCTCTCGGGATTGGGACAAGGATCTCAACACTAGACTTTATTAATTCGTCCGATTCCTTATTAGGAACAGTGCTAAGATGCTCATCCCCCATGATCAGAGAGTGAGTGTGAACTTCGGGTGTGATAACAACAGACTGAGGGAGTTGAAAAGGACTAGCAGACAGGGGTTTTATAAATTTCATTTGTTCTTCTGCTAGTAATTCCATCATAGTCTTTTCTCCCTGATTTTCCGAGGAAGGAATTGCTATAGATGAAAGTGATGAACCCTTACAGAATTGAGAAAAATCAAGGGTGACTTCATCATCACTATCATCGTCGTAAAGAGCAGCATTACGAAATATGGCACGTGTTTTAGCTGCATGTTCTAATAATAGCAATTCTTCCTTGCTCAATTCGCTTTTAGCTGCTCGTTCTTCCGCAAGTAATTCTGCCATAGATTTCTCACGAGAGCTTTGAAACGATGAAGTAGCCAACTCCTCCTTAAGCTCTTTCAATATATCAAGAGCCTCTATTAAAATGTCTTGCTCAGTAACAAGAGGAGTTGCTTGGGTCATTTGGTTCTGTGGAGGTGGGTCTGAATACGAATAGTCGTAATTGTTACAAGGAAACGGATTCCCTGTTTGACAATCAGAGCTAGTGTGTGGACCTCCACAATACTCACAACAGTAAAACTGATGTGGCTGTGAGTCGTGTGTGCTGTAGTCATAATTGTTATCAGAAAACTGCTCATAGACAAGCGTGTTTCCTGATTGACAATCAGAACTGTAGTGGGAACCACCACAGTACTCACAACAGTGAAACTGTTGAGTCTGGCTTGGTGTATCTTGATACGAAGCATTATTGAAATTTGGGTAATATGATTCTTGCTCGTATGAATGCGATGGGTAATCGAAAAAGTTTGAAGAATCGTTGAATGAGTTTTGATTAGGATCATAAGCAAATGAATTACACGACCCACAAAACAAACAACTCCCGTTTTGAATATCATTACCACATTGCACATATGTACACCAGCGACATGGCAAACCAAAAAGCGGCTCACCACAACCAACACAAGGAATAAAAGCCGGAGGTGGGTCAAGTGGTGTGCTCTTAGAGCTAGCAATTTCCACCACTTCCGTTATGGTCTCGGATTTTGGTTCTTGATAAACGTGAAGGTTGGGCAAGTCGTGCTTTTCAGTCACTGCCCTAAGCTCAGCATGTTTGCTTGACAAACTTTTAACCGTAAACCGTGAAAGGTTAGGATCAATTCTTGAAGGTTTGTCATTAATAGCACGTATCTCGGGCTGTGAAGGGCAGTTGGAAGAATTTGGTGAATCATTGAGAGAATTTGGACTTATGAACAGATTGCACAAAACACAAAATATGCACTACAATTATTGCCACATTTCTCACAAATACACCAGAGACAACGAAAGTTGTTCTCAATCGGGCTTTTACAGTGAAAACACGTGTAGCCGAGAGACGCCATAAGAATTATACATGAGATGGGTATAAGAAGGTAGAATCAAATGGCTAGAGGGTAAGGAAAAATATTTTTGGGCTTTTATGGAAAAGATATGAACAAAGATGGATAAATGTACAATGGAATGAGTTCCAAAGACACTAATCAGAAAAACCGTTTAGATACGCACACAACCTCCCCGGCAGCGGCGCCAAAAGTTGATTGATGCCAAACCACCTAACTTATATTGACCAAGGAATGGTCAACAAAGTCAAATAGCCTAGATCAATGCTCCGCGGAAGTATAAGGTTTCCCCGGGTCGTTATGTCCCGACGAGGTGTGAATTGTAATCAAACGGTTTTGTGATCGGGTGAATTTGGATGAAAAAGGGTTTGTGAATGATTTGAATTAAGGAATCTACAAGAGAATAGCTTAAACAAGCTATATGAATAAGACGGGAAAGTTTGAAAACCCAGAAACGTTTAAAACTTAAAAACGCGTACGTTCAGTTTTAAGTAACGTGAACGTACAAAATAAAACGCGAGTTTTGGTAAAATAAAATACTTACAAAAGTGAAAATCACATTTTTACAATCCTAATAATGAAAGAAACTTTTTAGAAAATTAAAATTACTTTTTTACACTATTTAATTATTTAAGATTAAATAAAAACTAATTAATACTTATTATAATATTTAAGTAACTAAAATACAATATAATATTATTTAAATACTAAAAAGGTGAAAATAAAATTTCTAAAATTATAAAATAACTAAAAATAAGTTTTTAAAAATAAAAATGAGTGTTTTTGTCTTTTTGTGGTTTTTCTATTAATTAATTACTAATTAAATACTAATTATCTAATTAACTATTTTAAATTAAGAAAAATACTAAATGAACAGTAAAAATTCTAATAAAATTTCTAAAAATATTTTACAACATATAAAAGCTATAAAAAAATATAAAAACTAGGTTTTACTTAATAAAAACTAATTATGCTATTTTAAACTAATTATTAATTAATAATTAATAAAACTAATATTAAATATAATAAATACCAAATGATGAAATAAAAATCTGAGAAAATTAATATAAATACTTTAACTTAAGAGGAAATTAAGAAAAATATAAAAATGACAAGTACTTAATTAAAATCTAAAAATGAAAAATAAAATTTAAATAAAATTAAATAGAAACTATCACTTAGAAATTAAGTTGGATTTTCTGGATTTTCTTTTTAGAAACTAGTTTTATACCTAAAAACAGTAAACTTTTATAAAAACTGTGGAAAACTAGAAGGGGGGGGGGGTTGAATAGTTTTATGTCGTTTTAAATTTATTTCCAAAATATTTTGTTGGTTATAAAAATTTTCGATTCGATGTTAAGTGAATTCAAACAACAACCAATAAGAGCAAGTCTAAACTAATATTGAAAGTATTGAAATATAATGAAGAAAAGATAGAGTTAGAAAGATCAAACCACAACACGCGAATTTATAGTGGTTCGGCTACAAGGACACCTTCCTTGCCCTACTCCACTCCCCGAGTACCACACTCGAGAGTTTTCTTCACTATGTCAACAAACTCCTTATGGTGGAGAAACCTTACACACCTTGGCTTACACAAGTTAACGACACTAAGCTAAATGTCGAGTTCTAATCGTAGCTAGAACCAATCTCACACCAAATATCACATCACGTGATCTTCACACCTTAATCACACCTTCACACCTTCTTCAAGACTTCACACCGTCTTCACACCTTATCAATCTTCACACCTTCTTCTATGCACAACTAAGTCACTACTACTAAACTAGTTTACAACACACCAAGATTATACAATCAACAAATATTCACAACACCTTAACAATTAGCTATCACTAGTACTATATGAAACTAGCAATACACAACACCACTACAATAAGATGGATGTAGAGAAGTGTTCTTCTTCTTGCACTTGAATGGATGAAGCTTTGGATCACTTGGAAACAAAGACTTATGAAATATATGATCAAAGGATTTTAGATCTAGAGAAGAGGTTTGGATCAGAAAGTTTATAGTGCAAAAAGGTGAGAAAAATATGTGAAATGATCCAATATTTATAGGGCCAGAAAATACTGTTCGGGAGCGTGCCGGTCCCCTTAATGATTAAGGGGGCCGCCTAGTAAAATTAAGGGGGCCGCCCTCCTGAACGTTTGAAAAGATTCTCTGGATAAAATTTGCCCTTTTTGGTTGGAAATTTGAAATCATATTTTTGTGGTTTAATAAAGCTTTACCAAAAATGATTTACAAATATATATAAAATGTTAAAATCATTTTATATAATGTTATGTATTAATATAAAATTTCCTTTGATCATGTAATGCATAAGTTACTAAGTTTATGCATACCTTAAGTGATATAAGATGTAGAAGTAAATATTTGTCACCAAATACTTGTTTATGTCTTATTCTTGACTTAATTTGATTTAAGTTTTGTGATTATCAAAACATAGGTTTATTGAGAAATATTAATAACATTTACAAACATTATTTATATCAACAAAAACAAACTTTTTAGAACTTAATAATAAGCTGTGGAGAGCTTATTAAGAGTGACAGTTGACTATGGTTGACCAAGGGGGAAAATTAGCTCAAATGGGATCAAGTGGGACCCACCATGATTAAGTCAGGTCCAACTAAGTTACTGAAACATTAATAAGCTGGAAAAAGCAAGGTGTGACCTCAGAATAAGCAATAAGCTAGCAAATAAGCTCTTGAAACTTTATTTAGTACTGAAAATGGGGACAGAAAAGATGGGCTAAATTAGGTGGGGCCCAGTGGTTCTCAGGTCAAAGCCTTGGTCAAACCATGCACCCTGGTAGGAGGGGGGATGGAAGGAACAAATTTTGGCTCAAGGGACCCACTGAGGTGGCTGGAAACCACCACCAAAGGGTGGTGTTTGGGTGTGCAACTGCTGAGACAGAGCAGACCTTGCCCTGCAAGCTGCTTTGGCTCAATGTGGGGCCCAAGGGAAAAATCCCAAAAATATAGAAGTGGTAGGATTCAAAACATGAGCTGGGGGTGGTATATAGAAACAAATTTCACTTCCTAATCTATAACACAAAAATCATATTAAATGCTTGAACTTTTGCAAAAATCTGAGTTTGTGCACTTTTGACTTTTTCTGAAAACCTGATACTTTGACTAATATGAACTTTGGTTTGATTTTACTAACTGAAAATGCAATTATAAACTATATTCAGTTGACCTAAGGTTACCTAAACACTTAATGAACCAATGGAGATGATCTTGGATCCTACTGTGTAACAGTTAACTCAAAAGTTAAATCAAAGGTGAGCTTTGACTTTTTTTTTATAAAAGAACCTTGGTTTGTAGACTACACTAGACCTAAACTGACCAGGGACTACTCATAACAAGAAACTAAAACAGCAATGGACCACTAAGACTCTCAACACAGCCTGTACCAAACACCCCTAATGCAACTAGAAATTGAAGATTAGTGAAGGAAATGATGACTTAAAACAATCTAACTAACACTAATCTATTATATAAGCTATAGGAACTAGATAAAAGCTATAATGAACAAGAGATAAACTCAATAACAAACACAAGCAAAGATGAGTATTAGAAACTGCTAAGTCACCACAAGAGGGAATTGAGACAGAATTTAGGGGAGTATACCTCAAGTCACAATCAAAAGCTCATGAGAGCTTATCAACAAGCTTTTTAACCAGAAACCACATACAACTCACCCCTCTGCATCACCTTTCCAAAATCCTAACCTCAGTTGACTTTTGTTGACCTGAGGAGAATGTTTATCTAAAACCTTGTCTAAACCTTTCTGAGCTGATGCAAGCTTATAAGTTACTTAATTAAACCTTTTGAAACATTTACTAACCACTTTTAACAAGTTTTAAAGTAATATGGTAATTACAATGACAATTTGCAATAAACTGAATTTGAACTTGAGAATTGGCACTGAGAAACTATTGAGATACTTTCATTAACATGAAAAAAAACTTGATACAACTTGAATTTAAAACTGAATTTTAAAGTTTTACAACATAAAAATAAAGTTTACACTACGAAATGGTCTAAAACATGTGACAAACTATAAACTTCTCTTTTCTTTCATCTTTATAGTCCCTTGAGTCTCTCTCTTGCTTTCCCACCTTCTTTTATGGCCGTTGGATGGCTAAGTTAAATCTGAGCCTTTGAAATCATTTTGGCGGGAAAACTGAATTGGGAGGGTAGTGGTTTAGGTGAGGTAATTATGAGGAGGGGGTTGGTTTGGTGTAGGTGGAGGATATTAAATGTAGTTTGGTGAGTGTTTTGTGGAAGAGAGGAGGGGGGAGGTGAGACATGGAAGCGTGGTTTAGGGGATGTGGGGGATGATAAATAGTGGTCGGGTTGTGTTTGTTTGACTGCTTGTTGACCCTGGGGGTTGACTGTTTGACCTGGGGTGGTGTTAGTTTGTGATTGGGCTTGGTGGGCTAGGGTAGCAGTTGGGCTAGGGGGTAAAGGATGGATTGGATGGGGCTCATGGATCAGGGTTTGGGATGGTATTGGATTATATGAAATAAAAGGGTCCATATGGTAAAGCTAATAAATCACAAGGACCAACTTTGTAATTTCTGAAAAGATGGGGACTGAAAATGGACATTTCCCAAAGTGCTCATAAGTACCAAAATTGCCAATCACTAATATTTCCAAAACCATTTTTTTTATTTTCATTTTTCAAATATTTCCCGGGGACTATTTATGCCAATTTTCAAAATATAGGAACCAAACATGTAATTTCCTCAAACTTCACACCCAAGGATCATTTTTGATAATTTATAACTTTTAAGGACCAAAAAATGATTTATCTTTCAAAATTATCCCACCAGGGACCTTTTCTGCCAATATTTGAAACTCCAGGGACTTAAACTGTAAATTTCTAAAACTTTCCAATTTTTCACCAAAGGACTAAATATGATATTTTATGATTTCAAAATGACCTTTGGTGATAATTTTCTATATTTTGAATATCCAGGGACTAGATTTGTAATTTTTGAAAGTCGGGGGACTGAAACTGCCAATTTTGCAAACTTTGTACGTTTTTCGTCTGTTTTTGCTCGTTTTGCATCTAAAACATATAAAACACAATTTTGAAATATTTTCAGTATTTTGATGCATTACTGAGTGTTTTTGTATGTTTTGCAGTTCAGATTTGACCAAAAATGATGAGTGTTTGAGCACTCATCAGTCCTCTTTGATGTTTTGTTTTGTTGTTTTGATACTTGTACATAGCTTATGGTAAGAAACATGAATCATGACTGAGCAATGAGTGGTTTACCAATCAAATTACCTTTGAGTGATGAGTGAATTCAAATTATCCTTCGTGAGGTGCTTAGTTATGTTATCATGCTTTACACTTGTCAATGCTCCATATAATTTTCGCCTTAAAAATTAACAATTAACCTTAGGGATGATTGTTAGATTTCTGCAAACATAAATAAATTGTGCCATTGAGATTATTTTTCTTCTAGACTTGCTCGAGGGCTAGCAAAACTCAAGTGTGGGGGATTTGATAACACGTAAATTATACATGTTTTTAGGTGTGTTTTATGCATCATATTTGGCCATATTTGTACGTATTTGTTACTTAATCATGGAAAAGTGTTTGTACAAGCAAATGTAGCCAAAAACAGGAAAAAGTGATGAAAAGATGAAGAAATGAAGTGAAGGTGCACAATTGGAGATTTTCGAAAAGGAATCGAGTGAAGAATCACACAAGGACTCAAGGATTTGATAGATTCAAGATTTCTACGTTCATATGCCGAGATAATATCAAGTTCTATGGAAGGAATTAGTACCAAAGTGGAAGATAATGCATGCGACGAAGAATAACAAATAAAAAGTCAAGAATTGGTTACAGGTCAAAATCAACCGATCGGTTGGAGCCCGTAACTGATCCGGTTGGAATTGACCAGATGATCCAACCGATCGGTTGGATGCAATACTGATCGGTTGGATGATGACTGTTTTGACAATAATGCATTTAATGACATTTTTACTCCTCATTATCATGGATGGCTGATCATTTCTCACTAATAACTTCTTGGGAATGTTTTTACTTGAGAATTAAGTGACTTGGAGGGTATTTAATCACATCTAGGCTTACAACAAAAGAGTGCTACAAAATCCTAAGTAATAACTTACACCAAGTTATTACTATCTTAATATTTCTCACTCAAAAGGTTGCTACAGCAGTAAAAACATCCAGGGAAGCTTTGAGTTAAAGTCTCAATAGTTTGGTTAAGTGTGTGGAGTTGTTTATTGTATTTGGTAGTCGATTGGAGGCGTGTGGTTGCTATAGTTTCACGGTTTTAGTTCTTGTAATTCTCAAGCTAGGTACACCTTGTTATTTACAATGAACTCTTGTTACTTTGAATATAATGAATGTTTTGTTTACTACTTGTGTTTTAATATAATTGATATGGAGTGATTTGGTATATACTTGTGTGAATGATGTAATTAGTCATGGAGTATTCTTTTCTTTAAAAGGGTGATGCATGAAAACTCTTCTTAATTTATGAGTTTGTTGGGATAATATCTAATCTTGCTTAATTTGTTGATAAAAACATCTTTGGGGAATATTGGCCGAATGGGTTTTCTAAATGTTTTTATTCCAAAAAGTTAGTGCACGAATTAGTATGGAATATGGTGTGTGACGAGTATCATGCTTACTCTTTAAAATGGATTTGAGAAGATTTCATCACGAAATTAGGCCGAAAGGATTCGTAAGAATTCATAAGTAAAGAATTGCTTTTAAACAACATTGTGTTAATGGAATTATTATTCTAGTTGTCTTAGGCCGAAAGGAAGTAACTAGATGATTGAATTCTAGTAATGGTTTAACATGATAAACACCATTGATTGTTAGTCATTCATATAAAAGTTGTGCATCATAACAAGTTTACACCAAGCTTAACATGAATACTCAAATTGATTGATTGTGGCATTTCACACAAGTATATGTTTTAGTTATATTGTTTCTTGAATATTTGAATTTTCGATAATAAGGATTGACAACCCTTTTATACAAACTAGTTTTATAATACTTTGATCTATAAATCCCTTGGCACGATCTCTACTTACCCACCTTTACTAAAACGGACGAGTATACTTGCTCGTATGTGTTAAATAGTTAATCAGATAAGCGTGTTTATAAATTTTAAAACTTGTACACACCGTGAGCACATCAGTGAGAAAGGAAGAGAGGAAGAGGAACACGATGGTGCTAGTGAGGTGGGGTGGCAGTGGCGGTGTGGCAGTGGCGGCGTGTGGTTTCGGGTATGTGGCGGTGTTGATTTGTGGTTTGTGTGTGGTAGTGTTAATCTGAAAAATGAGATGAGATAAGATGAGTTTTAGGGTGTGTGAAGGTGTTGGAAGATGAAACAAGAGAATAAGAAATGAAAAGACTACACAAAAATCCAGATCTGGTTTTTAAGGGGTGGCGGGATAAAGTTTTTAGGGGGGTGGCAGGATAAAGTTAATGTTAAGGAGGGAAATGAAATTTTCACTAAAAATTTATTAAACTTATAAATAATTTCATTTAAATATCTTTTATTAAAAACAATTTTAAAATGTATTTGCAATTTTTTAATACAAATTAATAATTTAAAAAAGATTTAAATATATTAAAAATAGGTTAAAAGTAATTTTATTTAATTATAAATAATTTAAACTATTAAACAACTATTTAAAATGATTTAATTTGATTAAAATTGATTTAACTAAATATAGTCAAATTTTGACAGTTCTTTTTTCATTCTCGTTAAACATTTGGCTCAAACTATTCCGTTCTCAAACTTTCCCGCAAATTGTGTTGGCTCTAAGAGGCAAATAAAAGTTCCATCGAGATATAATAATCATGTTATGGGTAATGCATTACCTATTGTTACGGCTAATGCATTACCTATTGTTAATGAGGTGAATACTAGTTGTATTGATGATAAAGAGGGCAGTGAAAGATGGAACTTAACTGTGAGTGGTTACTTTGTTGGCTACAAAATGGCACCTAGTGATCTAAGATACATTGTAACACCCCCAAATCAGGTCGCAGCGGAAGTGATACATGGGTGCTACTTATATACGACTAGGTAGTTGTCATAGGAGAGCCAAACTTAACATGTTTCATTATTTTTCATTTACGTTTTCACAAGTCATTCAAGGTTCAAAAACTCGTAACGATTCAAGTGTGTATCGACTAACAAGCCAACAAGCACTTGCTCGTTTGTATGGTATTTATAAGTGTTAAACAAGGTTCAACGTTAGTACATAAAATCAAAATTTTGCATGTGTTCTTGGGTGGTTAGCCGAAAAAGAGGGAAGAGAAAAGGTCATGTCATCCTTTGTCTCACCATTTGCTTATTACTTGGTGGTTTAAGGATTTATTTCTAGTATCAAAGTCAAAGATCAAATATTCAAAGTCCAAGTATGGTTTAATGTAATATAAAAATCACTAGCCATTATATAATTGGGGGAGGGCGGCACTTTAATAAAGGTGATGAGGAAGATAAGTTTTGATTTTTACGGAGCGTATTCCATGTCCGGTTAAGTTTAAATGTGAGTCGCAGTGTCCCGGTTTGACACTATAATTAGAAATGTATAAAATACATTTTTGGTGTATTTTTGCACACAGAAGTTTTGTACTATGGTGTGTGATGCGTGGTTTTGCAACCTTGCAAAAGGTTTTACTTCTCAAGGGATCTTGAGAAGCTTGCAATCCCCACCAGGCAGTGTACTTGATTGATGTAGTATAGTTAGTGGCAAGTACCGGGGGATTGATCGTTCTCTAGGGGAATAGTGTCGTCAGGATTGAAAACTATCTAAACTAGGTCTAAAGGTGAGGGATGATTCTTTTTGTATTTTTATATATTTTTTTTAGAAAGCAAAGTAAAGATCTCGGGTATTAGAGTAATTGGCGGAATTAGTTGCTAGTCAACTTACCCAAAATAGCTACTGATGCAAATAAAATAAAACGACAGAAAAGTAAAAGTGGTGAACTTCTTATAATGGGAAAAACGTGTTTATTTAGATTTCACTACTCCCTAGTTATCTTTTACCGATTAATTGATTTGTTACAGTTGTTTGTATGAAGGGTTGTATTCCTTAATACCAGTCATGGGATGTGTACGTCATTCCCCACTCTATAAGCTTCTATCTCTTCCTATCCAAGCCTCGTAAACAGTTACTTATGCATTAAATACAACCAACAACATCATAGTACACATCTGATTATGTTTCTTAAGACGTTCAAGCTTGTTACCATATAGGAGAATAGCCAGTTTTCTTAAGCCTAACGCAAAATCAATCACCCAAATCAACTAATAACAAATCAACAATCAATAATTAACAACTAGGTTTCATTAGATCTAAGCAAACACAAAGAGAATTAAGCTAGCATGTTAAGTTAAAGACAAGATAAACAATCAATCAAACAACACATAGACATATTGAATGATTAAAAGGAAAACTTATCTTCAATTGAACATGAAAGAAAAGAGGGTTTGAAAACCCTAAGTATGCTGGAAAATTCATCTAGGGTTTATCTCCCAAAAGTTACACCACAATGAATGAAAAATCCAAAACTATATATAGATTTACAGGGGTGACGGCATCAGGTTTTAGATCCTGACGCCATCAAGTAGCCGTCACTAGGGTTTCGTGACGCGCAATAAACCTTCCTTGACGTCGTCACATGTTATGGATTCTTGGCCGTCTCTCTTTGTGACAATACGTGATTGTCTACTCTTAATATAACATGACGCCGTCACGTATTAATCTTGCAAAAGTCTTCTGGCGCGTCAAGTGTAAATGATCATCCTTCTTTTGATTCATCATATGACGGCGTCACTTAGTGATTCCTGACGCCGTCAGGTACAATTTTCAGCATGGTTTCTTGACTTTGTCGTTTTCTTCACTTATAACTCAAAAAACGTCCAAAATGCACCATTTTCCAAAATTCTCGTCAAAAATACCTAAAATGACAAAAGTAACGATTTGAGGTAATA
This sequence comes from Artemisia argyi, assembly GCA_030686995.1. Taxonomy (NCBI): domain Eukaryota; kingdom Viridiplantae; phylum Streptophyta; class Magnoliopsida; order Asterales; family Asteraceae; genus Artemisia; species Artemisia argyi. Next base: position 73,307,999 of record CM060677.1, read on the forward strand.
TTTGACAATAATATCACGATTTAGGGCTTAAATGACCTCCTAAAAGCGTAACAAATATTTCCTTATCAGTGTGACAATCTTGGTGCAACATACTTGTCAGCTAACCCTATCTTTTATGCGCGTACAAAACACGTGGAAATAGACTATCACTTTGTTCAGGGAAAGGTTGCTCAAGGAGATCTTCGAGTTCAACATATATCTACACATGCCGAGATTGCAAATATCTTTACAAAGCCACTGCCAACTCCTCGATTACTCTTTTTAAGATCCAAGTTACAGGTCATTGCCCGCTCTTAGCTTGCGGGGGCGTATTAGGCCAAACGTATTACATAGGTCGGTCCAATTGTATAGATGGGTCGTATCCCTTAGGTTATGTGTTAGTTGCTTGGTCTCCAAGCAACACTATTAGTATATATATACATATACAATCTAATATACAATTATAATTTATACAATATCATTTGCGATTTTATAAACAACAACCTTTAACCGCATCCCCAGACACGGTTCAAGGTGATTTCTACCCATCTAACCCCACTATTGTTGTTGTTGTTGTTGTTGTTTGTAATGTGTTAATGTTTAGACTCATCTGTTTAACATCTATTTATATCAATATCATTTCGACTCATCCATTTAACATAACTTGTATAACAATATTATTTCGAATCATTCGTTTAGCATAACATGTATATCAATACCATAATGACTCACCCGTTTAACATATCATATATATTAATATCATCTCGACTAATTTATATATATTTTAAATTTTATTTTAACAATTATAAATAATTTTAAAAACATTTTTAAATAAAAATCCACTTAATACATTAATAATATATTATTTTTGTGAATAACTAATTTATATATTTTAAAATTAATTTAACAACTATAAATAATTTTAAACACAATTCAACTACAAAAAATATTTTGAATAATAAAATAGTAATTTTTTTTGAATAAACTAATTTATATATTTTTTAAATTTAATTTTAACAAATAAAAATAAAATTTTAATAGTCTTAACATTTGGCGACAACATGTGTTGTCGCTAAAAGTGTTGCCGGTTTATTTCATAACGTGGGTTTTTTATTTTTTGGGGCAAAATTAATTTTTTTTTTTTACATTTACTTTTGGAGATAACGTGGGTTGTTGCCAAAAGTTTGGCAGGTTTTTATTATATTTTTTCGTGACTAATTACTTTTTGGGGAAAAAAAAGAAAATGTAACTCGCTTTTGGCGACAACATAGGTTGCAAAAAATGGTTGGTCAAACACTTGCCTGACCCCTCTTAACTTTTAGCGACAACTCTCGGCTGTCTCCAATTTTGTCCGTCTCTAAAAGTCATTTGTGGTGTAGTGGGTCCTAAAACTCTTGCTTGTGTTTCAGGAATATTTGCTTTAATACAAAGATTAAGATGGTCTTATTGATAAGGGAGATGATTTGCACACTCCACATTTTGATTGGCACACTCCAATTTAGTGTACATTACCATTTATACCCTTACATTACTTGTACTCCTCTTCACTTCTATAAGGGCATAAATGGCAATACATATTAAATTGGAGTGTGCCAATCAAATTGTAGAGTGTGCAAATCACCTCCCTATTGATAAATGATTTTTTGAAGAGGAAAACAAAGTACTAATTGTTCTGGTATCTCTGTGGATTAAAATATTAACTAGAAATTATAGAACAACATAAAGATTGGCAGAGAAAAGATGATTGTTGTCTCTCCATCCAGAAATATATACATAGGATGTGCAATATTAACACACCAAACATGTTAGAGATTGACTTGAACTACCTGGGAGCCCATATCCAACAAAGATACGTTGGTGATAATTTTTATCTCTTCTCAGAACATTTAGCTGCGGGAATGCGGGATTATGACTCAAAAGATCTGGTATACAATTTTTTTTGAAAAAATATGTGTTTTATTTATTGGTTTTTGTTGTGGTTAAGATGCTTTATTTTATTACAATTTATTGTAATAATATAATTCATCTAATCACAATCACTTCTAAATTATGTATGCACTATTTTCAGGATTTTCTCAACTTTTTTTAGAATTATCATGCAATCAGAATCATTCAAAAGTGGTATTTTTTGCTTAATCATAACTCTAAGGGTTGTTAAGTTTACTTTTCATCTATTAGTTGATTAACTAAACAAGAAATAGAACCATAACTTTTTGAACCGGGTGTAATTCGATAAAAGTAGATTTTTTCAACAAAATTTACGAGTACGAGCAAAATCTCATCAATCTACTGCGAGACTTTAAAAAAAAAAATATGGAGCATAAACATAAACTATCACTCTAGAATCTTGCAAACTATCTACTTTGGGGGTATTTATAGCTTGATCAGTTGATCATTCGAATGTACCAGCTCTAGTTTAGTCACAAGACTTACAACCAGAAGACTTTCTCTTTTTGAAGGCCACAAGCACGAGACTATGCTACGTTGGAATTTAGACATATATAACGACCGATAAAGTTTTATTTAAACTATTTCACACTTCACTTTATAAAGTTTTGTTTTAAGCAGACTTGGCAATCTAGACTCAAACGGGTCTAAACGAGTTTACATGAAAAAGTGGTAATTTGTACAATGTTAATATAACTTGGTTGGACTGAACATACTACTTCAACAATTTTTAAAGTGACGCTAGTAAACCTATGAGGTGTTAGAAGTTGTGATTATGCTAACTTCGTTGTGTAAAGAAGATAACTCATATAAACCTATTTAGACCCACGAGTCTAGATTGCCAGGTATGGTTTTAGGCATAGGCAATCAAGGAACCAAAACTGTAATGCAAAATTTGATATGCACAAACAATTGTTTGGTGATAAGATTTGTTTCAGCACTTTGATGATCAAATACTAATTTGAGAAATTCTTCTCTAAACATTATCTAATGTCGGGTTGTCTCTATTAGAGTGAACGAGTGTTGGAACTCGCGCGTTGCTGCAGAATTCTTTTGTTGCCGTTAGCTACTTAATGTGAAGTTAGTTACGTAGGACTGACTTTGCAATTGATGTATAACATGAAGGACCATTTATGTAAATTATGTGAGGACTAAATTTGCAATGAACCGCTGAGATGAAAGACAAAGTGTATACAATCCTTTTTAAAAATGTTAAAGATAACGGTCGTTAGTTAACGACCGTTACATAACTAACGACCGTTAGTACTGAAGGAAAAAAAAAATCACTGTAGCAGCTACAGTGGCTGCCACCAACATCCTCCCCTCTTTTAGTATATATATATATAATTACTAACGAAGAATTATCACAAAGAGAAAGATACATAATATAGATTTCAAAGATTATTCTAGAAGCGGGCTTTAGCCCATTAAATAAATATGTAGACTAACACTCCCCCATTGTATGAGCGGGAGGACACCGAACGCTCTCACACAATGTTTATGTGTGTGTGTGAGAAAGAAAGAGAGAGAGCTAGTCAAACTCAAAGATTTGACCGTGCACTCCTGACTGATGAATATTGATAGTCAAACTCTGAACTCTGTAATATTCTCTGTAAATAATATAGACTTACTCCAATACACTATTTGCAATCAACCTTTCGTATCCGAATAAAGACTTAGCGAGTTTTTTTTTTGGTTAGCTAAAAGAGTGTGTGGGCTTCAAAACTATATGAGCTACTTATTGGGGAGAGTAATACAATTCTAGCATTGTTGATTTACACCAACTAAGGGAAATAATTAATCCCACTTAAAAAAGAAATAATATTAAAAAGGTTTGTAGACCCATTCTCTTAGCTAACAAAAAAATAAAAATAAATAACCCCTTACTCCAATACAAAATTTCTTTTTTACATTTCAAACTTTTGCATACTATTTTTGTCTTTATGTTGGTGTAAATAATAAATTAGTGAATTATCCTAGAAGCAGGCTTTAGCCCATTAAGCAAATATGTCGACTAGTCTCATCTATTACTGTGTGTGGCTTTAACAAGAAATATACGTACAACATTACATTAGAATATCCAATTAAGATAAAACAATAATGCCTAAAAATGTCATGTAATATCCGCTTCAACAAGTTACTTGATTCGTCATTTTGTCCATCAAATATATCAATATAAAGACATAAAAGGTTTAACTAGCAACTCATCTTGAAGAGCATGAATACGTTCTTTGTTGAGCACCTCATACTTTTTTATCTTACAGTTACAATTTATCTTAAAGTTACTAGTAGTGTACATATTCTAAAAGGGGTTTGCTAAAGACTGTGGCTTGTAACCTGATGGTATTTGATGTTGTATGAAGATGCTCCACATCAAATTGCTATAAGTTCAAAATTTTGTGGTAAAATCATCTTGTTAACCATCTTCCGTAAAGCTATCATAACAAAACCTTATCTAAAAAGTAACCTAAAAATATGCTGAGTCTTTATTAACTCTATACTCATTTTTTCTCTTCAACAACCAATCATTATGTTATCTGATTCGATCAGGTTGGCAGGCATGCTTTTTGGCATATTTTGGGCATGTTTGGCGAAACGTATTTGTGAACGTTGTAGCAACTAGCGACTACATGTTTAAATACAAAGTTTGTTTTACAATAAGCAACTAACGGTCGAATTTTGTGTAACCACTTTCATTCAAAACGCTTCATATATAAGCATTTAGATCTTTCACTAGCGTTTTGGCTTTCAACTTACATATATACTCTTATTATTTGTTTAAACATTCTTTCGCTATTTTGTATATGTCTTTTTACGTCATTTTACATTTCATAATTATGTAACAACAAAGTTACCAAACGCTTTTAATAAACAAATAGTTACTGCTAACTCCTATTGTTTACTGTTTTGCTAACTGTTACTACTACTGCTATGTTTCGTTAAATATACCCCTCACTAGACAGTAGTGATATGAGGCTACCCGCAAAAAGGGGTCTGACCATTAGGTCGTTGCGGGTCCGCATGAGGGTCGTCCACTGTAGCATGTGAAGGTTAGTGTGGGTTGTCATGTGCTATTTTGGAGACCAAGGTCGTTACCTCGACCGATGTCTTGTGCTTGTTTATGTGTGTGTTTTAATTATTTAAAATGTATTATTGTGAGGTATGTTTTTTTGTAGTATAGGTCGTTTTACTGTGTTTAAAGGTCGAGGAAAAAAAAGTTGAGGTTGCGTTTAATTAAGGGAAAACAGCCTTGTTTTCTATAAAATATTTTGTGGAAAACAAAAAAAACAGAGATTGCGCTCAAATAAGCGTTTTTCAACAAAATGTTTTGCAAAACACTAAGGGGCTGTTTGAAAATCACTTAATGGGCCATTCAGAACCATACTATGAATCGGTCAGAGATAAATTATTGTTTGATAAATTTTCTTTTGCCTCTGAATCGTTCCATTTGGCTTTGAATGGCATAACACCTATCTACCTACTAATTCATTCAGTACCATGTGACCATGTGTTGTCTTGTCACCTTATTTTAACTTTCATAATATACATTATACAAATAAATTAACGAAAGAACATTACAATTTACAAATACATGGCTATAAAGTAACGACTTAACCGGTATTTTTTTTCTTCATCTGTTTTTTTTTCACCTTATTTTAACTTTCATAATATACATTATTTCATATAATATTACAAATAAATTAACGAAAGAACATTACAAATACATGGCTATAAAGTAACGACTTGGCTGGTATTTTTTTTCTTCATCCTTTTTTTTTAGTTGATTAGAGTGAAGTGGTATTATTATTTGCAATATTATGCACGACATATGAGCGATTATAACATGTTGATAACAATATAACCCAAATATTGACCATATATGTATATAGCGTATCTATAAAAATAAACATATCAAAAAATAAAGTACTCAGTTCAGAGAATTTGTCAAACGCTCCATTTTCATTCAGAACCAAGTTCATACAGAGGCACTAAATCATACAGTGTTTTGAATCATTCAGTGCTAAGTCATTCTTTTTTATCAAACAACCCCCCTATTTCCTAACTTAACAAGGAAAATTACAAAACAAATTTTAGTTGTTTCCTTGTTTCCCTTTGTAACCCACAACCTTCCCTCCCTTCTTCAAAATAGAAAATACAAACATCAACTAAACGAGTTTTCTATATTTTCAAGTGCTTTATGGAGGTAAATTTCTCTTCCAAATTTTTACAAAACTAGAGATAGAAAACAAGAGAATTTTTTTTTCAACTAAACGCTGAGTGTCGCTAAAGTTCACTACTTCACTAGCATGCCTCGCCTGAATCAATTTTTCTAACAAAGTAAAAAAGAATGGAGTAGTTAGTACTCCTACTTCGTAGTGGGGGGTGTATTAGGCCGAAAGAAATGGATCTGGGCCATAATTCCCGGGCCTTAACTGTTCCCACACATTTTTTTTTCTTGTTTCATTACAGTTTATACACTTCTTCACGGTTTCTTTTCCTCCCCTTGATATTATTCCAAATTCCAATTCCTTGTACGTAACCCAATTACCAAACACACCCATTTCCATCTTTATAAAAATCCATTTTCAAATTTAAATTCATATTGGAATAATAATTTCTATTAATGCAATATTTGCATTTCAATTCTCCTTCACCAGGTATCTTCTTCTTTCTCATTGTAAATACTAAATAGGCAATTTTTAATGTTTAAGGCATGATTTTAATGTTATTTGAGGCCAACCCATGTTTAATTATCTTTGTATATGATTATTTTGATTATGTTTTATAATAAAGGTTTGTTCTTTTATATTGGATTATAGCTATGTTTATAAAATGTTGGATATATGGATGTTATATTGCATATTAGTGCTTAAAGATTGTATCTTTATAGGTTCCTAAAGTGTTATGTAGTTTGATTGACCAGGAAAATTTGATAAAGGTTAATTCTTTTTATTTGAAATGTTATTGCTTAAAGATTGGATTTTTATGGGTTCTTAAATTGAATACTAGTTTACGCCGTTTTGTTTTTGGATTAAAAAGAATGAAATTACATATATACAGATTTCTAAGGGAACATATCGTGAATGATTGAATGAATGAGCATTTTGAAAGTTATTAGGTGATTTTAATTCATTTGAATGTGGAATAATATAAAGCTACACATGTTGTAAAAGATTGTGTTTGGATGCTTTTCTTATGTTTGAAGTAGTAATACTCTGATAACTAGACGTTTGAGTGTTTGGTAAGTTATGATTTTTCAGAGTTGATGGCTAAATAACCCGGAAAGATATTGATGTGAAAAGGTGAGGCGTTTCATAAAATGAGATTAAAAGTCTCGTGTTCGGGTAAATGGAAAATAAATATGTCAGCTTTATGTTACAGTTAGATAAGTTGTTTTGTTGCAGCGGGTGTGTGATCAGTTTTTTTTGGGTAAAGGGTTTCTACCCGGTAAAGTAGGGTGTGTGATCAGTTAATCATAAGTAGGAATGTTTATCCAATTATTAACAAATAATTGTAGTGAATTCAAGTCGCTATAATCGGATAATCAGTTGCTAAATGCATTCCAAACACCCCTTATTATATTCGTAGACCCGGTTGACTGACCCGTTTTAAATTCAAAAGATTTATGTAAGTGCTTTTTCCTTTTCCACTTATGTCCTAGGGTTAAAACCAAATTGTATTTGTTGTTTCTTGATGTTTTCGACTTTTGTTTTTTAGCTCAATATCACATAATTATGTCTTATTAGTTGTTATTTCGCAGGTTAAACCAAGTGATTATTCTTTAATCTTTAATGCAGTTCCAACAGTGTAACATTCTGCTGTAGTTCCCGAATAAACTCAAATGAGAGCAGCAATGTGTTTTAGTTTTTCACATTTCCAGCTTCCAAGACTTCAAAATCATACATTATCCAGTTCTTTGTGGAAAAGGGTTCACAATTCTAGCATTAAAGGTCAAAATAGTTCTAGGTTTCAGTTACTCAGTCCCAGTATTTGTGGGCTTCAAGGGGGGCAGCATAGTAGACAATGGAGCCGAAAATCACTATCTACAAACACAGAAGGAAAAAACACCCTAAGTAGGAAAACAAACAACATAAGCCAAAAAATATCTGATGTAACAAACCTAACACATAGCGGTTTAAATACTAGTAGATTAGAAATCAGTGGATCTGAAAGTGTTCATATTGAACAAAAGATCACAGAGAACAAAGATATATCAAAGCTTGTAACTGTTATCGTATTTGATATCGAGACCACTGGCTTTAGTAAAATTACGGACAGGGTCATTGAGATTGCAATGCAGGATCTTAGTGGGGGAGAAAATAGTACCTTTGAGACACTTGTAAATCCTCTTAGGCGTATCTGGAACACATCAATCCATAATATTTCAGATGATATGGTCACGTCACCAACCGTCCCAAGGTACCTTTTATAATCTTAATTATTATGTTTTGTGTATTCGTATAATTGTTCATGTTTGCTAGATATAGGCAAATAAAAGCTGATTATGTTCTGGAAGATTGCATGCTTGTGGCTTTTTTTAAATTGAGACTGTTTGGTGGTAGATTGAACCACTACTAAAAAAAATATTATGTTACCCCACTTTAAATAGAAATTTTGTTATTGCAAAATACTCTTTAAAGTTATACAAAGAGGGATTGTTTATATAGGTAGGATGGAGCTATTATAAGCATGTTTCGCGAAATTTGAAAAAATTTGAATTAGAATATGAAGAACTGATATTTACATGAACATGTGCAGGATGAAAGAGTTAATACCCATCTTGGTGCAGTATATCCAAAGCCGACAGAAACCTGGTGGGCGAGTAATATTAGTTGCTCACAATGCTAAGATTTTTGATGTCCCTTTTCTGAAGGAAGAATTCAGGCGTCACTCCTGTGAACTCCCATCCAACTGGGTATTTTTGGACACAGTGCCTCTTGCTCGCAAACTTTTAAAATCAGGTCAGTCTCTATCTCTTTTCTTGGAATTATCTGGATTTGTGATTTTTGGCTAATTTCTGATTGGTACGGTTTTAACGTCTGTTAAAATAGATCATGTTTCTTGTTATCTCTTTATTTAGGGGTCGAATAATCATTATTTGGATAACCATTCACATATGTGCTGCAACAAAACTCATTTTCTTTGGATGATAATAAAAAAACACATATTTACCCCTTATTTTAACATCGCTCAATAGGCGTCAAACTCGCACTTACAATATATCATTTCTTTCGAAGTAAAATAAAAGGTATTATTATTGTTATTATTTTTTTTGGCGTGTGTGTGTGTGCGCGCATGATGTAGCTGTTTAGATATTAGTCAAACGCTTAAAGAACAGATTGTTTTATTGTAACAACTTGAATAGGAATAAGCACATCCAAACACCATCTTTTATTGATCTGTTTACGATTGTTTGAATCTTGAATATGACACAATTAGTTTCACGTCACACTTCCAGACACCCCATCTCTATCTATGTATGCACAAAGGCAGCAAATAATATTCGATTGGTGTTTGGATAATATGAGCAGGAGTAGGTCTCGAGAATATGAAACTTGCAACCCTTAGGGAATATTATGGGATTCCAGAAATGGGTGCTGAGCACAGAGCCATGGCAGATGTAAATGTCTTGGCATTAGTTTTACAGGGATTGACTCGTGATCTGAAACTCACGCTTCCTAGTCTTCTTGAAAATCATACATTCACATCCTCAGATATCGTCAATAATTCAAAGAAGAAGAAGGATTGATGATATGCCAATGTTGTAGTTTTAAGTTATACGGAGTACATCGTAGATTATATTATTTGTTGTAACTGGTATTCTATTGATTTACCAATTATAGATACATTTCGTTATAATTTCACCTTTTGCTCCTGGCTTGTAAAATTATGATTCTAACTTGGCATGACCATTTTCTGTTCAGGAAATTGTTTGTGACTTTCGTATTGTATACGACTATTTACTACGTGTATATGTGCATTTGTAATGTGGCAAAGGAGTGGGTCTTGGAGGTTGGGTAATGCCGTAATGGGTCAAAACGGGTACTTTTTAGTGTCGGTTCAAAAAGGGGACTATGGGTGTTCTTGGCCCCAAATATCTTTATTTCTCATTGTTTTTTTAAATCATTAGTGTGTCAAATACCATTAGGAAAGTAATTAGTATTTTATACACAAGTTCAAGGTCTGGCCTCTGCTAAAAATGTTCCAAGTTTCAAGGTGTGCCCTCTACAAAAGACATGAAATACGATGTCGGTATAAACCAGTTGATCCCAAATGTTTTATCCTTGTTATTAATATATTATTATGTTCTTGCCATGTTGAAACATCAATTGTTGTCCTTCACTATTTTAAATTGCATCTAATATTGGTCGTGCACAAAGCATAAGGAATATGCAACAAATTTAGGTCTGATTCCTTTTGACCCTTTGACATTGACCTTTTAATTGCATCAATTCAATTCACGTGTAAGAAAGAAAATCAAACTTTGTCTACAAGATCAAAAACAAGGACCTGACAAGTAAACCAAAAGACTTAACACACTTCACAAGATCCATGAATTAATCTTAGGGCATGTTTGTTTAAAGGTTATGCGATGAAAGGAATAGAATCATTCCTAAATTAGTTGTTTGGTTGCTTTAGGAATAAAAATGTGTCAGTATGTCTACAGAACCTCCATGAGAAAGGTGTGGGATTTAGGGTGTGTTTGATTGCCACTTAATAAAATGACTCAGCAGCCAAATCTGAATCGGTCAAAGGCCATGTTGTTTGGTAGAGTAAAATCTGATGCTATGTGATCCAAATCAGTTCCAAGTGAGCCATGATCCCTATACTAGCCCTCCCATTCAGCCCTACCTTTGACTTAAATATCCTTTTAACTTTTTTGTGTCATAAGCACTAGCCTTAATTATTACTCTCAATTTTCTTAGTCACTCATGCGTAACAAAATTTATAGATGAACTATTGCATGAATATAATATATTAAAGTGAAGGGCTAGAATCAAGACAATCTCATTAACCTCTATGAGTCCCACATGTTATTATATTGAAACTAAGATTTGTATATATCGATTTAATAATTTTTTATAACACTCTTTACCCTAAATTTTTTAATCCAACATTTATTTTGCATAAGTTATAAATTTCTCTCGTTAAATACTCCCTAACATTTATCAAACAAAATATTTTGCTCGATTACAAAAGGTTAAGTTGGTAAACTCATGTTACTCAGATTGATCATTCTGAACAGTAATCAAACAATCATTTTCACTTAGAATCATATTCACTCAGCAGCAACAAATAATTCAGCGGATTTGATTCATTCAACACTAAATCACGTGTCTTATCAAAAAGACCCTTAGTGTTGATTCCTTAAGAACCTTATCTCTCCTCTTTAATTACAACCCATTTTTTTTTCACCTATACTAATTTCTACACTCTTATTCATTCGATCAACAGTTGTTTTTGAAAGATCCAATTACCCCCTTGCAATCATAGTTTTGGATGCTTCATAGTTCATAAGCTTTGTTGTAGGAAGCTCATACTCTTTGTCAGAGTTGCTTTACCGTCATCGGAGTTGGTTCAATGTTCGTCGAAGCTGGAGAAGAGTATGTACACGGATTGTTTTTAAATTGTTCCGCCTCCCCCTATTTTCTTGTTGTCAGTGAGATAAAGCATGGCAAATATGAAAAATAATAATTAAAAAAAAAAAAAAAAAAAAAAAACAAAAAAAACTGTAACACCCCAACCCGACAAGGGTAGAAGTATCATATTATGGTGGCATATCAGAACATACATAATAAAACACAAGCGAAAGTCTAATCATAAATACCAAAATGTAAGTCAACATGACCTAAAAGAAATACATAAGTTCCATAATCCAAAATGAAAGGAAACATAATCCAAGTCTAATAATGGAAACAAGTCCAAAAAGCTAGGAAGTCTATGGTAGGTAAGTCCACACACAACTCCTACTCTCAGCCCAAAGATAGCCCAGCTCCTAGCTTAATAACCTGCCGCGGAAGAAAAGAAATGTGGCTAAGCTTAAAAAGCTCATTGAACAGATATATATATAGCAAAGTACTCAAAGTGAAATGAGAAAACAGAATATGGTGCATTGGGGAATAACATAAGATATATCATAAGTGTATCAAAGGTTTAAAGGTTGTCAGAAATCTACTACGAGCCCAGAAACATATCATATCATAACATCATAATCATAATCTTCATAAGTAACATAATAGCGTAGCTAGCTCCCAAAGTTGTGAATGACGTGTATAGCACACAACATCAATCCACCAGAAATATATAATAACATAACAGATCATATTTAGGATGCATCCATACACCCCTGCGGAAATCATAGTGGCCAAAAATATATCCTTAAGCTCATAAACATATAACAGAAAAGGGACGGGATGGAACATCACTCCTCCACCTTATAGTCATGCCATTGGTGCATAAATGATACGAACATGGAACCCCCATGACTAGTGATAGCTCGGGTATCAAACTGAAGGGTCAAACAGAATATCATAAAAATGACACAGAATCTAAGGTAATCAGAATATCATCATAGGTTCATATCAAAGGGTTCATAGCAAAGGCTCAAATCAAAGGCTTATATCATAGTGTCATATCAGAAGTGTCATAAATGAAAAGGCTCGTAGCAAAGGCATCAAAATCAGAAACTAAGCAATCAAAAGATGTGAATGAATCATGAAAAACCTTATGAGAAATGTCAGAATATCTGTACCTTATAGAATGAAAGCAAAAGGGCAAAAGAACACAAGAAAGAGGATCACTCCGACTTCACCGGATCTACACGAATTATAATCATATATTACTTATACGTTCATTAAAGTCATAATGGATTTTAAATATTTATTAGCACATTCATTAATGTGTTTTAGGGTTTCACATGTGAAATAGTAAGTATTCATAACATAGGTTTAAAAGTATCTTGGATTGGTGTTTCAAATGAATTAGGAGCAAAACATGTTAGGTTAAACCAAACCCTTAGCTTATGTTATAATTCAGATTTTATCACGTTCAGGTCCCTTTGTTTATGAATTTAAAACCATACTTATGTACTTACTGTGGTGCTCAAATAATTATCATAGATACATATAAATGTTAGGTAATTACTGTTATTTTTCTAGATTTTATTTAAAAGGGACATTACTATTTTAAAAATCATCTTTCCAGACCTACCCGGAAAGTTCACTGCACACATATATACATAAAGTTTGCCTTTAATTAACCCATTTAGACACTTCAGAAAAATCCACAAAATTTTCAGGAACTCCCACATAACTTATATATCAGTATATCACTCCTGTAAAAAGAGAGTTCTTAAATCCTTATAGTTTGAAACTAAGAATCAAAAACACCAATTGAAGTTCAGACTCGATTTCCCAGCTTTGACACTTAATTTCCCAAAAATCAAAAGACCATCCTCATGACCTTCGATGGCTATAAAACTTAATATCCAGAGAGTAAAATTACCAAACTAAGTTTTAGAATCAAGAGTCACACAAAAACACATTGGTATTATCAATATAGATCCCGTTCAATTTGATTCAAATCTGGACAGCATGCAACTATATGTTTAACGAGATCAAACCCTTCCCAAAATGGCCAAGTGTTAACCAACCATTACCACGCCTCTTACACTTTTTAAACCAGTTTGTAAACATGTTTTAGACATTATTTAACACCCCATAACCCACGCATAACCACACCCTTTGACAGCAACCATACGACCCAATACTTGAAATAACGAGGCACAACAACCATATTCTTAACCATAGTCATATCTGATCACACACTCACTTTTATACATGTTAACACATCATACAAACATAGGTTTACAGCCCTTAACTCGACACGCCCATGGTACACACACGACACAGAATTAACAAGCCAAATAATCACATGAAATCACACCAAACAAGCCTTAATCACATGCATTTATTGTGTACGGACCTTTATTAAATATTCTAGGGTTTATCAGATTTAGAAGTATGCATTAAGGGTCAGATTAGAGTCGAAAAAGTAAGTCGAATCAGATCAAAACATAGGGTCGAATAGAAAAGAAGACAACTGATCGAATACACTAGTTTTAAACACGTTTAGGTTATGATTTCATGTGTCGATTTCAAGAGTGTTTTATGGATTAACGAATAGACAATATAACAAACAAATTAGTACGCGTATCTAAACATATTACTGATTAGTTTTAGATGTTTTGTATATGTATACAAGTGTATATGTCGAATGGATTAAAAGAAACAAGAGGTGATGTGAGACCTTGCTGATTTTTAACGAGAACAAGAAAAGAAAAGAACAAGAAATTCCCACGAATCACAGATCCTAATAACCACGAACCAACACCACAACAACATAACGAACACCAACAACAACACCCTTGGTCTTGAAAGAGAGAAAAGTACTTTTGTGTGTTTGTTTGTGTTTTGTCGTATGATAGAAGAGAGAGGGGAAAGTATACATGTTATAGTTAAAGGTATAAGAGATCGTGTATGCTCAATTAAGAAGGTAGTAACTATCATTGAATTGGCTTTTGATTGTGTTTTTATTATAAAGCGTGAAACATGGCCGAATTTAATGGATTCTTATTTCTTGAAAAGGTGAGATCAATATAGAATTCATATTTGACATAGAACCAATTAATCAATCATAGCTATTCATTTTTTTTTATCTAAATTAGTAAAAAACATTTTCTACATTTTTTTTAAAACAACATATCTTGCAAACGGTAAATCTTCAAGCTACAGAAAAGACACCATCGCGACGAGAATTAAACTATCTTTCTATAGATATGCAATTCTATATACTTTCGACGATTTTTTTTTCTTTTTAAATTTTCGCCCAGAAAAATCACATGTGATTCGTTAAAATCACATATGATTTGATTTTTACAAATCACATATGTGAATCACAAATCATATGTGATTTTAACGAATCACATGTGATTTTTCTGGGCGGAAATTTTGAAAAAAAAAATTCGTCGAAAGTATATAATAATGCATATCTATAGAATTATAATTTAATCCTCGTCAGGATGGTATGATTTTTTTTCGCGTAACGATTAACGGTTTGTGAGATATTTAATTTTTAAAAAAAGTGTGAAAGTTTATTTATTTTTATTATTTTTTTTATTTTGATAAAAAAAGAATAATTGGCTAGAATTGGTTCATTGGTTTATGGCAAATAATAAATTGTATATTGATCTTTTGTCATCTCTTGAATTATGTAAGTCGTATGTTTAAAGGCTAGGAAAATGTCTACTGAAATTTGAAGGGTTTAGGAAAGTTTTTGAATGTGTAAAAAAAATTTATATTTAGGCATGTATCATAGGTTAGTTTAATTAATTGTATTTATATTACATATCATATAGTTTAAGTGTCCAATAAATTATTTCAAAACTTTAGGGAAAAATTCAAAATTAGAATTAAAATTAGGAATTCAAAATTCAGGGTTTTACAAAATCAATCTTGGTTTTACATATCCTGGGTGTGGTTGTAACTGTTATGAATTCAGAGTCGTCTCATGGGTTTTTGAGGTCTAAAGCGAAAATATAAAAAGATTCATTTTTAAAAAAATAAAATTGTTGTTAATTTAAATAATTTAATGGATTTGTCAATAATTACTTATATCAGAAATTTGGATATCCGAAATTTGCGATACTGGTTTTATACTAGACCCATTATTTTAGATAAGTTTTTTTTAACTGTGATATTTGAAATTTCGGATGAAACTTTTATATATCCGAATATTCAAACACCTGTATATTTAGAAAACTTGTATATTAGTTACAAAATTGACAATTCATAAATCTCAATTTTTTAATAAATTCTGATCAAATTTTCGGATCCGAATACATATATCTTTTGAACACCATAATCCACATCAAGAAATCCTAAAAAGCCGGAATTCTATTAAATAGAAAGCATATAACTCGATATAAATAATGAAGCTATAAATTTGAGGCCTTAAAAAAATCCAAGGCATAGCTTTATGACAGCTCTGTATGAATCGTCATATGAAGTTATGAAATAGTTTGAATCGTCCATGTTAAATGAAGTTATGAAATAGTAGAGCTAAAAGTACATGTAAATTTCACAAGGAACTTTGACAAGTTTTCTTTTTCATGTACAATGAGATTCAGAGAATGGCGAATGATCTTTGCAAAATATGACGATTTCAAAAATTAAAGGTGAATGCCAATATTATTTTCTTAACATGTTTTAGCGAGGATGATGTAAGATGAAATAATTGCAACTTTCATTTTACAAGTGCCCGAAAGATGAGGATGAAAACCATTTGTTATCTTTTTTATGTTTTGTTTTTCTTATGTAACAAGTATAGTGATAAAGATGGAGCTATTGTTGATTACAAAATGTGAACACCCTATTGAGTAAATCCAAACAATAATTATGGGAGTGATACATTCATCGTCGTTCCATTCTCTTATATTCATACCTACTAGCTTTATAACCCGCCCGATGGGCGGGTTCGCTTCATGATATTATTGACGACATCTAATTAGACATAAAAAAATAATGATTAACGGCAAATATCTAAAATACAAAAGTTCGAAACAAAAAGAAAGAGTTCATGTGTTAGATGTAAAAACAACAATGAAAATTATGAGAACAAATAAATTACATAGTGCATATTCATATACGAAATAATAATTCTATGTACATTTGTACTTTAGCAAAAATTTCTTGTGGCTTTGCATCCATATTAGTGCTTTAATCACCATTGCAACAGATTCACATGTCATAGTTGTACGCACCACTTCCATTAAGGGCGCCAATAGACTTGTAACTATTTCTTTTTTAATTGTCCCACTTAACATAGAATGAATGAGTCGAAGACCTAAAAGAAATGCCAAAAAACAATAATAAATAAATAAATAAAGAGAGAGAAGGCAATGACATGTGTTATGCTTCCTAAGATGAATATACTTAAGCAAATACATATGTTCAACTATAAACCGGCCAAATACTTCCAATAGTAGTAAGAATAACCTAACTTGGCGCTTATCCAATTTACTATATATCTACTACTTCAAACTTGATACTGAAACATTTGTATGAATCATGTAGACCTAAAAAAATGTATTAATATCTACTCCTTCATCGATAAAAAAATGTATTAATATCTACTCCTTCATCGATATCATGTAGACCCGATGATAAAGCAACTGCATTAAATAAGCAATGGTAGAAATAAGTAAAAACCATAAATCAGAAACAAAGAGAAACTCCAAAATCTATGATTCGTAAAACAATACCGAATAATAATCATGAGAAACTATATAATAACCACAAATGCTTGTTAATTTAAGATTTTAAGATTACTAACACAATTAGCTTATAATCACCACACGTTAGCAAGTTAGCAACTATTACAATTTGGCTCGCCACCTGTTATCAACTATAAATAGTTTCAGAATATCCATAAGTTATGCACGGAAATCATAGTAGATCAAATCACATATTGCTATACTCGTAACAAACTATCAAAACAGTTGCAATAATTAACAGTTACCTAATATATGCCTAACCAAACAAATAACTATCAAGCTTTTAACTATTCTAAAATTAGCTCTTTCTTTAAAAGTTCATTAATTCATAAGTAATCAGAAATTTATAGTAAAATTTGTGTCTTGATTAAAAACTATAACAGAAAGTTAGTGGTATATCACAGAAGGCTTACTTTGCATGTTTCTGTCGGCGTGTTTATAATGGTCAGCAACAACCATTATTAAGAGAGGTCCAAATAAGCTTAGGCCATTTTCTTTAGATTGTCAACCAAGACTTAATCAGCCTGGCACACATTAATTATATTATCGTTATAAGAATAGTGTTTCTCTTAAAAGTAAATGTTGGTATTCTTGAAATAAACCATACCTGCAACATAGCAAACTCACGAAGATCTGATGGTGAAAAGGACTCTGAATCACATTCAAGCGTTGAGGTCTTGGATGAGAGCATGTAGTCACTGAATAGTTAAACTAAAAAAGTATAAGCAACAACCTGCAAAGCATGCCAATTGCTAACCCATATTAGACCGCCTACATTATCCAAATCAAAATAACACCTTTTATGAGACGCACAATATGGTGGAACGATTAGGTACCAGCCTAGCCTAACAGGTAATATGTTTCTCATATTCATGTCAAACTTCATGAGCGCTCACCATCACTTCCACTTCATGATCAAGCCAATGCTGCAATGACTTCTCATTGCCCTGTAATAAATATCTTGACTTATCTTGTGGTCAACCTGCCAACTTGGATTAGAGTTTAACTCTACGATGCCAAAAGAAAGATTTAACTGCAAAATCTATAGCATGAGTTAACCAAAAAGTTTGGAGTTATCAAGAAGTAAAAAAGAAAATAAGAACCATAGTTCCTTCTAGCTCTATTTTGTAGGCTAAATTTCATCTCTTACTCTACTTTCTTGCTTGTAGTCTCATCGGCATCACCATCACCAGAAGCAGCTGTTTTAGACTCATCAAACTCCAATAACTGTCAAGGCCAATACCATCATTTACTTAGGTATAGGTCAACTTTTGCGTTGTATTTTATCAATAATAAGTCAAACCGGTATATAACAATTCAATGATGTCAGGAAGTAGCCGAAAGTGTATTTCTGCTTATAACCTGATATACTAATGTTTTTTATTCATAACCCTTGGTTTATATAATAATATCAAAGACGTCTTTTGACCTGAACCCATGTTGCCACCACTACTACACATTATCCGAAAACAAATGCTAGAAGACAATTTTCATGTAGACATCAAGTCTTACCTGTTTCACCTCCCCATTCCATATGCAATGAGCAGCCAAGAACCCGATAACAACTGGTACAATGTATAACAGAGCGGGCTGAAAACAAAACCAACATCAGATTACATGCATTATTTAAAAAAGAAACTCATGGCATCATTTAAAAGATAGTATATGTTTACAAATGCAATCACCGACCTATGTAGGTTGAAACCAGTTCATGACAACAATTGTAAGAATTACGCACTTTTAAAGTAATTACTCTTACTCCCTCTTGACAAATCAAACCTCAGTGCCAATGCTCCAAAAATTACTGTTGGCCAACATATATATATATATATATATATATATATATATATATATATATATATATATATATATATATATATAAATACAACATCCAAAAAATGATAAAGTTACATATTGAAAAAAAATTCCCAAGAAATGGCCAAAACACAATATGTTGAAGTAGTAACATGGTGTATCTCGCCCACTAACAATGCCATACCTGGAATTACAATGTCGCCTAAACCAAGCATAGAATAGGGTCGTGCAACGACCAGTGTTCTGAAAGGCTCAAGGCGCACTAAGGCGCAAAGGGGGCCAAAGAGCCTCGAGTCGAGGCACATTCCAAGGCGCGGGATTCATGAATGCGAGGCGCACTAAAAGCATTAAGTTTTTTATAACATATGTGACCATTTACGTAGCTTAAATAATACAAAATAACATTAAAATACTTAATGCATAACACATATTGCCATTATAAATATTAAAATGGATCGGTTGTCACTTCTAAAACGGATCAACTCTTTGGCACGATGACCTATATAGAAATTAAAATCCATATCAGACTAAATATGCTTGTGTCCTACACTTGTAGCTTATATCTAACAAAGCTCACAATTTAACCAAAATATCAAGCAAGCAATATATTAATATTCAATGCACAATGCTACATTTTCATGATAATATGTCGTAAAAAAATACTTAATGAAACAAAATAACTTATTAAAGAAAATTTCAATCAATAAAATAAATATAAAATCAATTCAAATTTACAAATCATATAAATACTCACCTATGACTTAAAAAGGCCCATGTATTATACCTTAAAAAAAAAAAAAAAAAAAAAAAAAAAAAAAAAAAAAAAAAAACCCTCAAGGCGCAAAATATGGCCTAGGCGCAAAAATCCTCCAAGGCGCCAAGGCGCGCTTTTTTGGGGAGTCATGCATGTTGTGCGCCTCGAGTCAAAAAAAGCCCCAAGGCTAGCGCCTTAGCGCCTAGGCGCGATTTTGAGGTGCGATTTTGAGGCTAGCGCCTTAGCACCTAGGCGCGCCTTAGCCTTAGGCGCGATTATAAAAACTTCTAAAAATTATGTTTAAGGCTAATCCACTAATTAATTACCTTTTAATTAACTTAAATCTATTTTAAATAATTAAAATAAGAAAAATGGAAAATGAACAGTGGAAACTAAAAATTTATTTTCTAAAAGTCTATTATATTATATTAGAGCTAGGAAAAATATAAAAACTAAGTTTTGCTTTATAAAAACTAAATATGCTATTTAAAACTTAATATTAATTAATAATTAAGAAAACTAGTATTAAATCTAATAAATACTAAATGGCAAAATAAAAATCTGAAAAATTTACTAAAATTACTTTACTATATAAGGTAATTATTAAAAATATAAAAAATCTAGGTGCTTAACAAAAATCTAAAAATGAAAATTAAAAGATAAATTGAATTAAATAGAAACTATCACTTAATTTAAATTTGGATTTTCTTGGTTTTTCTTTTACAAACTTACTTAACTACTGAAAATAGAAAACTTTTGTGAAAACACTTTTGAAATGGCTTATAAATAAGCAGTATGCACCCCCTAAACTTAAGCAGTTTGACTTTTGTTGACTGATCAAGCAAATAAGCACAAATGACTTTGGGTGGGGTCCACAATGACAAAACTAGGTACAATTAAGCTAAACAAACTAGAATAAGCCAGAAACAACAATTAATGAGCCCAAATAAGCTGATGAGGACCAAATAAGCACTTTTGCAAATTGAATTTCACTCAGAAATGGGACAGACTTAGGGGTGGATTCCAGGTGGGGTCCACTTGATCCTAGGTCAAACCAAGGGTCAAACCTTGTACCCTGGTAGGAGGGGAGTTGTTAGAAGCTAAAATGAACCACTAGGGCCCACTGGGTTGGCCAGAAATCACCACCAAAGTGGTGGTGGTGAGATGGTCAGCTGTGCACAGGGCAATGGCTTGCCCTGCAGTTCACTTCCAAGGGTAATTTAGTCCACAAGGAAAATTCACAAAATTTAAACAACCCTGGGAAAATGAAGTTGAGGTGGTAAAGTTTAACTACAACAAATTTCAGATCCTCAATCCAAACACAAAATTCAGTTTGATTCTTGTAACTTTTGCAAAAATCTGAAAGGTGCAATTTGACTTTTTGAGGAAAACACAAGATTTGACTTATTTGAATTTCTGCTGACTCCTACTGATTAATTATGATGTTATGAAATATATTTAAGCTAGATTACTCTAAATTAACAACATATGTAACTACTTTTATGGATCTGAGTACCCAAATATCTCACAGTTATCTATGGAGATGATTACACTAGGATTTTGACTTTTTGATGAATGTCTTAGGTATTTTATGACTGAGCTAAACTAAAGGCACCTAGGTGAGGCTGTTTCAACCAAATGCAACACACAAAACACACCCTGAGTCCTCAAACTCAGTTAATCCAAACACCCTTTTATATGGGACTTTTTTTAGTTTTAAGGACTAAGAGCTTATGAAAGCTTGTGAGAATGTTCCATTTCAACTTTTTATGATAAGTTAGACTTGAATGAGAACTTAGAAGCAGAAAGTACCCACAAACTCACAAGGATATTACTTAAGCTAGATTGACTGTTTAAAACTATGATTCAAAGTAACTACAAATCTTAATAAACAAGTTATCTAGATTAGGCTATAAATTAACTAAACAACAATCAAATAAGCACAAACAAACACAGATTAACAATTGCAAGCAAGGAATCAGAATCAACTAAGAACTAAGATTTTTAGTGGAAAATTGAAATGAGCAAAATCTTACAAGACACCCCTAGCTTGAACAAGGGATTTTCCACAGTTACCTATCTTTAGATAGGCACAATCCAACTCCAATCTTGCTCTTTAATGCTTCTCCAATCCTGAAATCAAACTAAAACAAGGAAAGTTGACTAATGTTGACTTTTTTAAGTTTTTGAGTTTTTTCTAGTATAACTGAGTTTTAGTTGTCTCTAAAGCTTCAATAAGCTTTAAGGAGCCTAAGTGAGCCTTATTCAGTCCATGGTCATTGATGTAAGCAACACTTGAGCTTAATTAAGAATCCAGAAATTCAGAAAATGGTAATGACACAGAACAGAACTGAAAGCTTGATTAATATTACTTGAAAAAGTTTGAAATACAATAAGAGACTGCTACAATGCTTTAATTAAGAAACTTACAACTAAATTTGAAAACTTAACTAAAATTCGACACTAAATTTTACTTAAAAACTACACACAGCTTCCTTGCATCCTTCTTCTATTTATAGCCATCTTCTTAGGGTTTCTTTGCCCTCTCTGATCAAATCCCATCACTTTGTAGCCATTGGATTGCTCTGAGACTCTCTAATCAACCGCCACGTGTTTTGGCGGGAAATCATTTTTTGCAAATTGCTCTGGATATCAGACAAGGGGGGGGGGGTGGGGGGTGGTGCATTTAATGCTGAGGTGAGGGTGTTTTGTAGTGGTTTGGGCGGTGGATGTGATGGGGTGGTGGACTGGTGGTGATGGGATAGCCAAGTGGGGTTGTGGGGAAGGAAGCTGGGTAGGAGATGGTCGTTTGACCATGTTTGACTGAGGTCAAACGTTTGACCCTGGGTTATTAGTATTTAGGGTGGTGTGGGCTTAGATGTGTTTTGGGCCCAAGTAATAAAGGAAATGGGTGGGCTGGACTATGGGATTGGACTAGGATTTATTTTGGGTAATAGTTTTAGGTCCGGTTATGGTTTAAGTTACACAAGGACTAGTTTTGTAATTTAATGAAAGTTTGGGGTGAGGTTTTGGCAATTTTCCAAAGTATTTCAAAGGGTGTATTTTGCCAAACTATGAATAGTATAAGGTCCTGGCATGATTTTTCCATTTTTATTTCACCAGGGACTCAGTGTTCTGAAAGGCTCAAGGCGCACTAAGGCGCAAAGGGGGCCAAAGAGCCTCGAGTCGAGGCGCATTCCAAGGCGCGGGATTCATGAATGCAAGGCGCACTAAAAGCATTAAGTTTTTTTATAACATATGTGACCATTTACGTAGCTTAAATAATACAAAATAACATTAAAATACTTAATGCATAACACATATTGCCATTATAAATATTAAAATGGATCGGTTGTCACTTCTAAAACGGATCAACTCTTTGGCACGATGACCTATATAGAAATTAAAATCCATATCAGACTAAATATGCTTGTGTCCTACACTTGTAGCTTATATCTAACAAAGCTCACAATTTAACTAAAATATCAAGCAAGCAATATATTAATATTCAATGCACAATGCTACATTTTCATGATAATATGTCGTAAAAAAATACTTAATGAAACAAAATAACTTATTAAAGAAAATTTCAATCAATAAAATAAATATAAAATCAATTCAAATTTACAAATCATATAAATATTCACCTATGACTTAAAAAGGCCCATGTATTATATCTTTAAAAAAAAAACCCCTCAAGGCGCAAAATATGGCCTAGGCGCAAAAATCCCCCAAGGCGCAAAGGCGCAAAAAGCGCCAAGGCGCGCTTTTTTGGGGAGTCATGCATGTTGTGCGCCTCGAGTCAAAAAAAGCCCCAAGGCTAGCGCCTTAGCGCCTAGGCGCGCCTTAGGCGCGATTTTGACAACTTTGGCAACGACTCTTGTTGGGAAAAGAAGCTAGAGAAGGATTAAAAACGTTGTGTGAGATAACAATCTCAAAATATGGTACACGAACCACCCAATTTAAAGAAAAATGCATACACTGCCTTAATAGGAGCATAAAAAGATTTGGCGACACTAACCATCACTAGGGTAAAAAAAAACACCTAGAATATATCATAGAAATAAAGTCCAACCTGCAGTTAGATCATGTATCATTAAAAAAAAAAATCTTGTGTTTGAAAAAAATAGAAGGAACGGGACAACGGAAAGACCAAAAAGAAATCCGTACCAATAATATGCCACCGGTTTTGAATGAGCCAAGAGAAACCAGTCGTGCTTGGTTATGTGGAATTTGAAGGAGTCTTATTTAGACAATTGACATCCAAAGATGCAAATAAAAGTTTCATGAAAAAAGACAATTAATTTATTCACCGTAACGTTTCAAGATTAAAAAAAAATTACTTGGTAAGTTGCATCAAAGTGATCGTAACCCTTCGTCTGCAAACTCCATATAGTGTTTATCGATACTGAAACATATGTTGTAGATCAGCAGAATCACAAGTCACTAAATAAAATGTGCAATAAAAAAACAAACAAACCTGCACCGGCCAACGGTGACATGGTCACCCTCTTTTGCACGGAAACATGGTGAGATGTGAGCAGGGATGTTGGGGTGTCTCTTCTCATGTCTGTAAAAAGCAAGCCGATGTAAACACAATTAGATACCACAGTAAAGTTTTTCGTGGCTCGTATAGTATCAGTCTTGCCATATCATTTACCTCTGGTGTTCTTGACATAACGAAGATAGTCCCTTTGAACAATAATAGTCATAACCATCTTAGCAGTGTGGCATGTACCAGCAAGGATACGGCCTGTAATGGAAACATCACTGGTGAATAGGCACTTGTTATCAATGTAAGTCCCTAAAACAAACAAATCACAATGAATTAAGTATGTCAAATTAAATAAAATTAACAAATACCAAGGATACTCTTGAAATACAAACGAAAGAACACAATTTAAGTTGACATCAAAGAAAGATACAACAGTGACTATACCTCTCATTAACTTTTAGAACTGTCCCTTGACCAATTAACATTCACCTGGAGCAATTATGAAAGATAAGTTGTTATCAGATTAGAAGTTAGTAGACCTGTCATGTAGTTTTTTCCTAAATCATAAAATCAAGTTGCTTCATTTTATGAATAATATACTTAACAATTAGAAGTTAAAAACTTGTGGACCATCAAACCATAATGAATATATGAAAATATTACAACCGCTTTCCTCATCATATTCAAGTTGCTTCAATCATGCCACACTTTAGTACTACATAGGATCATTATTTAAACAAACACGCTAATTAACTTGATAACATGTGACTTATTTAACCCACGTACTCATATATCAAAAAGTAGATAACATCATTTTGTCATTTTATCAAACAGTTAGTGATCAATCAAAATGTTACTCAAGTTTTGATATTTTCTCAAACAATGGATGTCGTAACTAAATTTGTATAACCTTTCTGATTGGAATGAATAAATAAATAAATCAATAACATGTATCCTTGAGAATTGTTCATAAGAAAAATAAGTAAACAAAAAAGGTTAAGAACTACATACATTTGATTTGAAACTGCCATCTCCAAGAACTATTTGGCGATCGTTCCATATGTAAAACAACCACATCAATTTGCTAATCATTTGCTGTTGATACAAAAGTTGGGCGTACCTGATTGCTGGGCTTTGCTCTTATATCAATTCGTTCCTTAGCACTTTGTTACCTGCGTACTAAGAAAATAAACAACACCGTTAGGCTTATCGAGGGATTGTCTCCCCCGATTAGACTCCGGCGTGAGAGTAAGTAATCGAATTTAGGTTTTGGTTTAAGAGTTTAGGGATTCCGTGAATCGTACCTTCAATGAGAATCGTATGATTCTATATATAGGGGCTAAGAAACCGTGTTTCTTGCTCCTTACTCTACGCACGCATGGTGCTTATCCGAGGTAAGGATATCTATTCCTTGAATAGATGATCCTTATCGGATATCCGGTGAGTTAGATTGGGCCTTTGGGCTTCATAAGCCCAAGCGTTGATACTGCGGCCCATACCATTTGTCATGGTAGCCCATTCGTGATGGGCTTAAGTATAAGTAATGTCTATCATTTGGGCTTGCGGCCCAAATATAGGCTATACGTCATCATGTCCCCCCAGTCTAGTATGCGCGGCACGTAGCCGCGGGTACTAGACTTAATGTAAGCAGCGGTAAGCGTGGCGGGATAATGAACAAATTGTTACCGCCTTTTTGGAGGTGCAATGCACCTAATAGGTTCAAAATAGGTACCTCGGTAATTGGGGGTGGTGTCCACGTATCACTTGGGATTCGGGAAAAAGTGTTGTACCTTTTGATCTTCTAGCCACACGTTTACTGTGAGTGGGATCCACGTGGGCGTGAATTAGGGTTTTTACCACCCTATATAAGAGTGCCGTCCCCCTTTATTTTCACCACACAGTAAAATACACACACAACTACTATTCATCTTCTTCATTTTGAGAGCGTTTTTGCTAGAAAACCTTTGAGCTTCTGTAGGTAATCTTTGTGTGCGTCCACTTAGTTTTAAGATGAACATGGTCGCTCAATTAGAGGAGTTTCGCTCTGCGTTGTCTGTTGAGGATGTGATGCGCTTTTCTTCCGACTATTTTGTGCCTTTGGATGTGCATCCAGAGGCGCCAGATGTCGATGCGTGTATAGCCGACTTCCCCGAAGGGAAGATAGGTTTATACACGAAATTTTTCGAGTACGCTAACTACCGCGTACCTATATCTATATTTCTGAGCGATTTGCTCAATCACTATCGCCTCCACATCTCTCAGCTGCACTGTATAGGTGCGGCGAAGGTGTCGAATTTTGAGGTAAACTGCCGTTTACTAGCGATAGAACCAACTGTAGATTTATTCCGCTCCTTTTACCACTCAACATGGTCGAACGGTTGGGTGTCCTTTGCGAAGCGCCCACGGGCGTTTCAATGTTATACGGAGAAAGTTGACGCCCTCAAGAATTGGAGGGAATTTTTCTTTTGGGTAGACGACGTGGTCTTTCCTTCCAATTTTGAGTTTTATACTCAGGCGTCTTTACCAAGGGATGGGCATCCCGCACCCGGTTCCTATAGTATTGCTGACACGCAGACGTTAAATGCCAATCGATTGGCCATTAACCCCTATCCAGAGGAGTTTTTGGTGCATGTAGGATTGAGTCGCGCGTATTTTGGCGCAGCGGATGAGGTTCCCACTTTCCTGAGTGAGGATGGCCGGGGTGGGTGTTCATCCTTTGTAATTGTTTGTAAGTTTTTCATCCTTTTTCTTCGCGCATTTACCAACTAATCTTTCGTTGTTTTCTTGCTTCATTTTTATATGTGCAGAGATGGACTTATTCGCAGTGGTGAAGCTTGATAAGCCAAAGCAGGTGACCATAGGGGTGCGTCCTCTGAGGGAAGGGGAGCTGCCTTTGCTGGAAGCGACCGCGGGGCGTTTGACTGTTTTGCCCGCGACAGTTCCCGAGGACACGCCACCACTTGTGGTGACGCCCGTCCAGAGTATGGCGCCAGAGGTAGTGGTGGCGCCCACTGTGGTGCCTGAAGTGGAGGTGGCGCGCTCAGGGTCATCTGACAGTATTCGGATCCTGAAACCTGATGAGGTGTTGAGGGAAGAGGTTGCGCAGAACTTGAAGCGCAAGGGAGAGGCTGGAACCAGTGGCACCAGCAAGAGGCGTCGACACGTCATCAAAGACGCAGAGTCGAACGCGGAAGAAACTTCGACCTCCGGCGCACGGTTGAAGGCTGATGCTTCTCCGTTTCTGTAAGTGTGCATTTCTTCTTCTTTTTTTTTTTTTTTTTTTTTTTTTTTTTTTTTTTTTTGCAATTACTTGTTGTAATTTTTTGTTGACTGTCTTTGTTCCGTAGGGATGACGACGCGAAGGACGATGAAGTATCCTCTCCGCAGAATGAAAACAAGGGAGAGGATACCTTGGCAGCTGATGGTGGTGAGGCGCAGCAACTTCTTGATGAGTTGGCTGCGACTACTGCCCGTCAGGCTGAGCTGGTGGCGCAGCTGAAGGGAAAGCGCGTTGGGGAGAGTCGTGCTTTGGCCCAGAAGGAAGAAGAGTTGGAGAAGCTGCGCGTGCTATTGGCGGGCGTGCAGGCTGAGCTCGGGGAGTCAAGGGCGTATGGGGAGAAGATGGCTCAGGACAAGATGAGCATCTTGGCTGATCTGCTACATGCGAGGGCGTGCAACGAGCAGATAAAGGCCAAGGCATCGTGGTCTGTGTCGTTCCTTGAGGAAAAAAGGTCTGAGCATTATGCTAGCCTGCAAGAGTTCAAGGAGCGCATGGAGAAGACGCTCGTGATGTATGAGGAGAGGCTGCGCGCACTTAGCATTGAGTACGACGAGGAGCTGTATCCTCATCTCATGTCTGTGATTGCTGAGTGCAGGTATTCTTACACCCTTATCTTTTAGAATTGTTTTCTTCACTCCATTTTATCTTATCTTGTTACCATTTTGTGAATGCAGGTGGTTGATCAGCCATGGGCTTCGTCTGGCAGCTCTAAGTACTTTAGAGTCTGCGGAGGTGGTGGAGGCCTTTGGGAAGGTTGTCCACTGCGCGATGGCGCGTGGCCGTTCGCAGGCGATGGAGGAGCTCCGTGAGGCCAAGTTGTTGGAGAAGGATTTGGCGGAGATTCCTGGTTATAGCTCAACGGCGTACGATGAGCTGGTGCAGGCGATGGCGGGGCTGAAGGTTCTTGAGCTGCCGCATATAGGGAAATTGGAGCGCGACCAAGATGACCCTATAGCTGTGCTAATGGCCGGTTTAACTTTGCAGCGCCATCTTGAGAAGAATGCGGAAGAGGAGTTAGACTATTATCTAAAACCTGATGTATCGCAGCTTCAAGTCCCAGTTTTTGCGCGGCCCCGTGATATCCTCAAGCCTTTTGCTCTGGAGAAGGAAGTCCCCTTGAAGGAGGTGCTGGAGCAACATGCGCAGAGGGCTGCTGTGAAGAAGGGTATCAAGGGCAAGGCCGTGATGTGCGGTATTGGCGCTGCACACCTTCCTAGATCAGATGGCGTGGCTGTAAGTGTTCCAACCGTATCGATGCAGGATGCCATAATCTTGAGTAAGTTGAAGGAAGGGAGTTCCGCCGCTCCAGAAGAGAGCCATGATCACCGCCATAGCATATAGGTTGTTTGTGAACTTATGTATTTTGTCCTTGTGATTTAATGAATATGGAATAAAATACATTTTGTTATAAGCTCGTAACTTAAATATACTTGCATTGTTTGCTAAGTTTCATTATTTTACTAAGTCTTTTAAGTGCGTGACTTAAATATACTTGCATTGTTTGCTAAGTTTTATTTTTGACTGAGTCTTTTAAGTGCGTAACTTAAGTATACTTGCATTGTTTGCTAAGTTTGATTATTTTACTAAGTCTTTTAAGTGCGTGACTTAAATATACTTGCATTGTTTGCTAAGTTTTATTTTTGACTAAGTCTTTTAAGTGCGTAACTTAAGTATACTTGCATTGTTTGCTAAGTTTTATTTTTGACCAAGTGTCTTGGCTCGTTATATTGCTAAGCTCGTACGGTGTACTTGGTATATGCGCATCCGTCGTGGGGTGCGCATATGAAACTTACTTTGACGTCTCAAGAGTAAGGCGCTTAGCAAGGATACGTGATCCA
The DNA here is from genome assembly GCA_030686995.1 of Artemisia argyi. NCBI lineage: Eukaryota > Viridiplantae > Streptophyta > Magnoliopsida > Asterales > Asteraceae > Artemisia > Artemisia argyi. The sequence goes on from CM060677.1 coordinate 73,337,441, forward strand.
ATGTTGATGGGTTTGCAACCCTCTTATTCAACGAGTAAATTAGTAGGTTAACTCATCCTTTATGCCTTCGTGGGTCTTTAAGTGGTGCATGCACGCCATGTAGGCAAAAAATATAAGATAGACAATATTGACATATATGCAATAAAGTAAAAGTGCGCTATGGAGTTAGCTAGAAACCATAACATTTTATTAATACTTGCAAGTTTATTGAAAAAATGGAAAACATAATTCCTAAGAAAGAAAAGAAAGACAAACACTTATTGGGCACCGCGTAGGGTGTGAGTGTGTTTGTGTAAGGGCCGTAGCCTAAAAGTAACATCTTTTGAGATTACAGATGTTCCAAGTGCGCGCTAGGTCGTGACCTTCCATATCGCGCAACCTGTATGCGCCGTTGCCGAGCGCGTCTGTGACCTCGTAAGGTCCTTCCCATTTGGGTCCGAGCTTGCCTGTGTCTTCTACGTGGCTCGCGTCATTGGCGCGGTAAACAAAGTCTCCTGGTCTGAATGAAGTGTTTTTGACTTTTGCATCATAATACTTCTTCATTTTTGCCTTAGCCTTTGCTTCACGTATAGCTGCGCGTTCGCGTCTTTCTTCCAGTATATCTAAGTCTATGCGCCGTTCCTCGTCATTTGTTGTGACGTTGACCTCTGTCGTGCGTATAGTTGGCATTCCTATCTCGGCTGGTATGACGGCTTCTGTTCCATAGACTAAGGAGAATGGCGTGTCGCCAGTACTGGTTTTGATTGTCGTGCGATGCGCCCACAAGACGTGCGAGAGCTCATCTACCCATCTTCCTTTATGTCTGTCAAGGCGCGCTTTTATGCCTTCGCCTAGACTGCGATTAGCGCGCTCAACTAGGCCATTGGTTTGTGGGTGTTTGACTGAAGCAAAGTGTTGTGTGATGTTTAATTGTGCGCACCAATCTTTGAATGGGTTATCACAGAATTGTTTTCCGTTGTCTGATACGATCTCGCCTGGTAGGCCGAAGCGACAGACAATATTGTCCCAGACAAAGCGTTTTACTTGGTTTCCCGTAATGTTCACCACAGCTTTTGCTTCAATCCACTTTGTAAAATAATCTATGGCTACGATGAGGAATTTTACTCCTCCCGCTGCGACGGGAAAAGGTCCTGCGATGTCAATACCCCATTTGTAAAATGGCCATGGTGAGGTGATTGGTGTTAGCTCGTGTTGTGGTCGGCGCGGAATAGGTCTATGTACTTGGCAGTTGCTGCACTTTCTTATTAGGTCGCGTGCGTCGCGGTGCATTGTTGGCCAATAGTATCCTGCCCTTAAAGCGCTTGCCACCACGGATCGCGGTCCTGAGTGCATACTACATGATCCAGCGTGAAGTTCGCGGAGTACATAGTCTGCTTGAAGGGGTCCAACACATCTAAGCCATGGTTGTAAAAAAGATCGCCGATAGAGTACGTTGTCGCGGAATTCGAATCGTTGCGCTGTGCGCCGTATTCTTCGAGCGTCTTTATTATCTTGGGGTAGGGTTCCCTTGCTGATAAATTCGATGATAGGTGTCATCCACGTGGGATCTTGTTCTTCTATCACCGTTGATATTTCCATATCAAGGATGGACTTGTTCTTTAAGGTTTCCACCAATACCTGTTTTGAAAGGTGTGCGAAGCTTGTAGATGCGATCTTGCTGAGTGCGTCCGCCTTTCTGTTTTCCCCTCTAGGTACTTGTTTTATTGTGAACCTATTGAAGTTTTTGATCAAAGACTTTGTCTTTTCCAGGTATTGGATCATATGATCATCCTTGGCCTCGTATTCTCCTAACACGTGGTTAGCGACTAGCCGAGCATCTACGTTTGCCTCTAGGTTGCGTACACCCATTTGAATTGCAATGCGTAGTCCGGCCAGTAGGGCTTCATATTCTGCCTCATTGTTTGTGGCTGTGAACTCGAAGCGTAGCGCATAGGTGAATTCCATACCTTCTGGATTTGTAAGAATGAGTCCTGCGCCTGATCCATCTGCGCATGAGGATCCATCGGTGAACAGTGTCCATGGTTCCTGTAGATCCGTTTTTGCTGCAGATGTTGGGCTGTCGCCCTCTGGCTTCTCCACGATAAAATCAGCTAAAACTTGCCCTTTGATAGCAGTGCGCGGCCTGTATGAGATGTTGTACTCACTGAGCATTACACTCCATTTTTGTAAGCGTCCCGATGCATCTGGTTTAGAGATAACTTGTTTAATCGGCTGATCAGTGATTACCGCAATTGGATGCGCTTGGAAGTATCTGCGCAGTCTTTTGGCAGCGAACACTAAAGCCAAGACCAGTTTTTCCATGGCGCTGTAGTTAACCTCTGTTTTCTTTAAGGCTTTGCTTACGAAGTATATGGGTGTCTGGACGGAGTCTCTATCTGTCAATAGTACTGCGCTAACTGCTCCGTGGGTTGCTGATAAGTACATGATTAGTTCTTCCCCTTGTCGCGGTGCGACTAGTTTGGGAAGAGATGCCAGATGATGTTTGAGTTGTTGGAAAGCTTCCTCCGCTTCATTGGTCCAACGAAAGTCTCCCTTTTTTGTACACTTCGTGAGTGTTTTAAAGAGAGGAAGGGACTTGTCCGCTGACTTAGATAAGAAGCGATTCAGCCCTGCCAGCTTTCCATTCAGTGATTGGACTTCTTTGAGTGTGCGCGGGGAGGGGAGATCAATAACAGCCTTTGTCTTCTCTGGGCATGGTTTGATTCCATCGGGTTCTATTAAGTATCCGAGGAACATGCCTTCAGTTGCGCCAAAGGTGCACTTTTTTGGATTCAGTTTCATGTTTATCCGCCCCAACGTTCGGAATGTTTCCTCGATGTCGCGCACTAACTCATCCTCTGTATGGCTTTTTATAACAAGGTCGTCCACGTAGACTTCCAAGTTGCGGCCTACTTGTTTTTCGAAAGCTGTGTCCACCAGCCGTTGGTATGTCGCGCCTGCGTTCTTTAAGCCAAAAGGCATTTTTGTGTAGCAGTATACCCCTTGACTGGTGTGGAAAGCTGTTTTTTCTTCATCCTCCACTGCCATTTGGATTTGGTGGTACCCTTTATATGCGTCTAGGAAGCACTTGAAGGGGTATCCACATAAGGATTCAACCTTCCAATCAATTTCTGGCAATGGATAGCAGTCTTGCGGGCATGCTTTATTGAGATCCGTGAAGTCCACGCACATCCTCCAGCTACCATCGCTCTTCTTTACCATGACTGGGTTAGAGAGCCAGTCGTGGTAGTACACTTCGCGCATGATGCCCGCATCTACTAACTTGTGTACTTCTTCCAAAATAGCTTTTGCACGATCTGGAGCCTAGCCGCGCTTCTTTTGTCGTATTGGAGGGTATCCTTGTCGGATTTGTAGTTTGTGCTCTGTGATAGAACGAGGCACTCCTGTCATATGCTTTGGTTCCCATGCAAAGATGTCTAGGTTCTTTTGCAAGAGTGCGCATATGGCTGCTTTACCTTTGTCAGATAAAGATCCTCCAATCGAAACTTGTTGTTCCGGATAGTCTGGATGAATAGCGACCTTTAAATTTGGCGATTTTTCCGTGCGCTGTTCTGGAATAGTATCTGCTTCAGTTGTCACTGCGATACATTCTCTTGGTGGTACCGTTGTGTTATAGAGAGTAACCACTCCTCCTTCAACTGGGAATTTAAGCATTCCGTGTGCTGTGGATGGTACTGCGCGCATGGATGATATTCCTGGTCTTCCAATTATGCCATTGTATGGTGAGGGAGACTTGATTACCATAAAATTTATCCATGCCGCAGTTGAGTGTTGCTCATCTCCTACAACCACCAATAAGCGTAACTGCCCCATGGGCCAGATCTTTTCTCCTGTAAATCCTGTTAGTGACATTGTAGCTGGTATCAACTGACTTTGGATTTCAGGTCGCAGCCTTTTGAAGCAGTGATCATACATGATGTCTGCGGATGCTCCTCCATCAATATACATGCGGTGGATGTCGTGTCCTCCTGCATGTATTTCAATGGTCAGAGGTTCCACGACTGCGTTGTCCGCAGCGATTGTAGGGAAGGATATCTCTTTTTCTGGAGAGAATTTTTGGCTGACTTTTTGCTTTATTTTGCGCTGCCATGATTGTATCATGTATATAGTATCAGCCTTTTCTTTTGGGGGTTCTTTCTTGCCTCCATTTCTCTGTCTCTCTTTTCCTTCCTTGATGTTTTTTACGAGGTGGTCCATCCTTCCTTCTCTCACTAATTTTTCGATTAGTTGTTTCAGTTGGACGCACTCGTTAGTTGTATGGCCCTTTTGGCCGTGGTACTCGCAGTATCCACTACCTTGGCGTTTTTCTTCTGCCGTTTTAATTGGTGGTGGTCTTGGGAAGTTCGCACCTTCTGTTGCAAATATCTCCCTTGGAGTTTTAGTGAGAGGAGTATATTTGTCGTTGTCTCTTCCACTGCGGTAGTTCCTGCCGCGGTTATTGTTTTGATCATTGGATTGTCTCCGCGGCTGTTCTTGTTGCCTATAGTTTGAATATCCTTTTTTGCTATCCGCAGCAGCTGCTTCTCCTTGTATAAAGGATCTGGTGCATTTTGTGAGTTCATCGAAAGACTGTGGAACTCTATCATTGAGCTTTCGGATGAGTTCTGGATTATTAATTCCATTCATGAACCCTGAAATTTTTAGTATTTCGGGACATGCTTTGACTTGTATGCACTCATCCTTGAAGCGCTCCATGAAGGCGCTGGTTGATTCTCCTTGGCGTTGCTTCACCCTTGCCAATTCTACAGGATTTTTAGCGCACTTCTTTCGCTGAGTGAAGTTGTGGCGGAATGCTTTTCGTAATTCCTCAAAGCCGCCTATACTCCTACGTGGGAGTTTGCTAAACCATGTGCGCGCGTTCCCTACCAATGTGGAATTAAACATGTGACACCACACAGGCTGTGGCCAATTTTCGATAGTTGCGGCTGACTCGAAAATTTTTAGGTGGTCATCTGGGTCACCTGTTCCATCGTATGTCTTCACATTAGTGGGCATGCGCCTGCGCCTGTCGTCTGAGTAATCACTTATGCGACGTGTGAACGCATCAATTTTGTGGCGTCGCCATGGGAGAGACATATCCTCGTTCTCTTCCTCGCGACGTTTTCCTTTTGATTTCCAGTGCCCTGTTTCTTTATCCTCGTTGTCCGAGGAATCGCTGGAGGAAGAATAATCTCTCCTTCGGCGTTTGCGCCTGCTCCTTTCAGAAGAGGAGCCTGAGGGATCTCTGCTTGGGGATCTCCTCCTCCCCAATCTATCTTGTATTCGCCTACTTTCAGGTTTGGAAGATCCTTGGCTTGGCGAATGCTGAGGCCCTAATCGATCGTGTATTCCCCGACTGCCAAGTCTGGAATGGACATTGGTGCGCCTACCGCTGTCTCCAGAGTTTTGTGAGTCAGGTACCGCACCTAACCTATCATGGACAGAGGTACGTTCTGTACGTCTTCCTCGCGGGTGGCGCGGTGGTGATGGTTCGCGTTCTGGACCAAGATTAAGTCGGGTTTGCGGATCCGCACCTGCTCTTCTTGCCGCTTCTTCTTGCATGAGGGCATTTAATGTTTCATAATTTTGGGATACAAAGTTTCCCAAAGTCAGATCCGGTGCGTCCTCAGTTGTTGCAAGAATTTCTTCCTCAGTGTTAGGCGCCCTGTTCCGTTCAGGAGCGCCTGGCGGCACAGTGTTGTTCACTGCGGGTGTAGCCTGATGAGGAGTGGTGAAGAGGGTGCGTTGGAGTTCTTCAACGCTGGGGACCTCTAAAGTAATCCTGGGTAGTTCTACCGCTGGGGGAGGTTGGGTTGTCCCTGCCTCATGGTGACCAGGTGTGCTGGTTGTCCCAGCGACTTGTCTAGAGGTTGGATCTTGTTGATTCTTCCTCAGATGGTCACGTTTTTCTGGCTGCGGAGTCCGCTGGCTCGAATTCTTATGTTTCGTCATTCTAGTTCGTTGTAGGGTCCCACGGATGGCGCCACTGATTGCTGGGCTTTGCTCTTATATCAATTCGTTCCTTAGCACTTTGTTACCTGCGTACTAAGAAAATAAACAACACCGTTAGGCTTATCGAGGGATTGTCTCCCCCGATTAGACTCCGGCGTGAGAGTAAGTAATCGAATTTAGGTTTTGGTTTAAGAGTTTAGGGATTCCGTGAATCGTACCTTCAATGAGAATCGTATGATTCTATATATAGGGGCTAAGAAACCGTGTTTCTTGCTCCTTACTCTACGCACGCATGGTGCTTATCCGAGGTAAGGATATCTATTCCTTGAATAGATGATCCTTATCGGATATCCGGTGAGTTAGATTGGGCCTTTGGGCTTCATAAGCCCAAGCGTTGATACTGCGGCCCATACCATTTGTCATGGTAGCCCATTCGTGATGGGCTTAAGTATAAGTAATGTCTATCATTTGGGCTTGCGGCCCAAATATAGGCTATACGTCATCATTTGCGATTCAGAATAAAAAACACAAGATGATACATCACCTTGATCAATCGAATATAAAAAAACGCAATAATTTTATTCATTTTCGTGTGTTTAAACTCACTATGATGATTCACGATGATGTGTTTGATGATATCTAATAAAATTGTGCATTACATTCTAGGTTAGATTCATGGTTTTGTGTTTAATTTTTATGAAATGCGTGTGATTTGGGGAGGGATGAATTAGTGTTTAACTGATATTGAAGAATAATTGATTTAGGAGCACCTAATTTGAAAATGCAGACTGAATTGTCAAATTTCAGTTTCACAAAAAAGCCGAAATCATAGGAGAAAAGTTAGGTTTTTGTTTATGGAAGTGATACAAATTTCAAACCTGCCGTGTTTAATAGACGAAGAATGAAGAGTGATTAAAGCATGACATGTTAGGATTGTATGCATCTAACACAAAAACCAACTTGGTCTAGTGGTTGAGAACATGTTGAATGGGAGTATAGACCAGGGTTCGATTCCCACAAGTGGCAAATTTTTTAATTTTCGGATTCTGCAAATTGACACCGTGGCATGCCAAGTGGCGTTTACATGATTTATCCAGTCAGCATGTTAGTGCCAAGTGGCGTTTCTAAGTGCCAAGTGGCAATTCCCTTTCATTGTACAGCTTTCAAAGCATCAAGTACAACTCAAATCTTGTCCCATATATATATGTAAAGATTGTATTCATGACGACACACAAAATGCCCTCTTAAATTAATAGCCCAAAGTGTCAACTTTTCATAACCGTTAATTATATTATATGGCTAGGACATATGCATTGATAAAGCCAATTAGAGACCAATGAAAAAGGTGTCAATAACTTTTTTATGTCAGTGTATTTTGATATATTTTCATATATTAAAATAAATAAATAAATAAATAAAAATTATTACACTTTGGCATTTTTCATACAAGATAAAATTATTAAGATAATTTTTCTTACTTAAAAGTTAAGGATAAAGAAATAAATAGAATTAGGAAAAGAAGAAATGGAAAAGATATAAAAGAAGTGGTAAAGTGGCCGACTTCACTCTTCTTTTCGTGAGATTTAAATACCAAAAACCAATCTCCTGAAAAACTTTTCTTTCTCCTCTTTCAACAACCAAACAAACCGCCCCCAAATCAATCATCAATCCCCAACCCTAATTCCAATTCCAATTTCAAAATCAAATTATCAAACCCTCTAATAAACAATAAACCCTAATTCCAAACACTCCAAATTCATTTCAATTTACAAAAAACAATGGACTCTGATTCATGGGCTGCTCGTTTATCATCTTCAACCTCTAAACGTTACCAATACGCTCTTCAATCTCACCGATCATCTTCTTCTTCATCAGGTTTATTATTATTATTATTATTTTATTAATTAATTTAATAAGTTTTTTATTTTTATTATTATTGATTAATTAATTGAAATGAAATGAATAGATATGTTTATGGGATTTGAAGATATTGAAATGGATGATGACGTCATCAGGGAGGAGTTTCCTTGTCCGTTTTGTTCCGGTTATTTCGATATTGTCGGTTTATGTTGTCATATTGATGATCATCATCACCTGGATTCCAAAAATGGGGTATTTTTTATTAATTTTTTTATTCGTTTCTAAGTAGCGTAAAAAATGGTTGCTTTTTATTCATTTGAGATGTGAAAATCGGATTTCGCAGGTGTGTCCGGTTTGTGCGGTGAGAGTTGGGGTGGATATGGTTGCGCATATAACCTTACAGCATGGGAATGTATTTAAGATATCCTTTTTTATTAGTATTTCTTACGTCTTTAGCTTAGTCTTACTTGACTCTTTAGATTAAGGGTGTTTTTGTGTTAGCTTATTTACCCGGCTTATGAGCTTGTTACCTTAAATAAGCCATAAGCTCAACTTTTTAAGCTCATAAGCCTCGTAAATAAGCCAACAAAAAAAGCCCCATAGTTTACAAAACTTTAATTTAGGATAGGTGCGTTTATTGTAGATTTTAATAATCGGGAAGTCAATTATAAAGTTATATGTGTCGAATATAACAGTTGACTTGAAAATTGAATGTATTTTTAGGACAAACTAGAACAGTAAAAATTGGAATGGAGTATCTGAGAAAGGTGTCTGATTATTTATGTAGAATTGTTTATATTGTATTATATTTCTCTGATTTTTGATGTTGAGGTTAAAAATGGGAATCCTTGACATAAACTTACATGCAACAAAAGAGGAGAAGTCGGAAAGTTGGTTCTGCGTCAACGCTTTCATTGTTGAGGAGGGAATTACGAGAAGGAAATTTGCAGTCCTTATTTGGAGGTTCCTCTTATTTAGCTCAGCCAGCCAATGTAGCAGCTGACCCATTGTTGTCGTCATTTATTTTGCCGATGGGTGATGATTTGGGAAGCACTCAATCCAACTCGTTGGCTGAATCAGTTGCTGTAACCAAAAGCACTAGTGAAAAGGCTTCAGAAAGGTATGATACTTTTGCGCGATTACTATATAAGTTTGTGTTAGCCTTATAGATTATGCGAGTATCTGTATTTCATGCTGTGTGTCTGTTTATGAACTACACCATGTGTTTTAGCGAGTCCTTGTTTATCTTTGAACTACACCAATGTGTTTTAGCGAGTCCTTGTTTATCTTTGCTTCCTCTCTTAGTTCTTACATACAAAACCACAACGTTTTTTGCATTTTATGTGATGCTTATAAGGATCTATGATGTATGCATGTTACTTAGCATTCACAGTCCCCGGCTTATTTAGTTCTCTGTTTTAAAGATGCAACATCATGATCTGTGGTAACCTCAAAATGGCAGGGCAAGTTAATTGTTATTGCTAAGCTGGTCATTGTTTATGTTTTGGATACGTAGATTTAGTAGTATGTGCATTCTTTCTAGCTATCTCTTTGGAAACGCCGAATTTTGATATATATTACTTATTGAAAAATTGAATCTGTGAATGGATATAGATCTTGATCAATTAAGTTGGTAGACCACGTAATAAATGCATACATGAACGAATACAAGTGAGCAAACCTCTATTAAGTATTAACAACACCACACTAATCTGAAGCCAAATAACAGATACCACTAAAATTGCGTCCCTACTTCTGCCTGTATAGGCATTGTCATCCAACAGCAGCAAGATTGTAACTCGAGAACTGTTGAATGTACGGATAGACACAAAACAGTTGAATCTCTACATATACTACTTAGGCAAAACACCAGAGTGTAGTTAAATCATTTCCAGACTTAACAGAAGCTGAACTTGACAGAAGCCTCTGTAAAATTGGCTGAACATCAATACAGACCACAACTGATTTTGATGAAGCTATCATGTAATTCAACTATGGCAAATTATGTAGTAAGGGCTTTCACTTTAAGAAGTAGCATGGTCAGTTTTTGGTAACTTTGGTTTCTTTGGATTTCTCTAAGAGGCCATCTGTACCTGGACAACAACCCAAATCTTTGTCAAGCCCAGCGTTGTTCATTTCATCTGAAAAACCTCGTACATCATCTTGTTCATCTCTTTCTTACTCAATTTTTCTAATTCTCAGCCTTTCTAAAAGGAGCTTCATATGAGATCTATTGACTGTTTACAATCATCAATTTTACAAAACACTCATGTGCTTCACATGTTTTTTTGCTCATCTTGTTCATCTCTTTTCTTTTGCTTCACTTTTCTTGTTTCTTTAGCATTTTTAGAAGGATCTCCAGCCTCCATATAAGCTCTCTGATAGCTTCCAATAATTAAACATATAAAAACATTCACATGACTTTTCACATCCCAAATTTCTCAACTGATTGCTTAATTCCCTGGAAATTAGTGATTATTAGGTTTTCTCTATTATTGCCTAACTTCAAAAGTTATGTCCCTCTTTAAAAAAAAAGTTATGTCTCTAATGAACTTCAGCAATTAGAACTTGAGTTCCATTGGACTATTGTGTGGGCGGTGTTTGCTTTGAAGCTTTTCCCCTGCTATTTTTGCGAACATTGAAGGTACTAATTATCTAGGATGTCCGACTTCTCTCATCCATTGTTATATTGATTCTTCTTCGTTGCTCTTTTTTTCGATCTACTCATACTGTAAATCATCAAATTGGACTCGTTCAGCGACAAAAAATGAATATAGCTGTTTAGAATTAAGATGATTCTTTATTCTAAAAAGTTTAAACAAAATGAGAACTTTGAACTTCATATTGATCATGCTACTTGTCTGTGTTTCCTATGAGAATGCTAGAAGATTCCTACATTAATTCAAAATACGTTTGTTTTATGTCCATTCCAAGTGGTCACTTTAATCTATGAGTTTCGCACCATTAGAGCCTCTAACTTTCCTATCCTTGTTGCATCAGTTCTGAATTAGATGCTTACATCTGTGTTAGGCAAGAAGGATTTGCTAATTCTTCTATCATCTCAAAGAAGTTCCCGATTGTGGTGTCACCTGCTTGTTCTGATAGCTCTCTAGATAAGGGGATTAATCTTGTGTTTTGCTTCACAATATGAAGTTTTTTTTATTCAGAGTTCCATCTTATCATTTGAAGTACTACTCTTGAACATGTCACCAAGCTCTTCCTTTGCCTTATATTGGTAATGTAATAATTCCAACCTGGAAATCATTAGAAACGGAAATTATCAATGCGTATACGAATTAGACTGCAGTGTGACACTGGCACATTTTTCTAACAAAATATATATTTCTTTATAAAATACACATGGCTTAGCTGAGGTCCCAACGTAAAAGTAGCTGTTACTCTTCCAGTTGATCTTTCTACCCTGTTGATTTAGCCAGTGAACTGATTGGTCAAACATTATAATGGATCCCTCTCCGTACGGGATAGCTTGGTTGTATTCCGCTCTTCTCCCTGAAGGGAAAGCTAAACATTGATATACGAGTCTTTGTTGATGGATCTAGTTGACGATAACAGTGTCCGTATACGCTATGTGATCATTTAGTCTAAGTGGATTGGTAAACGGATCATATGCTCTAAAACCCGGTGTTTATGTTTAAATAATAGAACAAGACTAAGATTGGCAGAATTTTTTTAACCATGTTTCATATAAAGTAAGATATATTGATTTCTTTATATATGTGTATGCATGTTAGTATTAATTTACAACTGCATCCCAATATACATCGATAAAGGATAGCGAGCATACGTACACTTCTATGTGTGTTTGTGTGTCTTTGATATGAAATATTTTGCAACATGGCACTGGCGTCCCAACTCAGGTCATATAAGGACTTTGTGCCTCGTACCTTAAATAGCAGATCAGTACTTCTTTATCTAAGGTGAATATTTATTTTGCATCCCCTACTTGCTACTGGGATAAAAAGCATTAGCGTATACGAAAATATGTTAGTTAATATGATATGAAATATTTTACTTGTGGCGTCCCTAACCATAAGGGACTTTGTGCCTTTTACCTAAAAATAACAGATCAGTACTTTACTTTTACGGGCACATATAGGGGCTAATGATACCGTGGTAGAAACATGTCAGTTACTAGAATACAAAATAAATTCAAATTTTCAGTGCATTGATTGATTGAAAAAAGAAGTCTAATTAATGAGGGAGAAGCTGGTGGTGGTTGCTTAGGACAGGAGGGTATTTTGTCTCCCTTTCTTAAAATGTTTTTGAATCAGGGTTAGATTTGATGTTTTGTGGTTTACATATGTTTTAATCAAAGTTGATTTTAAATGGTGTAGAAGTTTAGCATATGATTATTTTGAATGTTTTATACGTGTGGGGATTGGGTTCACTTGGAATATACAGAGAAGTCCACGGGATAAGTATTTTAGTTATTTGTTTTGTCAATCGTTTAGCTTTATGAATTAGACTGATTGGTACGCACTTTACATTTGTTAGGCCTAAAACTAAGTAAATATTTCTGCAATGTGCTGAGTTATTTATATTCTTGTTTCAGTGTTTTATTATTATGCTCGAGTGGTTAATAGTCCTATGGGGACCTTTTATACTAATTCTTCTCCAATTGAACTGGAAATGTGTTGCAGAAAACCACAATCACCTCCACTGTCAATTGAAGACAAGGAGGAGAGGAGCAGAAGATCCGAATTTGTGCAAGGAATGTTGCTGTCAACTATTCTTAATGACGACTTGTAAATTTGCGACCTATGTGATGGGGTCTGTATTGTTATCTTATGAGGAGAGTGAAATGTAGCAATAAAAATGTAATTTATGTCTGAGAATTGTAGTTTGTATCGGTATGAATTCCAGTTTATGGTTTTTACTAAAAAGAAAAGGAAGAAAAGAAATAAGTAATAGTTTGTAAGTTGATACATGCATATGTTTTAGTTGCTTCATCTAATAATGATGAACCGAATCATGTTCTGCTTGTTAATTCAGTTTCAAAATTTTATATATGACATTTCGGTGCTTTGACGTAGAACTAATAAACCAACGTCTCATACATGCTGTGCAACATGTTAAAATGGGTTTGGGTTAAAAAGCAGACATGAAATGGTGCGGATAACATGTTCATCGTTGTAAATGGTGCGGATAACGCAGGGTTGATCAACTTGCACTTTTTTTCCTTAAAAAATTGTTATTACTAATGTTTATAGAGATTATGTAGCTAAGGCAGCAGTTGTCAAAGTGGCTTGTGGGCTTGTAGGCATTAATGCTATTTAGGCTAATTTCAACACTTTGGGATGGAACAGACAAAATGTATACATAAATACTGAAACAAACCCATGAAACTTTACTGGCACTTAGATTCTTAAAATACATGACAGCAACAAAGTATAAAACTGAGGCTAATACACAACGGTGATGCTACACCATCAACATTGTAGATATGAAACTCTTGCTAACAGATAGTCGATCAAGTGTGAAACATCATGGCCAAAGAAGCAAAAATAAACATAAAGATGTAAAACCTAATATCCAGATGCGATTACATGCTTGTGCCCTCGTTTGGAATCAAGAAATTTGACCTAAACCAGCCCGAGCGCCCCAGTCTTGCAAACTACTATGCGCTTCATTTTGCAGCAAAATGTGCAAAAGCAGAAGAAATACGATGACCTTGTGAGCAGATCCAGTGCACGGCTGTATGCCTGTGTGGGCTAATAAATAAAAATGCCATGATTGTGGTCTGAGAGGTCCAAATAATCTAGTTTTGATTTCGTTGCTTTTAGAAAAGAAGAATTCTGATGAAGCTATGACACAAATCGATCAAGTGAATATAGATGCTAACAACAAGTGTCCATGGAATTAGCAATAAATCATTCAAAAACAACAGACACAAATATGCATGAGTTGTTAATACACTGAACTGAAAATGTCAAACGCTAAATCCCACCCTCACCCGATTAAAGTTTTAGAAGGCACACTTGACACTCTTCATCCTGTATTAATATAACTCAAACACACAAGCTGTATTTCAGTTTCCATCCCACACTTCAGTTTACGAATAATAACTAGAAGACTGTGAAGTGTTATCTAGCAAACCAATTGCAATTTGATCTAAGAACAGTGACAACGTTGAAACATTAAGAGAGTACGCTCTTCAATTCATTTTTGTAAAAGCATCTCTGCATCATCAAAGTTGGGTAGCGTCTGGGTTGGTGGGTTGAAGTTGACGGTTTTAGATTTCTCAACCCAAACATGACGTGTTTAGTTAATTGTACTGTGTCTCAAAGTTTAACCCTAACCTAAACACGTTCATTAAGAGCACAAGGTATGGTCACCATGGGTTATCTTTTAACTCAGTGTCGCGCCTTTAACTTTTTCACCTAACTCATCAAAAAACCCTGTTACAATAACTCACCTTAACTCAACTTTAAATCAAATATTTTCAAATTCAACCCCTAAACTAAAACAAATACTTCATTTATTAAAAACATAACATTAATTCTTAAACATATTACAATACGGAATTAAAAAAAAATACAACGAAAAAAGAGAAATGCGAAACATATGAAATTTAAAAACATACGAATTACCCTAACGTCCTTGAAGCACACCAAAAGCATGTTCGATATCCTTTCTTGCATTTTCTTGCTTCCTTTTAAAATAACCATGTTTTTCATCAGTTGTTGCCAAGAAGGATTTGACGAAAGTTGCCCACCATGAGTAAATTCCGTCAGCTAAGTAATATCCCCGTTTATACATGGTTCCATATATCATATAAGGTGCTCTTAGGGCTTCGTTAGCAAGAAGGTCGCCGAATAACGGAGAGTTATCTATAACATTAATATCGTTATTCACCCCGCCATCCAAAAATGATCTGGAAGAGAATCGGAATAATAAGATTCAATACCTTCGACTATTTGTAGAAATAGTTTCCGGCTCATACGAAGCCTTCTTCGAAAATTCCGGTGCGGATACTTACACCCTTGATAAAAGTAGTCGTTACACAAACGTTCTTTGGCAATCTCATGATCACGGTAGATCACGTTACGGTGGAGGCGTGGTAGAGCTGCTGCTGCTTGTTCCAAATGTTGATGATATTCGTACGCGGCTATCATAAATGTCAGTTTCATCATCTACATCGGAAAAGCTTCTTTCTTCTTGGTGATTTTGATTCGGATCCATTGTGAATGAACAAGGTTTTTTTTTTTTTTTTTTTTTTTTTTTTTTTTTTTTTTTTTTTTTTTTTAAGAGGAAGTATATAATTTGATTTTGAGTTGTGGAAGTGTGAAAAAAATGGTTTGTTAAATGGGTATTTATAATTGTGAGAAAATGGTTTTGAAAAAGTTTTTTTTTTTTTTTTTTTTTTTTTTTTTTTTTTGCAGCTTAACGTTGCGTTAAGCTTATAACATAGCACATTAACGTGCATTTAACGTTGGGACACGGTACAATAACGCACCCTTTAATGCGGTGCGTTAAGCTATAACTCACCCTTATACGTTAGGGCTGAGCAAACAGACCGGCCGGACCGGACCGACCGACAAAACCGACCGGACCGAGACCGACCGGACCGGACCGACCACATTCGGTCCGGTCCTCGGTCTAAGCTTTTTGCCAAATTCGGTCTCGGTCCGGTCGGTCCGGTCCGGTCCGGTCCGGACCGACCAAAAACCCGAAAAAACTTGCCTAATTGGACCGGACCGACCGAAGACCGACCGGACCGAGACCGGACCGACCATATTCGGTCCGGTCTCGGTCTATGGTTTTCCGGTTCTCGGTCTTCGGTCCGGTCCGGTCTTGGCCGGTCCGGTCCGGTTTCCGACCGATGATCACCCCTATTATACGTTACCATACCTTGTGCTCTAAGCGAGTTAGTTGTGTCGACCTGTTTATGATCTGAATATGAATTTAATGTGACAAATTATATATAATAAGGTGCATGTTAGAACCCTTTAAAGCATCACGATAAATATTTTGACATGAATATATACCATTATAAAATATTTCGAATATATATATATATATATATATATATATATATATATATATATATATATATATATATAGAAACAAGAAAGTTGGGTTTTTTTTTTATTATGAAACAAAACACATCACTTCTAATATTTCATATTTTTAATTGTATTTTTAAACAGATTGACGGGTTGTAATCGAGTTGAGAATCTCAACTCAAACTTAACCAATTTATTATTGATGCTAGTTGTGTCGACCTATTTACAATCAAAACATGTTTATCCTCAAACCTAACCCATTTATTTTTGTGTCAGTCTCGAATCATATTTCGTGTCGTGTCAGAAATTATCACCCCAGGTTCGGAGGGAAACAACTCTCATCCATTTTAAGAAATAGCTCTTTTGCATCACCCACTAGACCTTCGCTACAAAATTCACTAATCATTGCGGAGTACATTATATGTTTGAACATCAGGATGCAAAGGTTTATCGGTTAGGACCTAAAAAAGGCACTTGACATATCAAGTTCACAACATTTGTTTGCTATCTATGAGGATTATTACACATTGATATCTGAAACTAAGTTGCCAAAGATTTTAAGATCGGGATTTTACTTAAGCTCGTTTTTGTCTTTGCAAAATCGAAACCATACAATCGGTATGTAATATTAAAATCTTACTATAATGTCATTTTTTTAATAGGCATTGTAATATTATACAAATTTAGAAATTATTATATATCAAACAAATATTATATGAATGTTTAAGAGAACTAACCTTTTTCCCCCATTAATTATATAAAAACTTAATCCGTAGATTTGTAGTTTTTGGCTAGTGGCTCGAGTAAAATAAGATCTTATAGAAGTGAATCTTGCGATTCTATGGTTAAGATCATGATCCCATTAAGATCTTAGAAGGATTGAATCGTTGTTAATTTGTAGTATCGTAATAATAATAAGATCATGATCAGGATCTCGGGATCTTAACAACAATGTAAGTTACTATGAGTCTATGACCCACTAAATGAAACAAGGAGATTGCTTGTTTTTTTTCTTATTTGATGGTCGTTGCAAACACCCTAACATTACTCGATAATTGCATTCACATGGTTTTAGACGCATTTCATCCAAAAGAACAACGTCCAAACCCGTAAGAGTCCTTATATCATGATGTTGTATACTTGTCAAGTTGTACGCGGCTACATTGGGTTCTAAAAGTTTTTTTAGTATGTTTACTGTTGAGCCACCTTACTCCTTAAATACGGTGACAATTTTTCACACGACACAAAACACGATATGAGACATACACAAAAATTAGCAGGTTAGGTTGTTGTGTAATAAAGTTTTTGGCCATGTTCAAGTCGATCCAGTGAGTCCGTTTATTAAACTGATCATGTTTGGGTTGGGATGAGTTAAACGAGTCGACCCGCCAACCAATTTTATTATTATTATTATTATTATTATTATTATTATTATTATTATTATTATTATTATTATTATTATTATAAAATTGGTTGGCGGGTTAACTCGTTTAACTCATCCCAACCCAAACATGATCAGTTTAATAAACGGACTCAATGGGTCGACTTGAACATGGCCCAAAACTTTATTACATAACAACCTAACCTGCTAATTTTTGTGTCTGTCTCATATCGTGTTTTGTGTCGTGTGAAAAATTGTCACCGTATCTAAGGAGTAAGGTGGCTCAACAGTAAACATACTAAAAAAACTTTTAGAACCCAATGTAGCCGCGTACAACTTGACAAGTATACAACATCATGATATAAGGACTCTTACAGGTTTGGATGTTATTCTTTTGGATGAAATGCGTCTAAAACCATGTGAATGCAATTATCGAGTAATGTTAGGGTGTTTGCAACGACCATCAAATAAGAAAAAACAAGCAATCTCCTTGTTTCATTTAGTGGGTCATAGACTCATAGTAACTTACATTGTTGTTAAGATCCCGAGATCCTGATATTATTATTATTATTATTATTATTATTATTATTATTATTATTATTATTATTATTATATCACAACTGATTATAATTGAATAAACATGTTATTTGCGTTAAATGGGTTAAACGAGTCCACCTGACAACCCATTAAACTTGTTTAACCGGAGTAATATCTTTTTTGGGGTTTAAATAGGTTCCTGGTCGACATGCCAACCCAAATTGCCACTAGGTGGATGGTTTGAAAACAACCCGAAACATAAACTATATTGAAAAGGAAAAAGTAAAAGTAAAATCTCGCACAAAATAACAAGCAAACTTTGGAGAACATGATCAGACAAGACTCAGCCAATCATTGTCACATTCACCCACTTACCTCCAACTACCAAATTACAATATTTGTTTCAACTACTAAAAAATAAGAGGCCACCAATCAATTATGGACCAATAAGTTAAAAAGTTTCAATAAACAAAGTTTTGGCCAAAAGGGTACAACTGCTTTTTGAAATAGGTAGGTCTTTTCCAAATTAAAAAATATCAAACCCAAAACAATGTACAAATTTCAGTGCATGATGTGTATACAGCACAAAATTATAAGAATGGTTGACCTGTATAAGGGGTGTTAAATGATTAACAAAATAATGAATTTTTGTGGGGTTGAGGAGGATAATCAACTATGCTAACAAATTGAAGAGATAATTGTGTTCATAATTGACATATGTCGAACAGTTACCGCCACTGTGCCAGCCGTTCTGCAGCTAATATGGTGCATGAAAACCGCCATGTGATGTTCTTGAGGGTCCTATAACCTGCAGCATATGCAACTTCCATTTTCAATAAGCTAGACACAAAATTTAGCAAGCTGTAACGATACATACATATAAGCATTTGACTATCAGTTAGCTAGTTAAAAGAATAAAAAGACACCTATATTAACAAAACAGTGCAAACTTGGTGCACCAAAACATATTGATTATTAGAAGATATGAAAAAAAAAAATTGCATATTGAGCACATTAAAGCAGATGACAAAGGATATATACTATTTAAATGAACTTTTAACCATTTATTTTTCATCGTCAGCTTTAATAGTAACTCACCTCTCGAAATGCATCAGTGGTGATGTTTGACCTGTTAGTGCAAGGGTGAAGCTGCGGATATCCCGTTCTTGAATCAAAAGCCATGCCGGACACACCATTTTCACCTTGGAAAGACATATCAAGAGATGCCAAATTTGAATTCTGCACTTCTACAGAAAACTGATCTGCTCTTGAAGAGAAAAAATCGACATCATGTATCGAAGACATAATATCATTGTTATGACCTTCCCTTCTGTTAAAAGATGCATGAGGTTGAGCAACCCTTTGTTCGAGTTGAGAGCCAAATAATCTTACTCCTGAAGAAGAAGGCGATGTTCCACTCATTCTATTATTATTCCAAAGCCGGTGATGTACCTGACGACGTATCCATCGTCTATCTCTTAATGTAGTTGCTCCAGTTCCAGTAGGACCCGCCACAAAATCATTAACAGGAAGTCTAGGTTCAGGGAAAACACAAGCTTGTTGTGTCAATGGCGTTTCAGGTACATACGCCTCGTTAAGATCAAAACCACCAGCAATTGGAGATGAAACATCTGATACATTACTGCTTAATCTTCGGTCTGATGTGGGAGTCGGGAGTTGTGAATTTAGAGAACTAAATACAGTCGGTCTACATCCATCACAGTACCAATTTCCTTCTGGTACTTCTTGTCCAAGACCAACACAAAAAGTATGTGCAGATGAATCACATATATCACATAGTAACATTAAAGCATCGTCACCACCACGTTGGCATTCAGTACACATCACGTTTTCATATGGATCAAGGTATCCCCTTAGCTCTTCCTCAGATGGTTGATAAACCTGTACAAAGCATCAAAATTGTGTTAATATATGAAGGTTGCTACTATATTAGAATGCAAGAAATACTTGGGATACAAACCTGATCACACTCAGGTACGGGTATAACCACGGTCCTTAAAGCAAACGCGGCGTCTGATTTTGCAGCTTTAGTTATTGTTGCGAACCTTTGCTTGCAAAGAGGACAACGCGATTCCACCTTTGACCATTCCATAATACATGAAAAGCAAAAATAATGCTGACAACAATTTAGTACTCCTCTGACAGTTCTCTTTGCTTCTTCCGACAAACAAATTCCACAGACTTGCTTCCCTGTTTCATCTTTTACATCTTCTATCTTCTCTTTACCTTTTCGTAATAGATATTTTCTTTGTTCACGTGCTGGTTCTTCTTCATTTCCACACGAAGAGCTTCTCAAATTATCTTTGAATGTAGCACAGTATATTTCTGCTTCTCTCACTTGTTCTCTTTCTTCCTCTGAAAGAGTTAATTCATGATGGGATGATGCAGAACTAACAAAATCCGAATCAGAATCTGCCCTTACTCTCGGTTTACGTTTCTTGCTTTGTTTTTCAACCAGATTTTGGTTCTCTTTAGAAGAACCTAACTTTCGGCCAGACCTAAGGTTTCTTTGTTTTGACTTTGTGGAATTTTTACTCTTTGGCTTTTTGCTCTTGCTTCGCCTTCCACGAACAGTTTTCTTTTGCGGATGAGACCTATTTACCTTTTCGCTTTTCTGTATCTTTGGACTGTCATCTTCATCATCAACAAAATCACTCTCGCTTAACTTAAACTCGACATCCGTTTCATCATCCTCTTCTTCCTGATCATCATCTTTATATGATACCGTGTTCTCTTCTCTAGGTTCCTCTATCTGGTTATCGCTTTTCTGTATCTTTGGACTGTCATCTTCATCATCAACAAAATCACTCTCGCTTAACTTAAACTCTTCATCCCTTTCATCATCCTCTTCTTCCTGATCATCCTCTTTATATGAAACCGTGTTCTCTTCTCTAGTTTCCTTTATCTGGTTGGCCTTCTTTCTAGTAGATATAAACCCAAAACCATCTTCATCATCACCTTCCGTATATGAAACCCCCCTCTTCTCTCGAAGCTTCCTTTTCGTGTTTGCCTTCCTACCTGAATACATAGATCCATCATCATCCTCATCGACATACTCATCCACATCGTCATCGACATCCTCAACCTCAGCCACATCCACATCCTCAACTTCATACTCATCCTCCGTACATACAATGCTCTTGTTTCCCCGAGGCTTATTTCTTTGGTTTCTCTTTCTACTCGAAGACTCGTGTTCAGCATACTCCTCCTCAACATCATCATCATCATCATCATCATCATCATCATCATCATCATCATCATCATCATCATCATCATCATCCAATCCTGTATATGAAACTGCATCCTTTTCAGAAGGCTTCTTTATCTGGTTAGCTTTGTTACCAAAAGACATAGGTTCTTCATCATCTTCATCTTCCATCTCATCATCATCATCTTCATCATGCTTCTTTCTACGGCTTCTCTTTATACGCGGTGACACCGATTCTGCATACTCATCCTCCTTGTCATCACCATCATCATCACTATCACCGTTATACTCATCATCATCATCATCATCTGATTCTTTATACAAAGCCCTTTTCTTTTTTGCAGGCTTCTTTGTCTGGTTAGTTTTCCTACCGAAAGTTGTAAGTTCTGTATCATCTTCGTCTGCCACCTCCTCTTCATCGACTTCTGTAAACGAAACTTTCTTCTTTTCGGTAGGCTTCTTTACTTGTTTAGCTTTCCTACCCCAAGACGGAATTTCTTCATAGTCTTCATATGCAACATCCTCCTCCTCCTCCTCCTCCTCATCATCATCATCATCTTCTTTGTATACAATCTTTCTCCTTTTCCGTGGCTTTGTAGTCTTGTTCCTCTTCCTACCCAAAGAACCCCTCCGTGTGTTCCTTGATCTAGCAACTCTCCTCGACTTTTCAAAACCATCGAATAACTCTTCCGATTCTTCACCATCAAACGAATACTCATCCGACTCATCACCTTCTTCATCTTCCGTCACCTTATACTCCTCATCCGACTCATCAGAGTCCTCGTCTCTTTGTATAACCCGTCTCCGCCTACTTCCTTTGACCCCAACCCCCCTTCCTTTTGCCATATGCTCTTCCACCCCCAAATAAGCACAAAGACACAACTCTCACTCTGAATGAAAGATTAGAAAAATAAGATCAGATGCATCACACACATATATATACAGCAAACTAGTATTACTACAAAATCAACAACTTTAGGAAAACGCAACAAGGATCTCTAAATCCAGTAAACAATAACGCCACAATCTTCAATAAAAGAAATCATATATCAGATTTTTAGTGTCAAATAAATTCTCCAAAAAAGGTTACAACTTTATATAGACCATATAAACGACAATCAAATCAAATTCTAATATCATAATCAGATTGATACCTTTTTTAGTACAACAATATTTACTAAGAAGCAAAAAATCAGATTGAAAATTTTATTATTTCAATAAATTCTTTAAAAAGGTTACAACTTTATACAGACCATATAAACCCTAATCAAATCAGATTCTAAAATCATAATCGAATCGATATCTTTTTTAGTACAGCAATTAACAAAGAGGATATCAGACAATAAAATTTTAAGTCTCAATAAATTCTCCAAAAAAGGTTACATCTTTATATAGACCCTAAAATCAAATCAGATTCTATAGTCGTAATCAGATCGATATCTTTATATTAGAACAATTTTCATAGAAAGAAATCACCTATCAAAATTTTAAATCTCAATAAATTCTCTAGAAAAAGGTTACATCTTTATTCTCTAGAAAAATAATACTCTGACTAAAACTGGTATAATTCCTTAACAAGGAAATAATAAATAAAAAAACCAACTTTATTTTAATATCAAATAAACAAGAATTACCAATAAGGAATAAAATCAACATAGCTTAATTGTTGCTAATGACATATATGTTAAAACATAAAATAAACAGATCAAAACCTTAGATCATCAAAAAACATATCAAAATTCAATCAGCCAATACAAATACAAAATTGGATCAATACCAATCTAAAATGAATCAATTATGGGATACTAAAACTAATCAATTCACATGAACAATTGGTTTTATATAATAAAGATTATAATAATTGTGTAAATAAAGAAGAGGGTAATTTGGTTACCTGAAGAAAGAGGGTTGAAAAGAAAAAGGTGCAGCCAAAAAGGAAGAAAAGAAGGGAAGCAAGTTAAAACGATTCTTTATATAGGATGGCACGCCATACGTTTTAGTTTAAACTAAACTAACTACTTCACCTTCACCTTGTTTTACTACTTGTTACTACTTACGTTTTTGTTTTTCTGTCACATACAATGTCTTTGTACTTTTTCTTTCACATATGACAAGATTTTTACTATTGGGATTTTGTTTTGTTGTCCTTTTTATAAGCTTTCACAAATATTTTTGACGAGTTGATTTATCACGCGTTGCAGGGGGATTAAAAACAAAGGAACAATAAATTCCGTCAGACGTTTTAAGTGGTTAGACCGTTTTTTCTTTTCTTTTTTTTTCTTTTTTTTAGACACGGTCAGACCTAAAAACATGTTAATAGTTCAGACTTAAGTGGGTATCTTAATAACTCTTAACGCCTGTTACACAAAATAAAAATAATAATAATAATAAATATAATAATAAAAAAAATGTTTCACTCTCCCATTCCCTCACAATCTCTTGTATTTGTTCTTTTAGTTTAGATTCAGAGACTCTTAAAAACAAAGAGCACCTTAGTTTATTTAGTTTCAGTTAATTTATAATGATTACCTGCTAACATATTTACCATATATATATATATATATATATATATATATATATATATATATATATATATATATATATATATATATATATATATATATATATATATATATTGATATTAAATATTGTAATTATTAGGGTTGCAAAAATCGTGAATCGGTAGTTGGATGGTTGACCACCTTGTAGCTTGTAATCGGTCTAGGCAGAATTAATCGGTGATTAATAAGATTGGCAATAATGACAAATTTTTTGGTTATTTTCGGCAAGTTTTATTTATTTTCGGTGAGTTTTAGGTATTTCCGGCAATGTATTTTCTAAAAAAAACAACTTGTAATAAAGTTAAACAGTTACTATAAGTGATCAAAATAAGTTTATAGTGAATTGTGGGTACTTCCGAAAAGATTTATAGGTTTCCGAAAATTTTGACCACCATTGATCGCTGTTGACTACAGTTAACCTATGTGTTTGACCCAGTTACATAAATCGGCAAGGTTCCTGGCCTTGTAGCATCTAATCGGTGATTAATCGACCTTGTAAACTTTTTTTGCAACATTGGTAATTTTGGATTTTTTTTTTTTTTTTTTTTTTTTTTTTTTTTTTTTTTTTTTTTTTTTAAAGTGAAGTACTATGGACTCACTAATATTTTGTTATATAAACAATTCTTAAAATTAATTCAGGGATCGTTACCGAAATTGATAAGTAACTAAAGGGACTATTTGTGTAATTTTTCATTACACAAACAATTAAAACTTTAACATAATGAGTGTTTTGCAATGAGGTGAGATCCATGACAAACTACTAGTTTCTAAAGAACAAACCACAACATCCCAACCATTCATCATTCCTTCATCCAACGGCATAGATCATATCTGAAAATTACAAACGAGGGTAAATATGTAATTCCACCTCTAACATATAAAAGCAAAAAATATCTAAAATACTCTCATTTATTCACCCTTGTTTCTCTCTCATAAAAACACACTCCCTGAAACACCCCTTGCCGGAAAATTAACCTCCGCCGGAAAAACAACCACCGGTGAATAAACCACCGTACAACTATAAAATAACCGTCGTTTACACAATCCGCCTTCATCATCTCCGATTTAACCCCCAAAAACCGTCGTCATCATCTTCGATTTAACCTCCAAAAACCGTCATCCGTCATTGATCTGCTACCGTTATCCACCGTATTTTTGTTTTTAATATATGTTTTTATGGATAAAAAAATCAGTTGGTTTATATTGGTTGCATCTTATCGCTACTGATTCTGAGTTTGCTAAATCTAATCTAGGGCTGGTGCCTTGGAAGCCTTCAATAGTTGATTTGTGTATCATTACAACTTCATCTCAGATTCAATTGCGGTAAGATGTAATCTTTTTCTTTAGCTTCTTCTTGGTGTTGGTTTTTTACCATAGATGTTGACTGTTGAGTTATATTCTCAATGCACGCAAATTGTTTGATGAAATGCTTGAATGAAGAAAACTAACTTAAAATTTGACTATCCATATGATTAAATTTGTTTTGTATGGACATTTTAATTTAAGTGATGTCTATATACTTTATGGATGAATGGAGAAGGTTTTGCTTATGATATTGCTTGTTCTTAAAAAATGGTGTTAATAGGAAAAACTGAAATGTGAGTTGTCATGTTCATTAGTTTAGCTATTGTTTCTTTGGAGTCATCATTTTAGATAATTCTTAGTTAGGTTATTGAAATATGTATTGCCATTTGCATATTTAACATGGATTTTGTGGCAATAATCTCTCACAATCTTAGGAATATTGAGTTGTTTTCGACATTTTTTAGTCTATTACATCTTAAAGCAAAATGCCTTGGTGAAAAAAAAGTTCCAAGTGTTTATATCATTAATTTGTTCCATTGGCTGCAATTTATAAAGATGGAATTATTAACTTCTTCTTTGCGATTCTCTAAATCCAGGTGATGAAGTTTCCAGATGCATACAATGTGTTTGATGAAATGCGCCTGTGATAATCACACGTGATTCTGAAACAAAATCACATGTGATTTTGTAACAGATTTGGTATTACACTGAATAAATCACTTGCGATTCATCTCAAAATAACATGTGATTCATGTCAAAATCACATGTGATTAAGCACAAAATCACATGTGATTCTTGTAAAAAAAACCTCATACGATTTTCATATCAAAATCACATGTGATTCATGTGAAAATCACATATGATTTTTATGAATCACATATGATCTAGATGTATAACTGAGTTATTTTTTTGAATTATTTCGAGATGCATTAGTGGAGAGAAGCCACATCAAGTTAGGGTGGAGCTAAAAAAGAAACGTGCACATAGTGGAGAGAAGACTAAGACGTGGAGAGAAGCCACTTCAAGTAGGGTGGAGCCGAAAAAGAAACGTGAACATAGTCGAGAGAAGACTAAGACACATGCAAAACAAATTTTGATTTGAATTTATTTTTTATTTTCTTTTTATGCAATGTTTATACGTGTTGTGAATTGAATTTATAGAATTCTCATTTAAGTGTAAATACAAATTTTTTTTTTTTACTGAATGCTCATCTTTAGTATGTGTATTATGTTTGAATGTAAGACATAAGAGAGTACATAACTTTTTTATACACATGTTATCAAAACTGCCTTTCTCTTGAGGTACTCAAGATCCTTTTGGTATGCTTCTAATGTGTCCAATCCATTGCTTTCGATGACTTTAGGATGCGCCTCTCAAAAGCATAACAAAACATGTGATTTGTAAGAAACGTGTTATCAAATCAAGTATAAATCACATGCAAATCACATGTGATTCGTGTTTAAATCACATGTGATTTGTTTGTTAAACACATGTGATTCACCTTAAAAAATAATTCGAGGTAAAATCACATGTGATTCGAGGTAAAATCACATGTGATTTGAGGTAAATCACATGTGATTTGAGGTAAAATCAAATGTGATTTGAGGTAAAATCACATGTGATTTGCCAAAAAACCTCATGCGAATTTCTACAAGGTACCAACTAAACCAGACTAGCGCACAAACCAAACCAGTAAATCCGTTAATTAAGCGTTAAACTAAAACCGAGTGTCAGGCAATGAAACTACTGCAACGGAATTCCTATTGAAAAACCTAAACAACTATCCATTACTCTTTGTGTATATGTGTGTGTGTGTGTATGAGAGAGAGAGAGAGAGAGAGTGTGTGTGTGAATCTTCATCAGCTAGCTTAACAATACATTTACCATATACGTTGGACAATCGGAATCAACATGGACTTATATTCAGTAAAACATTACAATCTCAAGACATACCTAAATAGCTAAAAAAACTAGCAATGTAGGATAATGTAAGCTACACAATTCAAATATTTCTTTAAACACAGTTAATTGGACAACAAAGCATATAAAAGCTTCACTTAATTAGTTGAATTTGCAAACTTTACAATGTTCCTTTGGCTTTTTCTTTAGGACACCAAGAGGAATGGTGCATAACACCATGTCTGCTTGGAACACCCCATAGCTCATGTCCCTAGAGTAGCAAACATGCGCTGAAGAACCAATAGCCAAGTACCAGCCTTGAGCCTTCATGTTGGATTTAGTCGCAAAGCAAAATATTTACTTAAGCACCACTTCCTAGTTGTGTCTTGAAGCCCGCTTTTTGTCGCGAGCTTAGTGTCCTGTGTACCTGCACATGCGACACTTCCTGGTTGTGTCCTGAAGCACCACTTTCAAAGTATCCGATTTCTGGTCTTTGAATTCCCGAGCATAATGTCCTGTCTCCCCACACACGTGACATTCCTTGGTTGTGTCCTGAAGCACCACTTCTTCAGAACCTGACTTTCTTTC
This sequence comes from Artemisia argyi, assembly GCA_030686995.1. NCBI lineage: Eukaryota > Viridiplantae > Streptophyta > Magnoliopsida > Asterales > Asteraceae > Artemisia > Artemisia argyi. Next base: position 73,364,760 of record CM060677.1, read on the forward strand.
TTTGCAGTCATGAGCATAGTGTCATGTGTCCCCATACACGTGACACTTCCCATTCTTCTTGGTCTTGGAATTTTTTTTACCTGCTTGTTACAAGAGAAATATGAAAACTTAATATTTTTTTTGGGGATTTATGAAACATAAGATAGAAACTTTTACATGCAACATTGCATACAAAGGGTAACTTATAAGCATTATACAACACATGACCACAAGCAATTTTTGCCTCATATGGCGTTTAATTTTCAGAAAGGTTTTTTATTCCTTTTTACCCTCTGCTCTTTTGATTGACATACTTATCACATGCATTTTTAATTATTGTTAGTAATAAAAAATATAGCATATCACTCAAGTAGGAAAGCAAGTTGATTGGTCCTAGTGAACAACAAAGACAACGCACCTTGAATGGAAATTAATACTAGTTTGAAAAGTATTTTGGTGTTTAAATGACAACCATGATCACATCTTACATGAAAACTATAAAATTGTATTATCACTTACATTCATCCAACTGTTCAAAAAAATGCAATGTGAATGAGAAAACAAAGTGACTTGTCATGCATTTTTGGCACTGATTACAGGATATTCTTCTAGTATTTAGCAAATTTTCGATCCAACTATACTCATCAAAATCATTACAAGATATTAGCGGGCATCCATTTTGGTCCACAAGCATATATGAGAACCAAGTGCTTGTCCAGGGGCTGTGTAACAAATACAGATTACATTGTTTGGTACCAAATATAGGATACAATCTTCTCATACCATATAGTGTTGATACCTCATATGAACTACCACGTCATTCAAGAGCGGTTTGAGGTTAGCGCCAATGCCAATGGAAACTATATTCCATGATTCAAAATAGTACACATATACGACTAATTGATCAACTGACGCAGTACACCTAAAAACATCAATAAAAAATCACAGTGCGTCTAAATAGTCGACTAACGCAATAACTAACATAAAGCATCAATTAACGCAGTGCGCCTAAAACATCAACTAATTCAACAAAATCAAAAATTTTAACAACACAATAATCAACCTAACAAATCAATTAACTTATTATAATCACAAAATGCATCAACCTAACAGCATCAATCAATCATTCAAATTCAACAAATAACACTATAAGAATCAAAATAGCAATTAACCGTATAACATGAAAAATAAATCGAATTATATTCCAAAAAATTTACCGCCTAATCGAACGACATTTCGCATATCAAAAAATTGTATTCAAAATAGCAATTAACCGTATCAACATTTTGCTGGTGATTTTGATCGGCAATCGGAAATGAAGACGATTGGAGCAACGACTCACCTCTCGATAGTGTTATTTCATGTCTTATGTCCATTGAATAGAACTGATTAAGATCAATTTTGATGTTGGGGATTAGGGTTTGAAAAAGGGGAAAGCGTTATTGGGGAGGATGAGAGAGAAATACGGGAGAGATATGTGAATAAATGAGGAGAGTGTAATTACAAAACTGCCCTTGTGTTAATTTAAAATGAATGCAGATGTTTTAATCAGGGCCATAGGATGAAACATAGATCAATGGTTGAGATGAAGTGTTTTGTTCTTTAGATATTTTTGGTTCTGCATTGAACTTTTCTCTTTCTGCAATTGCATTTAACGACGGACAATTTTTGCAAGTTGCTAAAGACTATTTATGAAATGTAGCTAAATCGAATGGGATAATTTTGACATTTACCAAAGCAATTTACAGTTCATCTACAATAAATTTACTTTGGTAATTTTTTTTATTTATTTTTTATTTTTTAAATCTTGAAATTATAGACGTTTGTTGTAAAGTGAAGTAACTTACATGGATTAAGTAATATGTTGTAGCATAAACAATCCTTAGAGCACCATGTGCCCATGAGCGATATGACTCGTTTTATAGCAAAAAAAGTGATGTAACCTTAACACTTTTCTCGTATAATTCAAGACCTATAACTTAACTAGAAAGCAGCCTCCATCCATAAACCACATTATAGGACATTTTCAGACCCCCACAATTATTTATTTATTTATTTATTTTTCAAATAAAACAACACATTAAACTAATAAAATAATAGACATAAAAGAAACACATAAAATAATAATAAAAAAGACATAAAAATAAAAGTACATGAACTAAACTATTTTTGGGGAAAATATTTGGCTCGGATTTCACATTTGGCCTCCTCGATAATAGCCTTGTCTGTCGGATCCTTCACTTTGATGTTGATTGCAAGCATCTACATGTCCTTATTTCTTGTTTAAGCCTTAATTAAATTCACTCTCACCCTAGCCTTGTTTCTTATTTCTTTCATCTTCGCCTCACGGTTTAAAGATAGTTGTTGCAACATCTTTTGAAAAGCTTCTTGTGAAGAAGAAGTGACAAATGAGTTTGAATATCGTTGTCTTTTAGACTTTCTTTCTTTGTCAGGTGGAGGAAACAAAGCATCATCTCGTATTTTGGCAGAGGACCTATGGCCAGAGGAGGGGTGTCGACTGGAGCCATACGGTCACGTTATAAGGCAATAATGCGCCTTATGGCGCTGCGTACCAAGTGCTCTTAAAATTAATTCACGGACCATTATCGAAATTGATAGGTAGCTGAAACCAACGGTTAAAATTTTAACATAAAGAGTGTTTCTACAATCGTAGTTAACGACATGGATGATTTTTGCAAGTTTCTAGGACTGTTTCCAAAATGCAACTAAACTGGATGGACTATTGGTATGTGCTTAAAACACATACCTTTTATTTACCAAATTAAGACTAAAACGACCAAAAACTAACCATAAATACCAAAGATATTGTGTTTTTTTTGTTTGTGATTGTGCAGGAACGGATTTTGCAAAAACAGACATAAAATCAAGCTAAAAAGACAAAAACGAGCACGAGATTTGGAAAAGTGTCAAAAGCCGGAGCCGGGGAAGATAATTACAAGTTTTGATCAAAGTTATGCTCAGAATATCAAAACAAGACCTTCAAGAATAAAGAAATGACAAGAATAGCCTTTGGGAGAATTTTGAAGAACTTGTCAAATTTGGTCCCTCAAGTTTCAACATATGTCAAAATTAGTCCCTTGAAGATTATTTTGAATAAAATGACAACAAAGGTCCTCAAAGATTCAAAGAATGGCAAAAGTGACCATTGGATTATATTTTGGAAAAGTGGCTGAGTTGGTCCCTATAGTTTGCAAAATTACAAAACACACCCTTTAAATCCTAAAACACTACATTCGGATCCATATTACTAATAAATCACAAATCCAGTAAACCCTTCTTTACTTAAATCCAATCCAATAATCTAAGCCCAAAAATCACAAGCCCACCTCCCGTTTTATTTTAACCCGGATCCACTCCAATTCCCTAACACGAAACCCAAGTCAGCACAATAAATAACACGGGTCAAACCTCCCTTTCCCTCTTTTTTTACTGTAGTTACTATTCACTCACCCCCAGGCCCCAACCTCACTTTACCCTGCTTAAGTGACATTTACCCATACACCCAACCTTCTAGAATGCACCTGATAAGTCAAATGGTGTCATAACTTAGCCACGCTGACAATCCCAAGTAATCTCATTGGTCAATCAAGCGTGACACTCAATCCAAGGGTCGGATTTGATTGAAATGATGACATAATGATTAGATGGACATGATTATTCTTCCAGAGACTTCTCAGCAACCCTAGCACCCCCTCCTCATGCTTATAAATACCCCCTATTACCACAGTGTAGGTGGTAGTTTTTGTAGTAGTGTTATAATGCCAAAATTGTTTTCTAGTTATAATTAGCTTAAGTAATCTTGTATTCTTAGCTTTCATAGTGTAATTTCAAAGTTCAATTAATGAAATCTTAGTTTTCTCTTTTTAATTTGAGTTTTGCTTATTTACTTTAAATTCTAAAATTAGCTTATTAGTTGTTATTAAACTTCCTTTACTATTTCATAAGCTTAATATAAGCTCACTTTTTAGCTTTTAAAAGTTTATTTAGTGTTTGCTTAATACTTTAACAAAAATACAAAAAAAATCAGTAAAACATTTGAAAAAAATATATGGTAAAGTAGTATAGTATAAGCTTTAATAAGCTATTTTCTCTTTGTATAAGCTCATTTCAGCCCTTGTTCAATAAGCACTTGAGCTTATCCTGATGATTGAAGACCCATAGGACTTATAGATCTCAATTCTGAGCTTAATTTGGTTCAATATAAGCCCTTGTTTAGAGCAAAGGGCTATTTGTAAGTCTCATTTTCACTTTTAGCTATTTATCTCAAATGCTTATTTGCTTTCTGCATTGATTATGTGCTTATTTGTGTTTGTGATTGTTCATATAGTTATTACTTATCATTTTATTGCTTAATCTCAGTATTTGTAGTCTTTTGTTCTCATTTTGCTTTTGAAAACTAAAAATCCACAAAAAAAAAAGGAAAGAAAATCTAGTGTTACCTATTGCTTATTCATCTGCTTATTCTAGTACTAAATAATCAGTCATTTTAGCTTCACTAGACCTCATATAGCTTATATAATTAGTTTGCATCAGTAGAAGAGCATTTAGTAGCTTATATCACATAAAACCAAAAATAGAATTGCATATAGGCGTGTTTGGCATAGCTTATATTTTTGTACTTGTGGCTATTTTGTTCATCAAGCCAAATTGAATTAGCTTTAGTTTGATAATATTAGTATGTAGAAACTAGAAGGGAGGGTTGAATAGTTTCACCGCTCATTTTATGCTTTACAAAACGTTTCGCTGTTTTTAGATCCGGTTATTTTTCTTTTGAGAACTTATTGAATTATACTTGTTATGTGATATCTAATTAGCAACTAGGAATGTAAACAAACAAGTAAAGTAAAGAGTAAGGAAAGAACACAACCAAAGAGACGCGGCGATTTATAGTGGTTCGGTACGAAGCTCACTCAACGTCCTACTCCACTCCCCGAGTACCACACTCGAGAGTTATCAATCACTATATCAACACACTCCTTCAGGTGGAGCAATCCGTACACATCCTTACACAAGGCTTAATGACACTAAGCATAATGTCGAGTTCTAATCATAGCTAGAACCAATCTATTCCAAAGGCCCACGTGGCTACACGAACAAGCACTCTTTTCCATCTTGAATCTTCACCCCATCCAAATCTTCATTTGTTAGACATACTTGGTTCTTCACCCGAACCAAGCCTTCACACACACGACTCACTTGATTCTTCACCCAAATCAATCTTTACATACATATCACACTTGATCATCCCCGATCCAAGTCTTTACATAATGACACAACAAATCCTAACCTACACTTTAGGACATCACTCTCCTCACAATAAATACATGAACTAGTCTAGTTACAAGACTTCTTGGAACTACATCACCATCCAAGCTCACACAAATACAATACTTGGAACTACATCACCATTCAAGTTTATACACCATCCTCGACTCACACACAAGTCAGAAAACAATGATATCAATCCTATCACGTAACACATGTTACGTTTGTGTGTGGACACCTATAACATCTCGAATCTTCATAGTTGTCGAGAGTTCTTCTCTTGCACTTGACGGAAGAGGAAATCACTTATAAACATATACCGACATGTTATAGTGATCAAATAATAAAAGGAACAAAGACCAGAAAGTTTTGTGTGTGTGAAAAGTCTTGTTCTAAAAAAAAACAGTCCAGTATTTATAGTCGACACAAAGGAGCAGACGGTCCCTTAAATAGGCGACGGTCCTTTATCACTAAGGGACCGTCAACCCCTTTACGGGACCGCCCCGACAAACGCTCCCATTTTTGCCCTGACGTGGTGAAAACTTATCTGGTGAAGGTTGGAGGGAAAACTAGATGTTGTAATATTTGAATTTGAATTTATTTTCTTAATAAAACATTTCTTTTAAAAACACAAAAATACTTTTGTGAAAATGTTTTGTCAAACTTAAAAATGTAAGTTTAGGAGAAAATAAAAGTCTTTGATCACTTAACTAATGACGGTATAAAGTTTGTTCATACCTGAAGTGATGTTGAAGCAACTACGTAGAAGTAACGAGTTTCCTCGATTTAAAACTTATAAACCGTAACTTTACGTAACATGTCTTTATATTTTGTGATTATGAAAACACGAGAAGACCGAATAATGCGAATAACGTTTTTGACATTATTTGTATTAAAAATCTCCCCCTTTTTGACGATTACAAAATATAAACTCGTTTTAAGTAAAATTATGCGTTGATAAATTTTTAATGAGTTTTCCCGTTACTTCTCCCCTTTTTGTAGAATCAAAAAGGTGTGTCGTGGTTGTTGAGGAGAGAAGACACGAGCATCCTTGAAATATAATCGTTGGAGTGACTAACGAAACACAAGCTCCCCCTAGCCAAGTGCTCCCCCTTAATGAGGGCACCGGGGAATCGAGCTATGGTGATGTGCTACAAAAACAGAGTTAGAACAAAGAACATGCATTCATATATAGAATATGATAAGGATGTGAAATCAATTATGTAGTGCAGGAATCAGATAAAGAAACACAGAGTAGAATTCTAATTCTGAGCACTACTGGGGACGATCCCTTAAATAGGGGGACGGTCCCTTATTGATTAGGGGACCGTCAGTCCATTTAAAGGACCACCGGCAGTAGGCTTTAAAGTTGCCAGGTATGTTGTGATTTAAGTAACTTCCCATTTTCAAGGTTGGATATTTTTAGTCCATTTTCATGTTTAACAATTACTAATATCACAACATATCCAAAGCATGATCATCCATTCATTCATTCAAGAGAATCATACAATTACTACCATAAAAATTTCATAGCAAACACATCATAGAAGTGACAACATCACAAGACATAAACAACTACAACAAGTTAACTCCCATTGCATGTTTGGTCCAAAGCACAACTTCCACTTGATTATTCATGACTGGATTTTTGAGATTATCTAGTCGGAGGGTGGAGTGGATGATGGAGAGGATGAAAGTGGAGCCAAAGGAGTTGTCGATGGTGGCATGGAAGAAAGAGGAGTTAGTTGCACATTTTGTTGAGCAATGAGATACTCAATGTGACCAAACATGATGTGAAGTTCATCTCGAAGAGAGGAAATGAGATGAAAGTTGTGGTAACAACAAGCACACCCTACAGTGTGGTTGTTAGCAAAATAGTAGGGAACGGGATTACCAAGAGTTGGAGGAGATGGTGGAGTGAGAGGATTGTTCTCCAAAGGCCCATTTGGTGATGTGGTAGTGTAAGTTGATGGGTTTGTTAGAGGAGGATGTTGGTTTCTTGGAGATGAGATAGAATGAGTGGGTGATGATGGTTGATTACTCACGAATGGAGTGTAAGCACCCGAACTAGATTGGGTGAGCAAGGGAGACAAGTTTTTGACAAATGATAATAAAGGTGATGTGGTTGTCTTTGAGCTAGAGGATGTCTTAGAGGAAGAGTGATATGTTCCATTGGTGGATGGTATTTTGAGTGGTGCACTAGGTGCTTGAGGTGATGATGGTGGTGACTTAGGAGATGGAGTAGTGTCATAGAGCGTGAGGTCAATGAAATTGGTTTGAGGTGGAATGATTTTGATCTTAAGCCTTTTGTTTGATGGTTGTGTTGTGGGTTCTTTGTTTGTTGTGGAGGATGAGGCCATTGTAGATGGTGAAGATGAGAAGATAGGTGATTGTGATGAGGTTGCGAATGAGAAGAGGTGTTTAAATAATCAAGTATGGTTATGATTTGGACAAAGCATGCATTAGGAGATATTAAGCACTTCAAATTGTTTAACTAAACATGGTAAGGTGGTGATAAACATACAATAGGTTTAGGATTGTAGGAAAGACGAAAACAATGCAAAAATTCGTGATCCTACTGGGACGGTCCGTTAAATGTTGGACGGTCCCTTATCACTGAAGGACCGCCGGCTTGATAAAGGACCGTCGGCAATGAACTCCCAGATTTTTGCCCACTTTCTCATTTCTGCAACCTGCATTATAAACTTCATTTCCACTAGCTACAGAACAGTACAAGCACAAGTTCAACAATAAAAGATGTCGCAAACCAACCAGACATCTTATAATCACATCCAAATTCAAGCACAATCATTAGTTTAACATGTCTAAACAGTTAGAACAAATAAACATAGATGTTCAAGATGCATTACATATAGTCATTAAATAAAGTTACTGCAAACAAAGTTTTCTTCAAATGACATTCATTACTTCTTTTTCTTGAGGAGATTCTTGATCGACTTCACACCTTTCCTTTGCTCGTCTCGAATTTGAGTGAGGAGAGTGATCACAGATGGGTCATGGGAGTCAAGATTTTGAGAGATGTGAGGAAGGGTATTTAAGAGGTTTTGTGATGAAGAAGATGCATTAACATTGGAATTTCCAACGTGTTCATCATCATCTATGTGATGAGAGGATGACCATCGGAGGATGGCTCGGGAAACAAGGTCCTCTTCGTCCCTGAATCAGACCTTGTCTTACGCTCAATATGAGTAGTGAGTGGAAACATGACACGATCATGGATGAGATATTCTTCCGATCTAAGTTCCGGAAATTCATCCATGATATGGTTAAACAAACGAGTTAAGAGCATGCCATAAGGCAAGTTCAACTTGGGTTTTTTGGTGACAAATTCCATTCTTCTAATTACATAGAATGCTAGATTGTAAGGTACCGATTTGGAAACACAATAAAACATATGACCGAGACATGTAGGAAGATGATCTCTATTGCCACCTAGACAAAAAGCATTTTCACGTACAACCTCCTCAATGGCTTTGAGATGATTTTCAACTTCTTTTGTAAGAATTTGGTTTTTTTCTATAGGAATTTTCTTACCTTTATAAGTGCGGGTAAGAGATGGTGGTCGAGATTTTAGAATGAAGGTTCTGATTTCATTTGGAGTGGGAGGAGTAGTAGCATATTTCCCATTTCTGGGGGTACTTCTGACAAGAGCATCAAGGCTTCATTCATCAGTGAACGAGCATTGCCCCGTAGTAGGAGGACCGAGAATACGACCAAAATCGGGAAGTGAGTATGAAAAGAATTTGTTTTGAACAACAAACTTTATATAATATTCGTTCATGGATTCGATCCTTAATCTATATTGACTATAGAATTCTAAGACAAACCGATGAACAATTGACTCATTAATTTTGAAAAGACACTCAAGTTTCGCTGAGCCCAACATGGTTTCGAGGTAACTAAAGTCCTCAAAGTCCGGATAAACCACCCGACCTTCATGAGTGTAACGTTTTTCGACTCTGTGAAAATTATAGCAAAGTGGCGGAGGATATTCGGTAGAGACAATAGGTATGTAACTACAAGAGTTTTTATGATCGACCCAATTTGGTTTAACCATGTTCTTCCTAAACGAAAATAGAGAAATATATTAAGTTAATATAATCCAAACATCTTCATATATAATAGTGCATTTTTTATTTTGAAATTCTTGATTCTTTTCGTTGCATGGTTATGAAAACGTTTCTGGCATGTATTAACAATGTATAACTACGTTTTTGTTATGTAATTAAACAAGATTAACAACATCAAATTCGAATTTTGGGGATGATCTCATATTTGACCCATTTTCAAAATTAGCAAAATAAAGTAATTGGTTTAATACTTTGAGTATTATGAGTACAACATTGTTTGGATTTGCTATCAATTGTTGTTAATTTAACAAATAAATGAGAATCCCAAATTTTTAATTTTAATGTTTATATGAACCCTAATGGCTTAATTTGAATTAGATAAGTGGAAATAAATAAATTAACTTACAATGAAGTGATTAGCAAGAGTTGGTGATTGATGATTTTGAATTTGTAATCCTTGAATTAGTTTAATTTTTAGTGAGTAAGATTTTGGGGAGTGTGGTTCGAAAATCGTCACTTCTGCAGCAAAGGGGGTGTTTGGTTTGTTGATGAACGTTCTGCAAAAAGAAAAACGGGGTGTAGGCTTAAACAGCTGGACGGTCCCTTATCGATAAGGGGCCGCCGAGAGGTAAGGGACCGCCCCCAGTAGCCTGTGGTCTTTGGACGATTTTTGGTGTTTTGGTTAGTATGAAAAGTCCTTGGTTTTAAATGGTTTTAAAAAATAACACTTTGAATTTTAAGACACGAAGATGACTCAATATAGGCTAATGAATGGGTATAAGATTGAATCGAGACAGAAGAAAAGAAGATGACTCAATACGCTTGAATAAAGAGTGGATTTTGAGTCGAGACAAAGGAAGAATGAAGGACTCGATACGCTTGATTAAGGAGTGGATTTTGAGTCGAAACAGAAGAAAAGAGAGAATGAGATTAAGGATGAAATTCGCATCGAGGTAGGCTAGAAGTCAATCAAGTAAGTTTCAAGAAATGTCATAGACGAGAACTAGAGAGGAAATAAAGAGTGAAGCAAGTATGCATCGTCTATAGTGATTGATTGACATTAAATTCGTTATAAACAATGGTTGTGGTAAGGCCATTGTTTTTCCAAATAGTTTGCTTGAATCCAAAGAAGGATAAGCATTTAGACAAAGCGTCTAAACAACATAAAGCATCTAGCACATAATGGCATACAAAGGTTATCATGCAAGCAAGTAACTCCTAATCATATGGTTTCATGAATCATATGGCAAGCAATCAAGTAGCAAGCATAATACTCAAGATTAGTAAGAAGACTTACCTTGGCCTTTAGCTATCCTTATTTGCACATAACCAAAATTTGTGTTGTTGGTGATGCTAGACTTAGATGATACTCACTTGGCAATTAGGCTTAATGATTAGTAATGCAATCGACTTGGTGAGATGATCATTAGGTTGTCTACATGCCTAAGGCCCGTAATGTCTTCTTAGCTAGCAATCAACATAACATGTAAAAGCACACATTGTCTTCTTGATAGTCAATACATCAAGGCAAGTAGAATGATACACCAACTAGGTTGCTTAAGAAATTTTTGTCGGCAACATTACCTACAATGAAGACATTCAAATTAGTAGTATATGATTCCACTTAAACTAAGTGTTTTTCTAATAACATATTTTCATCATCTTTGGCTTGAACATTCCTTTGATAAAAGTCTAAGATATTTTGCAGCATATCATTTGCCACATTACATAAACTAGTTTTATCAAAATTCTTTTTAGGCAAATTTTTATGAACCAACATTTGAACCTCAATGTCAAGCAAAAGTTTCTTGTGAAATCTTTGGTTTTAGAAATTTGTTCTCATTGATTTAAAAATAATCAAATAAAATGACATGCCAAAGATCATGACTAATTGATTTCACATAACTTTCAAATTCATTTTTCTAAATGACAAAATTTTCATTTTCAAAAAATGGTGGCTCATTCAAGTAACACCCTTCTAGATATCATCTTGATTCCATAGATCGATTCAAGTTTTAAAGTACAGTATACTTTAAAAATCTTGATAAACGAAGCTCTGATACCAATTGTAGAAACTAGAAGGGGGGGGGGGGTTGAATAGTTTCACCGCTAATTTTATGCTTTACAAAACGTTTCGCCGTTTTTAGGTCCGGTTATTTTTCTTTTGCAAACTTATTGAATTCTACTTGTTATGTGATATCTAATTAGCAACTAGGAATGTAAACAAACAAGTAAAGTAAAGAGTAAGGAAATAACACAACCAAAGAGACATGGCGATTTATAGTGGTTCGGCACGAAGCTCACTCTCCGTCCTACTCCACTCCCCGAGTACCACACTCGAGAGTTATCAATCACTATATCAACATACTCCTTTAGGCGGAGCAATCCATACATATGCTTACACAAGGCTTAACGACACTAAGCATAATGTCGAGTTCTAATCATAGCTAGAACCAATCTATTCCAAAGGCCCACGTGGCCACACGAACAAGCACTCTTGTCCATCTTGAATCTTTACCCGATCCAAATCTTCATTTGTTAGACATACTTGGTTCTTCACCCGAACCAAGCCATCACACACACGACTCACTTGATTCTTCACCCGAATCAAGTCTTTACATACATATCACACTTGATCATCCTCGATCCAAGTCTTTACATAATGACACAACAAATCCTAACCTACACTTTAGGACATCACTCTCCTCACAATAAATACATGAACTAGTCTAGTTACAAGACTTCTTGGAACTATATCACCATCCAAGCTCACACAAATACAATACTTGGAACTACATCACCATCCAAGTTTATACCCCCTCCTCGACTCACACACAAGTCGAAAAACAATGATATCAATCCTATCACGTAACACATGTTACATTTGTGTGTGGACACCTATAACATCTCGAATCTTCATAGTTGTCGAGAGTTCTTCTCTTACACTTGACGGAAGAGGAAATCACTTATAAACATATACCGACATGTTATAGTGATCAAAGAATAAAAGGAACAAAGACCAAAAAGTTTTATGTGTGTGAAAAGTCCTGTTCTGAAAGAAAATAGTCCAGTATTTATAGTCGACACAAAGGAGCAGACGGTCCCTTAAATAGGCGACGGTCCTTTATCACTAAGGGACAATCAACCCCTTTACGGGACCGCCCCGACAAACGCTCTCATTTTTGTCCTGACGTGGTGAAAACTTATCTGGTGAAGGTTGGAGGGAAAACTAGATGTTGTAATATTGAATTTGAATTTATTTTCTTAATAAAACATTTCTTTTAAAAACACAAAAATACTTTTGTGAAAATATTTTGTCAAACTTAAAAATGTAAGTTTAGGAGAAAATAAAAGTCTTTGATCACTTAACTAATGACGGTATAAAGTTTGTTCATACCTGAAGTGATGTTGAAGCAACTACGTAGAAGTAACGAGTTTCCTCGATTAAAAACTTATAAACCGTAACTTTACGTAACATGTCTTTATATTTTGTGATTATCAAAACACGAGAAGACCGAATAATACGAATAACGTTTTTGACATTATTTGTATTAAATAAGTTTTCTGTTGAATGATGAAAACTTTTCTGTTGAAATTAGTTACTAATTTTTATTTATAATTGTTATTTATTTTCCTTCCCAAAGAAGTGAAAGATAATGTGAATAGGTTCGTGCGACTTAAAGAGCTTTCTTTTTCCATATTTAGATTAATGTAAAAAGTTAAAATGACTCGTATTTAATTATGTTATTTCTCTCACATTTCTTCTCGTCACCCATCATTAATTATACAGACTTGGATCAAGTGGTTAACACCCTTGCCTCAAGATATAGAGGTTCAGGATTCGATCCTCACCCCTTGCAAGGTTGGAGGTCCTTTTCTACCTTTAGTAGAACTAAAAGTAGCCTCTCTACCTTAGGTAGGGGTAAGGCTGTCTACATCTCAACCTCCCCAATACACCGTTGAAGACAGTATTGGGACCTATAACCCATAGAATACGGTATTAGGAGTTACTTTACTTTTTATCTCCCTTTCTTCTCAGCTTTCATTTTCCCCTTACTTCAACTAAAAATATTTATTTATTGTAAGGTATTGGTGGTCACCTGCATAACCTATAAAACATGCACAATAGAAAATAAACACATAAGGTCCTGCAGACTAATCCCTTGATAGACAAATCTCCTAATCAAGGATATAACCTAATCTAACACGTATAGAGGTGTTTAGGGTTACTTACTTGATCATGCAATAACGTAAGCTCCTAAACCTTCTTGTTTTGCATGTAATCACCTTCTTCATGATCTTAATGCACTAATCAACCAGCTAGGTTTTTTTGGGAGAATCACCACTTGAGCCGCATCAGGTATCCAGCGGTACTATATAGGTGGAACCAGGCTAGGAACCTATACAAGTTGGAGAGTACGAAATCTGGTAACAAGTTGACTAAGGGTTTAGTCGACTTGCTAATCAACTTTAGTCAATTAGGATTGGCAAGAGGGATTCATCCATTTGGTTTGTCGACTGCTCAAACAATAGGGGGAGGAGATTTAGGGATTAGAGAAATGTTATGAATCCTATTAGAAGGCCTTGTATTTATAGGATACTATAGAACATTCTGGTAGGACTGATATTTCATGAAATTATCCATAAGTACACAAGTTTGATTAAGGCAATCTTAACCCTTCCCTTGTTTAGGAGGGTCGGTCGAACCACACAAAACCCTTAAGGTTTGTGGTTTTTCCTTATAAGTACTTTATATATTTATCCTAGATAAATGTATACACCTTGGATGATTACAATTTTACCCCTTTATGAGAATATTGCCATATTCTCTTTTCCTCTTTATTCATTTCATTTCGCCACTCTTTTCTATTGGGTCTGTGAATACCCAAACTCCTTAAACAAGGATTTGAACATAAAATATCCTAAGTTTTTGATAACCGTGAACAATCTCAAGTTACTGAATGCATAGTCTTTCAGTGAGTCATCCTCAAGAAGCTCAGGACGAACCTATGAGGAAAGGTTCACCATTCAGTGAGGCGATTTTCAGTGAATGATACCTGAGCCAAAGAAGAAGATGATGGATTCATTGAGTGATGACAATAGCCCATTGAATCCCCTAAAATCCTCACCAACTATGAAGACTGAGTGAACAAAGACTGAAGATGTAAAGACTGAAGTAAAGGCGGGATTAGGCGGGACAAGTTTGAATGGATAAAGAAGAGTCCTTATCAAGAAAAGGTTAACTTTCCCTGAATGGGTATAAAACCAAGAGTGTTGTCAATACTGAAGATCAAAAAGCAACCTTGTCTACTAGTTATAGCCAATTGTAACAGTGACAAAATACCTATGTATTTTATCCAATGTAGGCTCATGTGATCTTTGTCTTTTAGGCTTTGTCTCTTAGGTAACTGTTAGGATTTACTTGTGTATAAATAGAGAATAAGAGAGATGCAAAGATTTTGTTTGTGCAATAAATGCTTAGACATTCACAAACCAAATCTTTACTCTCTCCAAATAGCAACAGTCCACTGAGATAGCTCTGATTGGTCATTAGTTGTTACTTAATTATAACTTAAGTTTAGTGAGGAGTAAACACACCATACTTGTCATTCAATCCCAAGTGTTGTTCCGCAAACACTTGGGTATAATTCTTTTTGATTAATTTCTAATAAAGAGTTAAACGGTGAAAAATATTCTCTTATCTTTTACGTTTATTTACTTAAAGTTGTTAATCATTACATTGTTATACCTTGGAACTTGGTTAGATTAACCTCATAGTTAAGGCTAATCAAGTAAAAGGGAACAACAAGTGGTATCAGAGCCTCTAATTTGTAAAACTTTTCAAACAAAAGAGTGCTCAAAGTTTTTGAAATCAAGATCCTATCATGGCTGATAGCGATGTACCCCAACTAGTTGATAAAGAGGAGGTGGCTATTCAGTTGTAGCTCCTAAACTAGAAGCTGGTAAATTTAGGAAGTCGGAAAAGCGAATGCTTTGCTACTTGACTGGTATGGAACCATACTAAATCCAATGTTTCAATGAAGGTCCCTTTGTCCCAAAAACTGTTCAAGGTTTGCCTAAACCTGAAGCTCAGTGGACACCAGATGAGAGAAGGATGGTTAATCAAGACCAACGCCTGAAAAGCATCATTATATCTTGTCTCCCTGACAATACAATGGAATCAGTCATTAACTATGACACAGCCAAACAAACTTGACTTGACTTGATTCATAGCTTTGAAGGTCCCTCTGATACCACTTGTTGTTCCCTTTTACTTGATTAGCCTTAACTATGAGGTTAATCTAACCAAGTTAGGTATAGCAACGTAATGATTAACAACTTTAAGTAAATAAACGTAAAAGATAAGAGACAATATTTTTCAATGTTTAACTCTTTATTAGAAATTAATCAAAAAGAATTATACCCAAGTGTTTGCCGAACAAAATTTGGGATTGAATGACAAGTGTGGTGTGTTTACTCCTCACTAAACTTAAGTTATACTTAAGTAATAACTAATGACCAATCTGAGCTATCTCAATGGACTGTTGCTATTTGGAGAGAGTAAAGATTTGTTTTGTGAATGTCTAAGCATTAAGTGCACAAACATAATCTTTACATCTATCTTATTCTCTATTTATACACAAGTAAATCCTAACAGTTACCTAAGAGACAAATCCTAAAAGACAAAGATCACATGAGCCTACATTGGACAAAATACACAGGTATTTTGTCACTGTTATAATTGGCTATAACTAGTAAAGGACAAGGTTGCTTTCTGATCTTCAGTGTTGACAACACTCTTGGTTTTATACCAATTCAGGGAAAGTTAACATTTGCTTGGTAAGGACTCTTCCTTATCCATTCAAACTTATCCCGCCTAATCCCGACTTTACTTCAGTCTTTGTTCACTCAGTCTTCATAGTTGGTGGGGAGTCTAGGGGATTCAGTGAGCTTGTCATCACTCACTGAATCCATCATCTTATTCTTTGGCTCAGGTATCATTCACTGAGAACTGCCTCACTGAATAGTGAATCTTTCCTCATAGGTTCGTCCTGAGCTTCTTGAGGATGACTCACTGAAAGATTATGCATTCAGTGACTTTAGATTGTTCACGGTTATCAAATACTTAGGATATTTTATGTTCAAATCCTAGTTTAAGGAGTTTGGGTATTCACAGACCCAACAGTCTCCCCTTATTTTGATATACAAATAGCCTAAGTTTTTCTAGGTTCAGTGTGAGATAGCAAAGGTTATTATCTCCACTGATTGATCTACTTTGTAATATTCAGGACACTGATTGTTATACAAAAACATCAAATATTATTCATAGTTATTACAATCCTAAACAAAAAAAAGTAAAACAAAAGACAGACAGTTATTGCAGATTCATTCAGGCTAGAACTTAAATCCCAGGGCTTCAAGCTTAGGTCTTTTGGCTTCATGTTCATGCTGATCAGGATGCTTTTGGATCTTGATCTTCAGGTCATGGCAAAATTTAGCATTTGCAGCATTCTTGATTGGGTTGGCCATGAAGTAGTAACCCAGCATAGCTTGGATTCCTGCTTGATCAATGTCTTCCCATCTCTGAAAGGCTAGATCACCAAATTGATCAGTGAAGAAGAGGCCTCTTTCAGGTTGCTCAATGACCAGGTTGTTCACAAATTTAACACCTTCAGGGAGGGCTCTATTGCAGTCAAGGCCTAGAGCAGTGATCTCTGGTTCAGCATCAACCTTCTTCCTCTTTCTGCTAGAGGACTGAGATGGGGCCGCCTGAATAGCTGGAGCTGAAGCAGAAAGAAGAGAGGGAATACCAAGTTCTTCATGTTTCTTAGCCAAGTGGTCATAGCGCGTCCTGAGAGATTTCATCAGGGTCTTGACAATAGCATTGTTTTTATTTATGATGATCGAACCCAATTCATCCAGTTCACTGGTCCCAAACACAGAGAATTTGAAGGGATCATGAACTTCAAGGTTTCGCTTATCTTGACCTCTGAAGACGCTTACAACTGTAGGCTTGGTATTCTGATGGATTCTGACATCAGTGATGGGTTCAGGGTTCAGTCTCTATGTCATGATCCATTGGTACCTCTCAATGTTCTATTTCCTTGCTTGAGCTGCCTTTTTCAGTTTTGCGTCCCTTTTCTCCCTGAGAGCAATCATAGCAGCATCCTGAGCTTTCTTGAACTTTTTACCTCCCTTCCTGTCAGCAAGGTCCTTAGGTTGTCACCCAAGTGCCTGAGCCTCTTCATTGACCACCTTAATTAGAGCAGCCTTGCTAGCCTGTTCCTCTCTAGCCACTTTCTTTAGCATTTCATCCTTTTCCATGTGAGCTTGAATTTCCTCAGTAAGAAGATATGTAACACCATTGATCTCATAAGGAATCTTGATGGGTTCATCAGGGTCGCGTCTTACTTCTGAGGAAGCTGGCACCAAGATAGTTGCGGGTTCAGGCACAGTTGTAAGAATGCCTTTGCCCTTATCAGCCTTTGATGATGAAGATGCATTTGGTTCAGGCTCTTTGTTGAAGGATATGGGAACAACTTCAGTAGGTGGAATCTCCCCTCAATGTGAGAAGGAGATTGTTCAGTAGGCTTGAGCTGACTGGGGGAAGCTTCAGTGACCTTTTCCCTCTCAACTGTTGCGGGACCCATGGTTAGAGCAAGAGTTGGAGTGTCCATTGAAGGGGAGGGAGTAGAAGAACCCTTGTAGGCCTGATAAAGTTCCGTTAGCATGGTCTTGATGTCTGAGGTGTCCTGTTGAAGTGTAGTCACCCTAGCATCAATAGAAGCCTGAGAAGCCTCAATAGCAAACATCCTTGGCCCGAGATTCCAAGCCAAGGAGTTCGAAGACTTAGCCCAAGTAGCCAAGTTTTTCTCCATTAAGCCCAAAGAAGAACTGATAGAAGCCACTGATGATTCAAGCCCCTAAAGATTGGCAGACTTCAGGATGGTCACCAGCTCAGTGAATTGAGCAGAATTCTGCTGGTAGGTTTGAGCAGCCTGAAGAATCTTCCTATTAAGCTCAGGATCATCCTTGACGGAATCCTGAATAGTTGCAACGCTCTTTGAAATTTGGCTAAGGGTAGCGTTGAACTTGTTGAGATGAGAATCAAGAGTTGTCAGGGAGAAGGTAATTGTTGATTATTGCTCAATGGTGTTGTCATGAAAAGCATCAACAGAATCCTTGAGGTTGAAGTAATGAACAGCCTGCTTAGTATGCATGTCAAAGACTTCATCAGTTGTCCCACGATAGAGAACATTGCAAGCCTTTTTCAGGAACTTCATCATCTTCCTTTTAGTACGAGGAAGGGAGTCATCATATTTTTCTAGCCTGGCTGGAGAAGAAGTCTCAGAATCAGCAGGTTGATCATCCTGAGTTTTTGGTTCTTCTTCCTGTTGTTGTGAGGGAGACTGATGTAGGTTCCATATTAGTCTCCATGTCATCTCCAGCCTCGTATACTTCCTCCTCACTGTCCTTGCTCATTTCATCATCAGAGAACAAGACAGACTGAAAATCAGCCATAGAATCAATCTGCAACAAAAGGTTAGCAGGCTCCTTTTCATAAGAAGATTTGCATTGGTTGTGGTCGCTCCCTGACCCCTCTTCCATCAGACTGGGATTTGTCTGCCTGGTCCTTAGAGTCAGTTTACGAGGGATGCGCATCACCGTGGGGGGTGTAGGTTCCATATTAGTGGGTAGCTGCATGCCCCCTGAGTCTTTGTCCCTTGAGGCCCCTTCAAGCACTGATGGGTTTGAGTCAGTGCCATCCTTAGGAACCGTGAAAGTTGAATCCCAATCAGCGGTTTGTATGTTTCCCTCTGAGTCTTTGGGAAAAGTGTTTGTGCCCTCAAACAAAAGTTGTAATTTGTGTATGTCCTCACCAGTCTTATGGACTGCAAGTGCATAATTATTATACTAGGTCTGCACATGTGCAGAAGTTAATAGGATGTCTGCTTGTGTGGTATAGAGCTATAGTGTGCACCTATAGGAATATATATTGGTTTATGATTTTGAAGATGCGTTGATATTGATGTCTTGGTCTAGTAGAGTATACCGTTGAGCTTTCGGTTTAATTTATTTTATGTATTGCTTTGAGTCTAAACTTTATGAACTCACCAGCGTAAGCTGACCCTTTTAGCATGTATTCTAAGGTATAAAGCGATAGCTTACTTCTGGAGGCGCTTTGCAAGGGGCACGGTCATAGACAGCTCTGATAAACAATTGGGAATGCTTTAATTAATTCATGGGTCTATTTCCGCACTACTTTCGAATAATGTAAAATTAATACTTTTGTTAACAAATTTTATTTTAAATAAATGAAATAAAACCCATTCTTTGTACCTTATGTTGTGATACCGATTTATAGTAGCACCCCATTGCATGTATGCTTCCGCTGGACCTGATTTTGGGGGTGTTACACATGGTGGGAGTCCGAGATAAGTTGAACAACTATTGTGAAATTTGTGATACTCCAGGGAGTATGTCAAGTTTCACATGGTGTGCGAGGCAAATGTTTGTCGTGATCAAGATCAAGAAGAGACTACGTAGATTAATCAGTTAATGTCATTCTAGGATTGTGGCGTACTATCCCAAAGGCCTGAGGAGATATAATAATATGCATATTAACCGATCTATGTCTAATATGTCTAACAATTTTTTGAATTATAGCGCCTATAAATGCATTTGTCCGGGTAGAAAAGAAGGTATGTTGGGTATTTGGATTGTCCAAGAAGGTAATTTGCAACTCGAAGTTGAAATTAACTAGAAAGGATATTTTTTCGGACCCCTTGTGGTGAGATGATTTGTAAGAACATGGCATGCGACAAGTGTCTTGGAACACTATGAGAGACAAATCATTCACGTTAACAAGAAAGGACTAAAGTATTGCTAGATTAACATATCCATGTCTTGTACTTTTTGATATATCGCAAAGTGCAAAGGGATATAGTCATATACCTAAACTCAGCTGAGGTGTTTTTGGAGTTTTTGTAAATCACTACGTATGTATTGAATTGGTTTCTATTAGCTAGGTACTTGAATGCTTTGTTAAGAGCCTCTTCGTACTGTGAAAGTGGTTCTCGTATTGTTGCTTTGCACAAGTGGGAGTATGAAAGAATTAATGTGCAAACAACAACGTCTTTCACAATTGGTACTCACAGATATGTCGATTGATCACATCGGTGCACACTAAACCGAACATGCAAGTTGGTAATGAGAAAAGAGTGACGAATGAAATGGAAATGGGAATATGACAATATTCTTGTAGATGGATAAAATGGCAATTATTAAGGGTGTATATACTTAAGTGAATAAAAAGCAAAAACATAAACCGTAAGGGTTGTGTAGGATTCGGTCGACCCCTTTGGCGAGGGATTACTTTGTTTCCGAAACAAACTAATTCACTTAAGGTTAGTTACTAGATAGGTCTAGTTGGATAAGGATTGTTTTTTGTTTACTATAAATCAAAGACAAACTAAACTAGAAATCATTTTAATCCTCTAAACCCTAAAAACTCCCTCTCTCCTCACCTTCTTGTTCGATCAGCCAAAAAACCCGATTGATTGACTTCTTTAAGTTGATCACTAAGTCAACTAAACCCTAGTTTGTTTTGTGCATTTCTTACTCTCCAACTTGCACAGGTTAGTAGCCCTAATATGTTCGAATGAAGCATCAAGATCAAGAAGAAGGCGATTTCGTGCAAGCTGCGAAGGTCTAGGAGCTTATGTTACTGCATGATCAAGTAAGTATTCCTTGAACACTTTTTATACGTGTCAAGTTTATGTTATATCGCTGATTAGGAGATGTATATATTATGGGTTTGGTCTGCATGACCTTTATGTGTTTATTTTTCGTTGTGCATTTTTTGTAGGCAATGCGGGTGCCCACCAACACCCTGCAGTTCTTGACTACATATTAACGAAAATAAGCTTTAAAAGAAGGCGAAATGATATTTATCGTAAATGAGACCAAGATCATGAATTTGGGGACTCTTGGCAGTTGGCACGAATCCGCCAAAATGTGCCTCTAACCATTGAGATCAATCATTATGTTAATTTGTGGTTTTCCAAATTAAAGGATTTGGAGTGAATCGGATATAGAAAAATGGTGTTTAAGATAAAATAAGAGGGTTTTTTGAGATTGTTAAGAAAGTGAGTGAGTGGTATTGGGGAGGGGGGGGGGGGGGGGGGGGGGGAGGGGGAGTGAAAAGACGAATTTACCCTAATGTGAAATGAACGTGTGAGACGATAACAACAATAACCATTTGCGAAAAGGATATAGGGTGTTGTAAACTAAAAAGAGCAAGGGCATCCTACGTAATTAATTTTTAGGAGCGGCATGAAGTGCAAAAAATTTTTAGGAGCTTTTGTAGTGTTATGTAGGCATTTTGGACACGTGGAATAATAACAATAAGCACCACTCTTGAATTCAACTAAGAAGATCAATGGCTTGCAAAATGAGATTATTATTAACCATCCACTCCTTCACTTACGATACAAGAGGCCCCGAACCATTCTCTCTAACAACACATAAAATATTCATTGAATAAAAAAAACAACCAAAAAAAATGTTAGTTTTCCTTTTTTTCCAAAATTGTTATTTGAATTTGTTAGCATGCACCAAATAATGAACATGAATGATTTTTAGAATAAATATTTGGAGTTATTTGATGCTGTAATCGAAAGTGCTGTTGAATGTTCATTTAAAATGGCTGAATCGGAAGATATGAAGTCTATGGGTGAAGATGTTGATGTAGCGTATGAGACGAATGAAGAAGATCGTAAGTTTCATATCCATTTCATTGCGTAATTTAAATGTTAATAATGTTTATGATCATTGGTTTATGCACATTGGTACAATTATGGCCTTAAGCAATTTTAATCCCTACAATGTCATTGTGTTTATGTGCGAGTTACAGAAAACTATAAACAAAGTTGTAGCAACATGTAACGACATGTCACATTGTCGTCCCATGTAATGTGGTGAAAAGGTGGAGATTTTATAAATACTAACAATGTTACATAGTCAAAATGGAAATCAAGGATATCCTTACATGATTCATTCTTAACAAAGATTCCTATCACATTCTTACTCCACATTTTAGTAGATATGCAAATCCTATATGCAAACGAACTTTCTTAAATACTTGCATTGTCATTTCCATTCTGCATCGCCGCCTTTACTCTTCAGTCTTCACGGGTTGGTAACTTGCATACAGATGCTTTCACTTTAAGACTCATTAACTTAAGCCTAATATCCTCACGTATAACCTTTTGAACTGTCTCTGCTGGTCTCTTTATATTTGAACAACCTACACTTTCTTTCCTGCCAAATAAAATAGACAGTAGCAGCTAGACTTAACCTTTTTAGTATGCTCCACATAGTATTAGCGCAGGGTTGCGAGCTCATATCTTTAACAATTGCATTCCATTTATTTGGACCCTTTTATATTGGGTATCTATGTGTTTTATGAGGAGAGCTTCCTTCTAATCTCACCATTACACACCAAAAAACCTTTCAAGATCCTATCAATGTATGTAATTACTGATTTAGGAAGCATATATACTGAGGCCCAATAAACTTGCATTGATGCAAGAACAAAAGCTATCAACTGTAGTATGCCTGCATAAGATAGTGATTAATTTTTCCAATCAAGAACTTTGCATTTAACTCTTGTCAACCGACTAAATTTGATAAAAATTAATACAAAAGTTAGTTACATGCAATGACAGTTGTGTACTGAATAAGAGTTTGTTACAAGTAACTGGCAAATTCTAGTTAGCTACATGCGGTGACAATTTTGTAAGTCTTTTGAAACTTGTCAATAAATCCTGAAAACTAAAACTAGGTGTTGGTGCATATTTGTGTTATATTTCAGCAACAAACAGAAATGAGGCAGCATCATGGATAAGAAAGAGAGCAGGTGTAGTGGCTGCAAAAGACTTGCCAGCTGAGCCTTCAGAAGAAGCTTTTAGGCTAGGATTACAAAGTGGAATGATCCTTTGCAATATTCTTAACAAGATTAAACCGCGTGCTGTTCCTAATGTAACAATACTTTTACTTATTCATCTTTGACATTTCGGGTTACTTTTCACCATTTAGTGATTAATATTTACTCAAAAAGAAAATGTGTAGGTTGTGAACGCACCGTCGGCTGTCAATACCACACCTGATGAGGAAGCTCAATCTGCCTACTATGAAAATATTTCAAACTTTCTTACAGCCATTGAAGAAATTGGCCTTCCAACTTTTGATCTCTATGATTTAGATGAGGTAATTTTTAATTTAAACCATGTAAAGATGCATTTGGTGGCAGTACTATACTGTGTTTCTGTTGCAATATATGCAGGGAGGAGATTTTTCAAGAGTGGTGAACACTATACTCGCACTGAGGGCTTATAGTGAAACTGGTGCACGCAAATTTTTATGGAATTCAAAATCTTCAATTGGGAGGTCATTTGTTCGTAGAAACTCAGAATCAGCCCTTAATACCATTTCAAGAACACATTCTCTTAGCAGTGACAGGTTACTAGATATGACTAGTCAATCTGGGGATGGAAATGACCGTAATCAAGAGGTTTGACGTTTTCTAATTATTATGAAGACAGGATTTTCTTTGCAAATGTTGACATCCTTCCAAACTAAGATAATTTGAGTGTGTGATTTGCAGTCTGATTCTGGACACTTATACATGATTGTTTGTGATCTCCTCGAGGATAGAGAGGAAGAAGATATTCCTATGGTGAGTTCTTTTTTACTTGATAACTATGTAGTATGTACAACTAGTTTTCTTAATATTCCGAATAAGATTTTAGAAAAAGTATAATTGCAGATTGTTGAGAATATAGTGAATAAAGTCAATGAGGAATTTGAGAGTAGATTGGGAGAAAAAACAAAAAAAGTAAGCGGAAATACATTATCCACAACGGCAGTTGTAAAGGTATCATCGTGATCCATGACTAACTACTATGCTCTCCGTGACTTTTGATTCTGAAAATTAGCTGGTTGCATACAAAGCAATCAACTTTGGTCAAATACCTGTTTTAGATAACCAACTTTGTATGGGCAATAAAGTACTAGATTTTCCAAACTTTTAATTTAAAGGTGTACCCAACCATCAAGAATTTTAATTTAAGGTAATGTTATTAAAGATAATTGATGTGTTGGTTACTTTTGACCATGCTGACTTTGCGGCGCGTGATTTTTTTATACCTTCATCATATTCTTTTTAAAACTCTTATGGTATTTGTGGCGTAAAAGAAACTGGTTACCAAAGACAGATATCAGACAAAGTTGGTCACGCAACTAGCACTTCAACGTAATTTGTTAAATATTTTAAAGATTGACAGTCTGATTAGAAAACTTCTGGTTAAACTCGATGGGAGCAGGAACAAGCAACCGAGAATATTAAAAAAGAAGACGATGAAGAAACAAAGCAACAGGAAGATAGCAAAAGAGAGGAGGCTGATAGAGCTGTAAAGGAGCAGGAACGCATCAAGAGAGAAAAAGAATTACTAGAATTACAAGAAAAGGCTAGAAAGAAAGAGGAAGATGAAAAAGCTGCAAAGGAGCAAGAACGCATTGAAAGGGAGAAAGAATTACTAGCATTACAAGTGGAGGCTAGAAAGCAAGATGAAGCTGCAAAGGAGCAAGAACGCATAAATAAAGAAAAAGAATTACTGGCATTACAAGAAGAGGCTAGAAAGCAAGAGAAAGCTGCAAAGGAGCAAGAATGCCTAAGAAGAGAAAAAGAAGCAGCTGAACGCATAAAAAGAGAACAAGAAGAAAAAGAAAAGGCTGAACGCATAAAAAGAGAAAAAGAAGAAAAAGAAAAGGCTAGAAAGCTGGAGCGAGAACGCATCAAGCAAGAAAAAAAATTAAAAGCACAAGAAGAAAAGATGAGAAAGAAAGAGGAGGCTAGAGCTAGAAAAGAACAAGAACGCATTCAAAGGCAAAAGGAATTACAAGCATTACGAGAAAAGGCTAAACAGGAAGAACTTTCTGCAAAGGAGTTAGAACGGCTTAATATAGAAAAAGAATTACTAGAAGAAGAAGAAAGGCTTAGACAACAGGAAGACGAACAAGAACGCATTGAAATAGAGATAGAACAACAAAGAGCTATGAAGAAGGAGGAATATAAAAGAAGAATCGAGGAATATAACAAATATAACGTCAACACTGAGAAGCGACAAGAGCTAACTGCACAACAGGATAAAGAGTTACAGGTAAAACTAGATGTCGTCAAACGGGTGGGTCAATTTTTATTTTTATTTTTGCTGTACATGTAAAACAGGTCGGACCAGAACACTTTATATTCAAAACTTTGGATCGTGTTCAATCCATTGACATGTTTCTTGCAAGTATTTTTTATTTTACCCATTTGATCCCTGAGTCTACCCATTAAATGGGTTAAAATTTTCACCTTGAAGGTAAAGTATCTATGTCATTATCAATCCATATTACCAAATGGCTTGTAGCCTAGCTGTATCCATATGGTGTGGGATCAAGTCCTGTCCGGTATAATCGTGTGAGATAGTTATAATATATATAGCATGAGACTGTAAGTTTGCAAATTTTGCATTGAAGTTTAAAAAAATTTGATTGAAGGTTATTTCAATCTCGACAGAAGGTAACTACTACCTGACCCCCATCAATGCCAATTCCGAGACATGCAAAAAAGTTAATATGTGTATTCTGAAATATTTGAAGGTTTTTGTCAAAAAATTCAAAATTTTAAGGTTTTTAACAGATTGTTTTTTAAAGTTCTTCAGTTTTTCTCGGGGCAAAACATAAGTGCATTACCTTGGTTACCCTTTTGTGCCATTAGTCGTACATTTAAATCATGACCAGTTTGATGCTGCACTTCTAATATACACAGCTAGTTATGATATGTGCACATGCCTTATAGATTTCTTCTGATGACATACAGGAACTGAGAAGCACCGTTTCTGCTGCAAAAACAGATGTGCTGTCAATGCAACAAAACTGTCAGGAGGAAGCCGATAATCTAGGTACAATGTTCATATAAAAAAAAGTAAATCTATACGTTGAATCTTGTTTATTATGGGAATTTTTTTTACAGGAACGCATGCACATACTATATGTCACACTGCAGCGGGGTACAATAAGGTTTTAGAAGAAAACAGAAAGCTATACAATCAAGTGCAAGATTTAAAAGGAAATATCAGAGTATATTGTAGAATTAGACCTTTTTTGCCTGGACAAGAAAACAATGTTACAAGTGTGGATTATACTGATGATGAAACTGTTGCAATTATTATTCCTACGAAATCTGGAAAAGAGGGTCGAAAAGCATCAATGTTTAATAAAGTTTTTGGTCCATCTGCAACTCAAGGTCATTAAATTAAGGTCCCTCAGAATCTTCGATTTTTTCTTGTGAGGATGTTACACTTATTCAGTTCACTAATAAACTAACACTGGTTCATATTTGTTGGTCTTGCAGAAGAGGTATTCTCAGACACCCAACCATTGATACGTACAGTTCTTGATGGATTTAATGTTTGCATATTTGCATGTGGTCAAACGGGTGCTGGAAAAACTTACACATTGGTAAGAAAATGCTTAAAATTTTGTTAGATGTTGACGAGGATAATGACAAGAATAATGATGATTTACTTGTGTGCTCATAGACTGGACCAGATGACCTAAAGCCAGATACAATGGGTGTAAGTTACAGGGCATTAAATGATCTATTCAATATCTCGGAGGAGAGAAAGAATCTCATGAACTATGAGATTTCTATCAACATGGTCGAAATTTACAATGATGAAATAAGGGATCTCCTTGTGGAAGATGGAACTAGCAAGATATATCCTTAATGCAAATTCTTATGCTTATTTGATATCAAAAGTAACTATTTTTATTGGATACTATTTTGTTGTCTTAACAACTGATCACATTAGACATTGTTAATGGCTCAAAGAAGGGGATAAATCTACCAGATGCAAATCTTGTACCAGTTTCATCAACAGAGGAAGTTATAAACCTAATGAACCTATGTCGAAAGAATCGTGCAATGAATGACCACAGTAGTCGTTCCCACAGGTGCACATCTTTTATCCTTGTAATTTCTCGTACTGGTTTTGGTACTATGTTGATGAAAAGATAATGTATATCTTTTTGTAGTTTCCTTACGGTTCATGTTTTTGGGAAAGACGTCACACTGGGGACAACCATTAGAGGTTGTATGCATCTTGTTGACCTTGCGGGAAATGAAAAACTTGACAATCCGGATGATGAAGCAACAAACATACAGAAATCAATTTCAGCTTTAGGAGATGTCTTGGTAGCTCTTGCTAATAAAAGTTCTCGCGTTCCTTACAAGACATGTAAACTCACTCAGTTGCTCCAAGAAGCTCTTGGTATGTTATTATACACTCTCATTTATAGTAAAAGTTTGTGCAAATTTCACATCAAAGGCATGTGCTTTTAGTCAATTTCTATTTTAGGAAATGTACTTTCAGAATCAACTTTAAGGGACTCTGTTATAACTTATAAGTTTATGCTATATAAGGGATGTGCACCATTCATGGTCCCTTATTCTAACACCAACCCTTGAACGTTGCATTGGAAGTATGTTCTATTAGGAATGAACTTAAAGCGCATGCCTTTAACTTGTAAGTTGCTTTGAAAGTTTTAAATGAAGTTTCGTTGAACTAGCTCTTTGTCTTTTGGTACGCCAGGAAATCAACCAAAGATCCTGATGTTTGTTCATGTACATCCTGATATTGAAGAAGCTGGAGAAACACTTAGCACATTTAAATTTGTTGAAAGGTTTTCAACTGTTGAGGGTGGAGCTGGTAAATCTTCAGATGTGAGGGAGTTAAAAGAGCAAATTTGTTATTTGAAAGCAGCCTTAGCCAAGAAAGAAGCGGGAGATCCGCATTGGCAAGATGTAAGTAACATGCAGTTTTCCTTCGAATATAAGTGGTAAAATGGACAGGTTGGTTAACGGGTCAAAATGCTGTAATGGTCTGGGTCGGATTGGGTTGACCCACTAACATTTAAGTCCTTTAAAATAAAAAGAATTTGTAAGTATTTTTGTGTTACTGTCCCAGTTTTAATTAAACTAGAGTTTGGACAATCTTTGATCCCTTTGACATGTTTACCTTAGTTAAAATTTTTGATTTGACTAGTTTGAGATTAAAAGACGAACCCAATCGACCATTTATACAAGTAAAAGGGTCGAACTTTCCAGTTATACCTCAAAATAGGATGTGATTAATGTGAAAACTGAACTTTTGGTGATGCAGTTGCTGAATTCACCAAGTGGGGACTCAGAAGACAAATCGGAGGAAAGCACGCCATCAAAACTCAAAAGTTCAAATACAAAGCAACCAGCCAAGTATGATTAAATTTTTACCTACATCTTATTCATTGTGTGATTTGATGTCAAACAACATGTCTTCTCACGTGTGTTAACTTTTCTATTTTTTATCAGGAGTTCGAATTCACTTATGAAGAAAATGGCAGCAAGTGCTGCTGCAGCTACCAGGTTAACGCGAACAAAAAAGTGAACTTATATGATGACTATAAACCTTTTCTTTCATGACCTTTTTAATTTGGTTTGATTCAAAGTTATTATTATAATTCTTTCATTCTTGAGAAATCTAGTGGCATTTCGTAAGTGTGTCCATATTAGCGGATGCTACCACAGTATTAGGTTTGTAGATGGTAAAAAGATTCGGGTTTTTTGTGCATGGAATGGCACCATCTTAAGTTGTTTCACTTGTTTGTAATACAAGGTCACCGAATTTATGGATTTTTTTTTTTTTTTTTTTTTTTTTTTTTTTTTTTTTTTTGGTGGTATAAATGCTATAAACAAATAAATCTAAAGAGAGTGGACATATATAATTAAGTATATCAATTTTCTGCAATGTTAGAATGATTTAATATTAATTGTAACTCTCTGAGTTTATTACTCACCAAACCCACATTGTGGTGAAAAAAGAGATGATGTCACATATTCAAAAGTCCTATCAGAAAGTTAAATCTAAAGCCAATTCGGTATAAGGAGGACTGGGAATGTGGTATGTTGTATACTTGTATGCTACTATTTGGCAGTTGAAAACGAAGTCGAATATTAAACCCATATCGAGATGCTTCTTGAAGAAACTCGGCATCGTCAGCATTAATGTGTGGCTTTGCATTGTCTTGATGGATATAAATCTGACCCGTATGACCTTGTGGCCACGTAAATCTAATAGCCGGTAATACCTTTCGTATCAACCATGACCTTGTTGCCTCTTTTGTTACCGACAAGATAGGCTTTGTCTCCAATATTTCCGCAACACGATTCTTACTTGAACGCTTTGCCGGTTCTAAAGTTGTGAGCGGGAATATGCCGATCTTTCCCCAAAAAACTTCGTTACCAAATGCATCAAGTCTTGGTCGTGCAATCGCGGCTAGAAACATTACTTTTGTCATGAATGTTGTTGATTTACATGTTCTTAATGGCTCTTCTTCGCCGGGAACAAAGTAGTAACGTTTTGATGCTTTTGATACGTAAAACCATTTTTCATCGATGTAAATGATGTTGTGCATATTATAGAAAGTAAGACTAGCACTTGTTAAAGACGAAGTAATCATAGACAAACAAAAGTTTACCCTTGCTTTTCTGTTTTCATCGGTTAAAAGCGGCTTGACGACATTCTTGTGTGGTCTAAGTGTTCCTTCTTTGATTCTTTTATGTATGGTTGATTTTGGAACATCATTTGTGTAAATGTATTTTTAATCTCAATTAGCAGTGCCATATTTTTTGTGGCAATATTTTGCCTGCATATTTTGACCGAAAATTTAGGGTACGTTTGGTATGCTACGATGAATCACAATCGATATCGGTTTAAGTATAAGGTGAGTCCCTCAACTATGATAGTTTGATACCTTGCCTCTTGGACTCCTATGGAGTATGGAAGATATATATCTTTCAATCACATATTTGAAATATACATATATATCTTAACCAAACGCTTATATCATATTCATTCCGATTAACCCCTACCAAACGCACCGTTAGAGTGTTCATAGGATAGTTGAATAGATTGAATAACAAATGAAAAATTGTGCTCATGCAAATTAGTCAACTCTTTTTGCATCTCTTGTACTTGGACTGAAAGAAAAAGCTTCTCAACTTTAATATTATCATCACAAGTACTTGGGCAATATAGTCATTTTCTTAACTGCATATGTACTTCACTAGTTCACTGTAGGTTTTTTAAAGTTTGAGCTTTTGATCGCGGACATTTTTAATGAGGAAGTGATTTGCACAGTATGCATTTTAATTGGATACTTTACTATATGTATTAGGTCAATGCTAATGGCAACCGAATATCCCCAACCAACCGACCTCCCAACCGAGTTTCTTTCATTAGCTCAACCGGATGCAACCGAGTCACACCTCAAGTTTTTTAATCTTTAAGTTGGCTACCCAATTGAAACTTTCTTTTTGTTTGTGTGTGTGGTTGTTTTAATAATTTGTTTTTGTGAGGTATATTTTTTGTTGTGATTGCGGTCGCCTTAATGCTTGTTTGTGGTTGGGGTGCAGTCTTAAAGAGAAAGCTGATGCGACGCTAATATGGCAGAAGATGACCACAATATTTATTGTTGCCATTAGCATTGGCCTATACAATATTTATGGTTACCATTAGCATTGGCCTATACATAGTACAATTATGCTTTAACTACTTGCACAGTTAAGTGTCTCAGTTAAGATAAAAAGTGTGCTAATCACGTCCCTTTTAAATGGGACGAGGGAATAATAATTTTAAAAGTAAAAGACTTTCATATCTAAAATTAAAGTAATGAGAACTTTATTTTATGCCTATTTAATTAATGTGTTTTGCCCGTGGCCAAAATAATTACAACCATTGTGGAATTGAAAGTGGTTTTTAATTATTTTGAGCAAAGAAAAGTGGTTTTTAATTGAAAGCAAATTTGTTGTGTAATTATCCATTAATATTTGGATCCAACTTGCTTAACAGCTAGCTTGAGGCCCCCCACAAATCACATGGCTACGTCATTCTCTTGAGCCCACTTACAAATCCAATCTCCTTAAATCAAGGCATCAAGCAAAATTCGAAAGTAATATGACTTTTACACAAAGTGTGATCGTTACATGTCCAAATGTTCAACTTTTGAGAATCTATCTTGCATAATTGCATCATGTACATATATTTTTTCTAGTAAAATGGTATAAATGTCATATTCAAAATTATTTGGTAGTATAACAATAACTTGTCTTAAGATTATAACATCAGTCTTTTATGTGATTTGATGAAAAATGTGAAAAGTCTCCATGTAATTCTTTTTGTTTGTACCATATAAGTTGTGTTCACTTTTAAATTTCAACAAATCAAAACATGTCGAGAAAGTAAAGGTGAGATTTTATTAGATGAAACGGAATAATTCAATTATCTTAAAATGTGTGTTAACTGAACAAGTAACACTTATTATGAAACGGAGTGAGTAAATATTAGAGCTAGAATTAAAAACCATACCACAATCTATGATGACTTGTTTGGTTGGACTTAATATTCTTATATTCTTTGATTTGTCAACCATCTTCATATTTGACATTGAAAGAGACATTATCATTTTGTTTTTATGTTTTGTAATCATTTAAGTGGGTAACCATGATCCATCCAAATGTATCATAAATCCGGGGTCATAGTTGACATTAGCTTACAGGATAGTATCTCGGTAAAAAAATAATAATAAATAAATAAAATATATATATATATATATATATTGTTGAATTTAAAATTGTATAAAAATTGTTGACTACGATATCAAATTTAAGATTATAGAAAAGATCGGTAAGATGAAAAATAAAAGTTAAAAGAAGATATGGTAAGAAGAAAAATAAAAATGAGAAAAATGAAAAGAAATTTAACCAACAAAATTTTACATCATAATATTTTGCTTTACTCACATAATTTTATTGTTATTTTACCTTTATGCCCTCCTATAAGTTTTACCCCATCTTTTTGAACCTTAATACACTTTACATCCCATTCACCTAACTTGTTCTTCTTCTTGCGATCATCAAAACATCTAATATCACCACTTTTATCCTTCAAAACATAACTTGAAAACTAAAAGTGGATCTACGTATGCAAAACAGTGCTTGCTTCCATAGTCTATAACTTTATTAAAATTAACAAATTCGAATCTCCGTATGATATACGAATAATGAAGATGTGATATCGGAATTTGCAAATTGATATCGTCTCACCAAAACCTCATCGTCCTAACTAATATTAGATGGGTTTAGACTAGAAGAAGGTAAACAAACGTTTGTATATAATATGTACTAGTTCTTATATTTCACTTACACAGACTAGTAAGATTTTGTGAGGGTTTAATATCGGCGGGGGCGATGATGCTAGTTCTATCGATATCTTATCGGTGATTGAATTGTACTACGAGTCACTACGCCGATGCTAGTGGCTCTCGTCAGGACCAATATGATTCTTAAGTTTGAAATGGGAGTTACCGAGGTGGGTTGCTAATCATCAGATTGAAAGGGTATAAATGTCAAATTACAATAAATATCTGTGTGTGGAGTAAAACTCTCCGTGCACATATCAATCCCCTTTCTAAAAAATGCAACGTTTTTATCACCATAATTGAACACAATTACTTGATCTGAAAATTTCTTGCATCTTTTTCTGTCTTATGTATCATACATTAAAAATACTTACCCACTACATAATCTCCAAATATAGTTAGAGACCACAGACATAAGAACCTTTTGAGATATTTCATTTTATCAGGCTAATATCTATATTCTATAATGTGTTTAGCATAAAATATTATCGTTACAATCTACCTAACTAGCCCAGAAACTACAAATCACTTATTTTGAGATTGTTCTCTTGTAATGGCCATGTGGTCGATGATCTTCAATTGGATAGATCTTCTTCTTCCAAGATGTAACACTATTCAAGTGTTATACGATTGGCTTGATCACTACACCTTTTCAATCTACGCATAAGTTGATTATGGAAGCTATCATTAGTGTGGCTATTTGGGTTTTGTTGAATTTCCCTAACGAGTCTATCTTTAGAGCTCAAGTCCCTCTTCGATCTACTTTATGTGACAAAATAGTTTATTATTATGTTTTGTGGTTTTCTAATAGAAATAGAAAATATAGAAAAGCCTCTGAGTCATGGAACAATTGGATTTAAAATCTTTTGCTTGTTTCTATTTTGTAATTGTTTTTCTTCCTGACTTCTTGCTAGTTTAATAATGACTCAGCTGTTCCAAAAAAAAAAAAAAAAAAAAAAAAAAAATCCTTTCGTGTAAAGTCCAGTGAGATATATTTACCTCATTATTCATCAACTATAGATCCTGTATCACTAACAAGTTTTTGGCCTGCAAGATGCAAGCTATTGGTATGTTTAATCTAAATATTTATACATTTATACTAACTGCAGCTAGTCTTGCTACTCATGATGTTGCTCAACGAAGTTTGAGTTTGCGATATTGTACGATACTGGATTTAAGGGAATGTTTTATAATCATTAAGGAATTGAAAGATTCATTTAAATATGTTCGATAGTTGACCAATGTATAAATGATTGGTGGATTTAAGCGTTCTTGGATGCATCGACATTGTTTTGGCCTTTGGGGCATAAACAAAGAATCTTTGCTCATTAACCAAACAATAACAAGAAGGGAAAATTGTCCAAAAATACATTCAACTTATCACATTTTACTATTGTATGCACTGAACTTTTTTTTCTTCCTATTATATACACAAACTTTCTTAAACTTCCTATTGTAACCATAAATCTGACGTGGCATCCACTAATCCAGAATTAATTAGATAAATTTACATAAATCGTCCCTGTGGCTCTAAACAATTACACCATTCGTCCTTTTCTCAATTACATAAAAAGTCCCTGTGGCTCTAATAATTTACACATGTCGTCCTTGTAGCTATAAACTTAAACTCATCAAGAGTTATTTACATAAATCATCCCTGTGGGTCTAAAAAATTTACACTATTCGTCCCTGTGGGCTTCTTCCAGCTCCATCTGTTTCCTTTGATCCTCACGGGATTTAAGCTGATGCATTCCATCTTCACCCCCACTAGTATCTGGATATATGCACAAAATGGAATACAAGGGGACTGAGGAAATGCTATTAAATAAGCAAGACAACGAATTTTAACCAAAATTAAGTTCATGTAGCAAAAAACAAAACACTATAGTGTTGTGATGAAAGTTCGAACATGCATAATTTGCATGTAAAAACTTTGAACTTACAAGTTTAGAAGCCCAAATAGAAATAAGTTCAAAAAAATCATGTGCCCTCATATACTAAACCAACACCAAAAACCTGACAATGCACTTACTAAAAACTTTGAACTTACAAGTTTAGAAGCGTAGGTTGTGGTCCTCGTATTGTGATATTCCAAGTCACTATCAAGAGATATTCCAAGCCTCATGTGATCATTATAGTCCCCAACTCAAAAAAAAAATCCAACACGAGAAATCAATGAACATGACCATTCGTCACTTACTACATAACGCAAACATTGAACTAGTTGTGAATCAAAATTCACACCTTAATAGGCTTATATGGGCTTCTACTACTAGCTTCTAAGGAGGCTGTTGGGTCAAGCAAAAGTGCAGACCTGGAAGGGAACAAGATCAGTACACTAAGATAAGTTAGATGACATAAGTAACCATGAAGCATAAGTGGACAGATGGTTGAATGGCTGATGAGCAGGTTTAGTAAAAAAAATTCAAAAATAAAATTCAAGCTAAACTATAAGTACATCATACTACTGGATACTAGTGTAATGAGAATCAAAAATAAATACTAACTTAAGCTAAACTAGAAACAAGATAAAAAAGGGCTTGTTTGGCAGGTTCTTGTGCAGGGCTGCAACTACTGAAACAGTAGGTGTGCAAGGGAATTGCAAGCCTAGGGGGTCACCTTCAAGCTATCTATCAACTAGGAAATGGGTCAAATTGGTGAATGAAATGGGTCAAATTGGTGGATTTGACTTGGAAAAGTCAATGAACCAGATTATGCCAACTTGTAAAAACCATTTGTAACTATTTTGAACCAAAAATTGCATCTAAAAGGACTAAACTAGATTCTACTAGTATACTAAACCTATTGAAACCTGAAAATGGGAGCATAAACTGTTTAGGCTGGCAAGATATAAGTTTTCTTTGGTATCTTGATATGCTCATATGAATCTCCACAATCTAAGTTATCATAATGTCGTAGTAACAATGCTGATTAACCTTTGATAAATGTTAAGAAAAACTTATCTTTAGCTCGCGGCTGTTAGTATCAAACATTTTGAAGCCATGATTGTGTTTGTTCTCTTTCATCATTTTCCCATCTTAAACCCACTTCTATTATTCTATCTATCTTAAACATTATCTTCTAGACCTTCTTTGCTGTCGTCATCCATTTCATTTACCATCGATTCAGTTTCTTTACTCTCATCATTAAGAACCATCACACAATCACTATCTTCTTCAAAACCCGGCTTACTAATAAACGAAGACTTAAATGATTCATAATACTCTTTAACCGTACCATATTGCTCGATAAAGTTGTTCATAGGCATTTCATCAAACACATTATCTACAACCGCCATTGATGACCTTGAAACAAACCCCTCGCAGACCGAATCATCCCAACTTTTACATACCCACTAATCATCCCATTCCAAGAATATACATTCCTAACAAACATTTTATCAAACACTTTACGTGCACTAACACAATCCCCACATTTTATCAAACACCTTATGATAAACTTGCCATTGCCATTATTGTATTAGATTAACCACATTACATTTGATCAGATTGGGAAAATAATTGTGATTGGGAAAATGATTGTGATTGGGAAAATGATTGTGAAAAGGATTATCAAACACCTTACATTTGATAATCGTGGTCTAAGATCCGTTTTCAAATTGTATTACAAAAAATCTTACATTTGATCAGATTTGAAAACTAGCAACTCAAATGATCCGTTTTCAGATTGTGTTTGACGTTTTGGGAAAATGATTGTGAAAGATTAACCTGTTGAAAGGTGTGAAAGAGTGTTTATGTGTGTGAAGTGAGAAAGAGATAACATATGTGTTTTATGTAATTGAGAAAAGGACGAAGGGTGTAATTGTTTAGAGCCACAGGGACGATTTATGTAAATTTATCTAATTAATTCTAGATTAGTGGATGCCACGTCATATTTATGGTTACAATAGGAAGTTTAAGAAAGTTTGTGTATATAATAGGAAAAAAAAAGTTCAGTGCATACAATAGTAAAAGGTGGCAAGTTGAATGTATATTTGGACAATTTTCCCTAACAAGAAACAATACATATTGCCGGATTGTATTTTGTTTTGATCACACGGGTTCAAATCATGTAAGAAACAAGTGTATGGTTTATACATAGATTTGTTACAAATATACATGTTTATAAAATTTCATACGCCTCTCTTAAACATTGAACACATATCTATAACAATTTTAATGTTTTCCTGATATGCAAGACTTTGTGGTTGTTTATTTTCATGATTTCAAATATGGTATATTTTTTGAACATCCAATTATGTTATTGATATTAGCTTTTCTTCATGAACTTATCTTATAGAAAGCATGATGAAAAAGTTGCTAGAACACAACTAGTATTTTGTCGAAAATGCAACGTTTTTATCACCATACTTCTAAGTATTATTGCTAAGATTAAAACAAAGAAAATTAACGAAACAAATGTCAAGATTGCCAATCTTATATACTAAAAACTTAAGTTGTCTTATAAATACAAAGTGCTCACAATAAATGTTTCATGAGTTAAAAGTGAAATGTGGATGCTTCATGTGTTAGTACATTGATTTAATAGTCATGCATAAGCGTAAATACATAAGATTAGTGATTCGAGTAATTGAAAATTTTTGTACGTTATAAGGTAGTTTAAGCAACATCAAAAGTATATCAATTCACTACAAGAAAACAATCATTTAGTGTCATATTTAGCGACACACGAAATGACGTTGCAAAATCACGACACTAATAGCAACAAGTATAGTGTCGTACATGTAGCCAATGTTACAATCTCAGATGCAAATAACTCGGTGTCACAGATTAAGTGGCTAAACATGTCGCTAATTTGCGATGTCTAAAAGGCATGTCGCTAGCAATGTCGCCACAATTGCGACATTTTGGAACACGTCGCTAACTACGTCTCTAATAGTGCGACACCTCAAAAAATGCCGCTATCGACGTTGCAAATTTTGCGACCACTCTAAATTAAGTCACTATCAAAGTCGCTATATTTGTGACCTCCAACCAAGTGGCTAACTTAGTGGCTAATTTACAAGTTCTAGCCTATAACTCTCTAACTTTACTTTAAATGTAAATTCAGATAAAAAGTAATTTTATGTAGCTCCATTAACATATATTTACCATTGTAGTAATTTAAATGGGCCTATACAATTGATCCGTAAATATTAAATAAGTTAATGGGCTAGCCTTAGGCCAATCCCTTAAGGCTAATGTATAGTCCAACTTGCTTCGATTGATCCATATATTTACTTTAATAGATCATAACTCGAATCACACTTCCCCAATTCACTGTGTATATCTTCCCCAAATAACCGTTTTATCATGTCTGAAGAACTGTTACTTCCGTCCGCCATTTGACACCGGTGTTACCTCCGTTCGCCATTAATTCCGGTGTTACTTCCGTCCGCCATTCCGTTGTTACCTCCGCCCGCCATTAATTCCGGTGTTACTTCCGTCCGCCATTGTTTCCGGTGTTAATTCAGCTCACGTTCTCAGGTATACTTCATCAAACAATATGTATATTTATGTATATCGAGCTATATATTTGCGATTAGTGTATCGAGCTATATATGTGCGATTGTATATGATTGTGTGATTAGTGTATGGATTTTATGATTGTATTTAGAGAGTTAGGGTTATGAAGAACATGTTCAGGATTTCGCTAGTTTAAACGGAAGTAGTTTGGTTCATTAGTTTGACTTAGTGAGCTTTCGTAAGATTAGTGGCCTAAGTGAACTTACTGATAAGCAATTAGTTTTGGTTACATTTTTTCGGAAGGAAGGAAAGTTATTTATTCGTAATTATGGTTAGGTGAAGTTTGTGTATGTGTGATTGTTATGATTT
Organism: Artemisia argyi; assembly: GCA_030686995.1. Classification (NCBI taxonomy): domain Eukaryota; kingdom Viridiplantae; phylum Streptophyta; class Magnoliopsida; order Asterales; family Asteraceae; genus Artemisia; species Artemisia argyi. The sequence goes on from CM060677.1 coordinate 73,403,296, forward strand.
TAGTGATCGTGTTTTAGGTTTTTGAGCTAATGTATGTTAGGTAAATGTGGCAGTTTTTCCACTGCCTGTTTCCGCACAGCCTAGAAGATCTCTTCCACTTAGAGCAACAGGCATTGCCTGCGCCTGAATAGAAGTAGGTGTTGTGTATTCATGAATGGCAATATCCTTCATGATGCTTGAGTTCAGGCACTAGGCACGAGAACATGTCATATCAGTCAGTAAATAATAAATCGAGTAACATATCATATGCACATCAAGCACATATTTAGTTACCATGTCTGTAAAAGATTCGATAGGTGCAGGTTCAGGAGGGGAGTCGGGATTAACAATAACATCGACATTGAGTCGTAACCTGACTTCTTATATCTGCAGAATGTGGCATCAAAAAATTACAAAACAAAACAAAAAACGCATGATCTCTTACAAAATGATTTTAATACCCTCCATGAGAAGTAGTGAAACACTGAACTAAGCAATACCAAACAAGACTCGTCTCCATTAAGTACTAATTATAAAATCAGGATGGTAGTTGAGTACTCGATAACAGTTTGGAACTTTATAGATAGCCATCAGATGTCCACATCCTAAAAAACAGCTTGAGAGGGTATTTGGGCTTTTTGTTTTAAAACTGCTTATCTCTTTAATTAGCATTTGGAACTGAAATCTGCATATTACATGATAGAATACATTTATACGTGGATTTCTTGTTTCCCGTTTTAACCACTCTAAATGCTTATCTGTGCTTAAAATAAAGCAATAGGTGGATAACCAGTTAAATTAAGCGAATCCCAAACACCTTCTGAAAATGCCCGTGTTAAATTGCTTATTTCACCCTTAAATTGGCAAATGATAAGCAGATTGCTTATTTACTAACAATCATCAAGTTGTAAGCAAATAAGCAGTTTATTAAGCAATCCCATAGAACCCTTAAAAAGGGAAATAAGTGGTTTTAGAGTAGGCTACCCGCCTACCCTCTATCGGGAAAAAGGGCACCTTCCTCAAAGTAGACATTGGCCTTTAGTAAGTTGACCTTCGTTGCATTTATCCCTTTTAAGTTTAACATATGTAATCAAGGCTTAACTATGCTGTTGTAGTACAGAACTTATCTAGGGCTCAATTGTGAACCAGTTGTAGAACGAAAAATGAATGCATGATATAATTGGTCAAATGTAGTGAAGAAAAATTGTAAAGCAGTTTGAGCTACTAATTTTCACTTATAAAGTTAAAAATATATATCCTTAATACTAAGTAGTTCATTCTAAGGACACATGGTGGTGAAAAGACGAAGTGAATAGTTTACAATAACATTAGGGTCGTAAGTTCAAGCCCTGCCTAGGACATGCAGTTAACAGTCTTCAATTCTGTAAATGATTGATATGATTGATGGGGTCTACCGGTCTTTCTCCATCCGCGTACCTCTGTAACATTGTGTGATTTAAGTATATTTCTCTATTTTCCACTTAAAATTAAATTCAAAACACCCAGAAGTAGTTTGACAAAAGGAACTTACATGTGTCGTCAATCACATCGGTATGACTAACTAAAGTGCGAAGCCAACCAGGAGCCAGTCCGCCAAGCTCCATTAACTCAAAGAAATCACGCCGACAAAGATAGTTCTTTTAAAGATATCAATACTTCTTTTAAAGATATCATCTGCTACTTTATCATTGGTGTACACAATACTTCTTAAATATTATACTTATGTCTGGTCAAATCGGATATTGTAACTAATTTTCTTGTATTTTATGCATGCAGGTACTTGTGACATTTTTTTTTTAATTCCTTTTGGTTATTTTCATCTAGCATCCATGGATCTAAAATACTTCTTGATACTTTGCTACCATTTTGATCTTTGAGCTCCCACTACATTTTATAAACGAATCCATTTGGGCGGATAGTGTTAAATCTTTGTTGAGTTTGTTATCCTATAAGAACATTACTAATGGCTTCGAGATCTTCCCGTAAGTGGATGTATAAAATGGGCACTCCTGAATTTGAAGTGGTAATTGAAGAGTTCGTCAAACAGGCAGACCGTTTTACTCGATCTCGAGGTTTCACGAATGGCAAAATAAAATGCCTATGTAAGAGATGCCAACACATAAAGTGGAAAAAACACGAGGATTGTAAGTATGATTTGTTAAGGTATGGCTTTGTCCCTGAGTATTACTTGTGGAGCGCACATGGGGAGAAATATTCTCAAGGACCCTCTCAACAAGTGCCTCGTCGTAGCGAAGCCGTGAATTTAGTTCGTAACATGGTACTTGATGCAGCTCATCCAGATTTTCATCTTCCTGATCTTGAAAATTCAGAATCTGAACCGCCAAATGTTGAGCCTCTAAATCTAAAAGCTAAAAGGTTCTATGAGTTGTTGTCAAAAGCAGACAAGTCGTTACATCAAGGATGTGAACAACACTCTACTTTATCAGTGACGTCTAGGATGTTGAGTATTAAGTCAGATTTTAACATAAGTCAAGCTTGTTTTGATCGGTTTGTACAGGTAATTAAAGAGTTTATCCCAAATTCCACATTAGGCAATAATTATTACGAGTCTAAGAAGATGGTTTCAGAATTAGGCCTTGGGTACAAGAAAATAGATGTTTGTCCAGCGGGTTGCATGATTTATTATGGGGGTGACAAGGGTAGGTTAGAGTGTTATAGATGTGGTCATCAGCGTTATAAACCTGAGGACCAAAGTAACACGAAAAGGAAAAACACACCATAAAAGTACATGCATTATCTTCCACTAACACCAAGGTTGCAAAGACTTTATATGTCTAAGGATATAGCTAAACACATGACTTGGCATCATGAAAATCATAGAGAGCCTGGCGTATTGTCGCACCCGCCGATGGGGAGGCTTGGAAGCATTTTGATAGAGTTGAACCTTCTTTTGCAGCAGAACCAAGGAATGTTAGGCTAGGCCTTTGTGCCGATGGTTTCACGCCCTTCGGGATGTCATCTACTGCTTATTCTTGTTGGCCCGTCATTGTTACACCATATAACCTACCTCCTTGGATGTGTATGAAGACTCCATTTATGTTTTTGACATTAATCATTCCAGGGCCTAATAGTCCAAAGAGGAGCATTGATGTGTATTTACAACCACTAATAGACGAGTTGAATGAGTTGTGGAAAGGTGTTAACACATATGATGCATTTAAGGAACAAAACTTCAAATTAAAAGCCACTCTTATGTGGACGATCAATGATATGCTTCGAATTTTTCCAGGTGTGTGGATACAGATAAATGCAAGATGCGAGGCATGAAGAGTCATGACTGCCATGTATTCATGGAGAGATTGTTACCAATTGCGTTTAGAGAAATGTTGCCTGATCCTATATGGAAGGCAATGACAGAAGTGAGCCTCTTTTTTAGAGATTTGTGTTCAACTACATTGCAAGTGGAGCACTTAAATAAGATGGAGAAAAATATAGTTGTGACTGTGCAAGCTGGAGAAGATACTCCCCCCCCCCCCCCCCCCCCGGGATTTTTTGACCACATGGAGCATTTGCTAGTTCACTTGTCATATGAAGCAAAAGTTGGTGGTCCTGTACAATATCGATGGATGTATCCATTTGAAAGGTAGTAAGCTAATGAGTTTTATAATTGTTTTTCTTTTCTAATTGAAATACTAATAGCTATACTTACAAGGTTGTTGATTCTAGATATTTGTATCACCTAAATAAGAAAGAGAAAAACAAGGCTCGAGTCGAGAGTTCAATTGTTGAAGCTTACATTATGGAAGAGATCTCAAATTTCTGCTCACACTATTTTGAGCCACATGTTCAAACCAACTCAAAGAGAGTTGGTCAAAATGATGATGGGGGCAACGAAAATGCTATAAGGAATAGCTTATCAATCTTTAAGCACTCGGGAAGGTCTTCGGGAAATTGCAAACGTCGATACTTAAAGGATGAAGAGTATGATGTCGCGGTCCTTTATGTACTTCAAAATTGTGAGGAAATCCAACCATTTTTCAAGTAAGTTCATTTGTTAAAATTTCACTTAGTTAAAGTTAATAATTTAGCATATATATTCTAATATTGTAACACACACATTACTAGGATATTTGAAGCAGAGTTGAGAGCAAGATTACCAAACATAAGGAATGATCAACTCATGGATGCTACACATAAGAGTTTTGGACGGTGGCTAAAAAAATATGTAAGAATATAATTTTTATTTCTTGTTCACCTTTTGCCTCTTCATCTGAATTCCTTACTATGATATGTAATCTTTTTCTTTTTTTTCCTAAACTTATAGGCGTTCAATATAGAAAATCAACATATGGTCAATGATAAAATTAAAAATATAGCTAATGGTCCAAGTCGAGATGTACGTACATGGGAGATGTATTATGTGAATGGGTTCAATTTTCATACCGTGCATCATAGTTCTGGTCGGAGTAGTACAAATACGGATGTTTGTGTTGTTGGTGAAGAAGGAGATTATTATGGTCGCTTGATAGATGTAATCGAACTAGATTACACATGTTTCTCCCAAGTGAATAAAGTTGTTCTTTTCAAGTGTGAGTGGTTTGACCCGGTTAAAAATCGGGGTTGGAAAGTGCATAATGAATTTGGGCTTGTAGATATCAACTACAGGAAGAAGTTACTGAGTTATGACCTATTTATTATGGCACATCAGGCAAAACAAGTGTACTATATCCAATACCCTAGTCTACGAAGAAATAGGGTTGATTGGTGGGCAGTGTGTCAAACCAAAGCAAGAAGTACCATTGTTGCTCCGCCTCAGTCAATAGACTTAGCTTATCAGGAAGATAGTATTTCAGTACCTTTCATCGTGACCGAGCAGGATGAAGTTGAACTATTACATGATCAGGGGGTGATATGGAAGAGGTGGAAGTACAAGAGGTGACCCGTTCTAAAGTACACCAATTGGAAGATGAACCAAGCGAAGAGGAAGATGCGGTTGAAGACGACGAGGAAAGGAATAATGAGGATAGTGAAACAGATGATGGCTTTAGTGACATGGATGATGAGGATTTTTGAAAATTACCTTATGTTGTTTTTTTCAAAGTGACATTTTAAATGTTTATAACATGTCAATTTGTTGTTAAATATTGTTGTTCCAGTTTTATTGCCATCACTTTAAAAGTTGCATGTGTAAATTAACACTAACGAAAATTTCAGCTTTTCTTGGTGCATGTAAATGGCTGTCGATGAGGAAAATGACACTAATATGGGAGATAATGATGAGCAACCTGCTGTGGAGGATAGACGTGTAAACATACGAGTTCGAGGAAAAGCGTAAGTTTTAAATATAAGTTCAGTGTGTGTGTATATATATATATATATATATATATATATACACACACACTAGTGGTCGAAGCCCGCCCAATGGTCGGGCATGCTTTGTGAATTTTCCTTTAGCGTATTAATGTCGAACAATGTGACATATGTATACAAAGGTGTATTTGTATGTAAATAATGTGTTAGGAAGTTACTGTTAATCGTTAATTATATGTGTATAGTTAGATATATAAATATTTTTTATGATTAGTAGAAAAACATAAGCAGTATTTATATAATTAGACAACTTGCATTATTAATGAAAAGATGTTGTGGAGTATTAATGCACTTGCACATTTTTTGACATGTTTAACTTTAGTCCTAACAGCTTGTGGTGCGTTTTAGTTGACTAACTCATAATACCATATGTGTATGTGGTGTGTCTAACTGTGTAAGAGTAACATAAATCAACTCCAATTGTATTAGAATGTTGAGGTCTTTTGATCTACTATTAAAGGATTAGTTTATGTTTGACGGTACAATTCTGCTCATGAGTCACCTAAAAGGTAAATCAAAATTCAAATATCAACACATAAGACACGTTGGGGGTGTTACATAAGGACCCACCTCCGCAAAACCTATGGGCACACCGGGAACTTTGTGGAATAAGAGATCGGGGGTCGAGTCTCGGCTCGTCTCACTCCAGGTGGTGCTCCTTTGTGCAAGAGATGTGCCGGAGCTATTCCTTGTGAGGTGGACAATGGTTGGTGCCAAAAAGCACCCGGGATGAGGGTGTTCCCGCTAATCTACACCTTTAATTTCATCCTAATTTAAGAGAACAGTGAAGACTTCATAAAAGGATTACTTGACAAATTATTTAAAATCAATAAAAAATACTACTTATATGAAACATAAGAGCAATGCTTAGTTTTTCACACAAATGGCCAAATCTACAAAATCAGTATGTAGCGTTTGTAAAATATTCTTTTAACTTTAAGGTAGGCCAGAGATGAAAATTCCCATTTAGGAATGTACACACTTGAAAACAAATAGCACAGTCCAAAGCAATTGCAACTTGATGTCAAACTTTATTGTACACATAAACGACTATTGTTGTCCATACAACTCACTTTAAACGTAATCAAATGATGGACAATGCAAAATACGAATCTTCGAAGATGTATGATACATCTTGCTGAAGTATAAGTAGATGATGTTTCGACACTCACGTCTGTGTGACGATGTTGATGGCACTGCTTGTCCATGGTAGGTTGTGTCAAAACCGGCACCTAAATCTTGTGTGCCTGTAATTATTAATAATTTTTTCATGTTTGAGCATAATATTGTGAACCACCTTCCCACATCTCAGCAAGCCTTCTTTCTCCTGTTGGGTATACAGGTCTTGCGATTGTTGTTGTGGACGGGCTTTCAGTGTAGGCTCATGCAACTCCAGCCCCAAAATCCAATATGATAGGTCCACGTCCAACATGGTTGCACACCAGTACAAAGATATTGTTTACACAAACTGCTCACAAACAATAGATAATGGGATCAAAAACCTAGTCTGGATCCGCACCTTTGATTATAGGAATGGCTTGACCACTATTTGAAGCTGAAGTTTTATTATTTGAAAGATAGTTAAAATGACAGCAATTCAAGTTTTTAGTGAAAATACGGTATGAGGAGACCATTTAAATATCCATCCATTTCATTCGCCCAACAAACAAAACTTTAAAGGTTCATAAAATGTTTTTGGTTTTGTTTAATACCAGATCCAGAAAAGAAAGCGGCTGGATAACAAAGATAACCTTTACACCATTTGAGAACACCAACATATAATTAGTTATTTACTCAAACTATTCCAGTCCCTTACCCAAACCTAAACTTCTAAAAAATTGGGGAACCCGAATCCACTTTTAAAACCTAAAAGGCTAAAACCGAAAACTGGTCAACTAACTTGACACAGGCTAATACCCAAAATATTACAAAAATACCCATCCAACTTTATAAGTTTTGTGTTGATATCAACAAATTTATCTTTTTTACCTACAAAATACCAAATGGGTCCTACCCTCACAAATATACAACATTTTTCATCTTCTTCCCCAACTTAAATTTTCTGGCCACCTCCACCATGTTCACCACCAGCCACCACTATTCTTTCTTTTTTTATAAAACTTATCAAAATTCAGAAATCTTTTTTTTTTTTTTGACAAACAAAACCCATAAATTATAAACACAAATTATAGATTCAAACTATCCCACATTCATACGAGTTTTATAGAACGATTCCACATTCAAAAATCTTTATCTTAATTTACCACCAAATAAATACACTGCAACCAATATATTAAGGGTTTTGCCTATATACAATAGATGAACAAAAAGTGTCATTTTAGACTTTTAGGCAATCTTGTGTCGTTTTAACATATTAACAGATCTGAAACGCCTCATTTTGTGGCCGGTCATGGCAGTTGTGGAGGCATTTTTTTCAAAGATGACAGTAGGTGGGTTGCTAGAGATGGCCGAAAACCATCCGCGGAGAAGATGAATGGCCGGCTTTTGTTGGAGCATATGAGCGGCAGTTAGGCAAATGAATGGTTGTTAGTTGTTACAGCCACAACCATCAGCGGATGGGTCATTTACCGGAACCATCATCAGGAGATAACGGCGAACTGTTACACGTTGAGCTAAAACCGTCAACTTCATTTCGATCATTTTTATTCTTCTTCTTAATCGATATCATGTTCGCAACGGAATTAAGTAACTGGCCAATGATTCGACGCTTTATTTGACCACAACGTGGAGGGATTGTTGGCTTTGGTGAAGAGTATGATGAATCAGATTTCATATTGTATAGTACTATGAAATTAGAAATGAATTTGGGAGTGATGTGGAGAAATGAGGGAGTGATAGTCAACACTGACCAACTACCAGTGTTTTAAAGTCTTTTTTTATATAAAAAAGGTTCCAATGAATGATTTTTTTACTGGTGTAGCCGGTTGCCTGTAATGCCACGTAAGCAAACGTACGATAATGAAACAAAACTTATAAAGTTGGATGGGTATTGTTGTAATATTTTGGGTTCGTATCTGATAATGGAACAAATGAGAAAGTATGTTGCTATTATATGCCATTAACCCTTAAAAAAAGAATTGATTTAAATGCCATATGACAAACCAAAAACGAATTAAAAGTCAACAGCATTGTTTGCAAGTGGTTCAGATACAACTTTGTTAATTACATATCTTCCAACATATAAATGCTCATTGCATAATAAGACTAATTTTATCAAATATATAAACACACAATAGCGATACAGATGGTATTAAACAATCAATGTTAACTATATATGTAGATTTTTTAGTCACCTTGCTCAGGCTTGGCGGGAGCTTCAACATCCTCAGCAGGAGCAATGCTTCCTTCATTATGACTCGCATTCTCCACGTAACGGAACATATCGTTCAACACAAAGTAGCCTTTGTCTTGTGGTGCAAGGAAGAAAGACTGAGTGAACTTTCGGACAACATTGTCCTTTCCAGTCAAGAACCCAATGACTAAACATTGACTCCACCATTCAAAGACTCTTGTGCATCGACAGATTTAATCTCAGCCCTGAACTCGTGATAGTTAAGCGATATGATTTTAGAATTGATGTCCTGCACATCCAAAAGAGACTGATTAAAGTAGCAACACTATTATAAATGCTTATTTACCGCTACTCATATAATGTTGTTTAAAAGAATGATAGACGGGTTAGTTGCATAAACCCATAAATTTATTATGACACAAAGATATTGTTTACACAAACTGCTCACAAACAATAGATAATGGGATCAAAAACCTGGACTGGATCCGCACCTTTGATTATAGGAATGGCTTGACCACTATCTTCCACAACTGTGTTTGAATTGTGGATCAATGATTCATCAGGCACTGTATCAACCATTTGAGGAACTAACAGCAGCACATGAGCAATCGCAAATGAATGTCACCATTAACGAAACCTGACAACTGGCAACATCTAGATAATTGCTTACGTGGCCATCCGACATCCAAATGCGACTCAGTTCTTACCCTTTGGGATCAAGACGGTAGAGACAGCTCTTCAGTATCATTAACTGCTCGCTTAGAACCAATGTAGGATACCATTGGTCGAACATTAGAAGATATAGGTGTACGAACGACCTCCTCAACTAAACGATCATCCACATCGTATGCTTCAATCTCAACGCTCTGAAAATCCAATTAATTTTATAAATGAGCATTAATCTTTACAAACAATGTGTGATATAAGAAGAAATCATAGTGAAATTGAAATTTTTTACCATTAACTTTGTGTTGTGACACTGAGCATATATACATTCAACAAAGTGATGTGTGATGGTAATGCAAGAATGTTAATCATCACATTAACTCAAATGCTATCAGCTCTCACAAAGTATTGGCAGAAGATCATAACTGAAGACACTCCATGCTTTTACGCACAGTTAAAAACCCACAATAAATTATTCCTTGCATATATGATTAACTTATTTACAAAAACAAACCATGATTAAAAATGTAACAAATTTGAAGAATCTTACTTTGCTTTTCCAGGTCGGTGTTTCTTAACCCCTCGTTATCATAAAGTCCAGCATGACCTTGTGCTCATCCAGAAGTTTTGAATCTCTACCTGCATAATAGATGGTCCATGAGAAAAAAAAATATGAGCAATGAAGAAACTACATAAAAAAACAATCATTACAATATAAAACCCAAAACATAATTAAAACCCAAATACGTTCTTTGATAATCAGATTAGGACATGAATATAAGACATAATTAAAACCCAAAACCGACTTCCATACTGAATACAATCAACAGAAAATAAATACAGAAAATTCATTTATCAGAAAACCCTAAGCAATCTGATTGTACATTAAAAACTCTAAAGACCATCGTACCTCTTCTCCAAAACTTCATCTCTTAGCGTATGAAAATAACAACAGGAGAAACTAATTAGTAAGCATACAAACCTCATTAGAAATCAAATTAATACTCATGTAATGTAAGTATACATACAAAAAAAATATTTACGTATATTCGGGTTTTGAGGGAAAAGAGCTGAATCTTTTTTCTATACGTGATTAGGGGATATATTGTGAACTAAATTTTAGGAAAAGATATGTATTGGCATATTATGTATATATTAATAATATTGGATTTAGTTTGCTAAATATTTAGCCGTATATTTACTTTGTTTTTGGTTGTTGTTCACAATCAATGGTTTGGCTCCATTGGTTGGGATGCCATATAACATCTGCGTAGTCTTGAGTTCGAATCCATTTAGGTGTTTTTTTGGAAAAAAAATAACAAACGAAAATAATTAAAAAAAAATGAAATTAATTATAAAAATTCGACTTTAATAATAAAAGTTGCTTACATGGCTAACACTACTGATGACATGGTACTCAAAAACTGATGACTGGGCATTGACCGTGCTTATTTGGCATTAAATGCTCAAACGCCTCCTGTTATATATATATATATATATATATATATATATATATATATATATATATATATATATATATATATATATTCATGTGGTGTACAAGCTTAAAATAGATAAAATAGGCACACTTCTTGACCGTTGGATCAAATTTGATGGATCAAGATCAAAATAAATAAGATGAATTAATTTTATAGTTACTATAAGGGTATTATAGTAATCTTAGTATTTTGCATTATTTGATTTTTTCAATTGTAATCCAATGTTAAAGTAGTTAAACACCTCCATCCCTGCGAATTAGTTATCATACGTTACATGGAACTGATTGGCTCCAAACGGTCAACCTAAATTGACCAGGGATGGTCAACAGGGTCAAACAGCCTAGAATCAATCTCCGTGGATAGTATAGTGGCTTCCCCAGGTCATTATGTCCCAGCGAGGTGTGGATGGTAATCAAAACGGTTTGTGATCGGGTGAATTTGGACGGAAATGGGTATAAATGAGTTGTGATGACTACACTACTGGAATATAAAAGAAAATAGCTTAAATACACTATATTAACAAGACTGGAAAGTCAGAAAAACCATAAACGTTTAAAACTTAAAACGCGTACGTTCACGTTTGAATAAAACGTAAAGGTACAAAATAAAAAGTGAAAGCGGAAATCTGAAAACACCCAGGGGGTGAAAATGACTTTTTTACAAACTTAAAGGTAAAAGAAAATTTTTAGAAAAAGAAAATAAATTTTAACACTAATTATTTATTTATTATTAACTAAATACTATTTAATACTAATTATTAATATTAAAAATACTTAAATATAATTTAATACTAATTAAATACTAGAAAAATGAAAATAAAATTTCTAAAATTATAAAATAACTAAAAATAAGTTTTAAAATTAAAAATAAGTATTTTTGTCTTTTTGTGCTTTTTATATTAATTAATTAATTAATAAACATTAATTACCTAATTAAACTATTTTAAATTAAGAAAAATACTAAATGAACAGTAAAAATTCTAATAAAATTTCTAAAATTATTTTACAAGATATAAAAGCTAGGAAAAATATAAAAACTAGGTTTTGCTTAATAAAAGCTAATTATGCTATTTAAAACTAATTATTAAGTAATTATAAATAAAACTAAGATTAAATCTAATAAATAATAAATGATAAAATAAAAATCTGAAAAAATTATTATAAATACTTTAATATATGAGGAATTTAATAAAAATATAAAATAGCTAATTACTTAACAAAAATTTAAAAATGAAAATTAAAATTAAATTACATTAAATAGAAACTATCACTTAATATTAAATTTGTTTTTCTTGATTTTTCTTTTACAAACCTATTTAATACTTAAAAACAAACACTTTTTGGTAAAAACAAACTTTTTGGAAATAAAAAATATGATGATTATGAAAGAAAAAGCCAAACAGTTGACTTAATTTGACTTTGGAGGGAAATAAGCTCAAAATAGCTTGGGTGGGGTCCACAATGGGTAATTTTGACCCAAATAAGTTATGAGAACTTGATTAAGCCAGAAAATGCAAGTGGGGTCACTGGATAAGCCAATAAGCTATCAAAAAGCACTTGAATCTCTTGTTTCTGGACTGAAAATGGGACAGATTTAGAGGGAAGATTCAGGTGGGTCCCAGTGGTTTTCAGGTCAACCCAAGGGTCAAAACCCAAAGTATGGTAGGAGGGGGGTTGGAAGGAACCAAAATGGTGGCTTGGGGACCACTGTGGTGGTCACAAAACCACCACCAAGTGTGGTGTTGGGACTGTTGTGCTGCTGCAGCAGGGTGTATGACTGCCCTGCAGCTTAGTTTGGGGCTCAGTGGGGCCCACACAAAAAATCACAAAATTATAGTGACAATGGGACTTTAAAGCTTAGTTGGGGTATTTGATCATGTAAAAAGCTCAATGCTTGAATCCTAACCTAAAAATCACAAAAATTCATGCAATATTTGGTATTTTCTGCACTAAGGCAAATTTTGACTTTGAAACTTTTGAAGCACTTTGACTTTGATCAATTTATAACAGGAAAATCTCACTCAAACAATTATGTTAGACTAATTTGAACTTAATTTAACAAAGAATACACACATTGAAGCTAAATTCGAGATTATGAATATTCAAAATTCAAACAGTCAAGCAGTAAAGGATTTGGAAGATTGCTTTTGACTTTTAGAATGGATGACTGGTATTAATGGCCAGTACATGCTTCAATACTCCTAAACTGATATGTTACAAGTAATTTTAACAACAAACTTGAACCAGACCACCTAAGAATCTACTGAGCCAAACACCCCCTTATACCTTGACTGATATGAGATCTCAAAGGAATTCAAAGAGATAGGTTAAACCACTAATCCAAAACTATCTAATAAGTTATCCTAACTGTATTTAAGCTAAAATTAAACACAAACAACCACTTATCACTATAGTATACTAGGTATGTCATTATGGCAGTTAACATGGTATTGTGCACAATATGTTGAACAAGCTGAAATCTAAGCTATCTAATACTTTCACATTAACTGTAACAAGCATAGGAAACCTAAAATAAACACCAATAAGCAGAAGATAGGTAATGCTACAGTGCAAGGCAGAAAAAAAAAATTGAAATGGCTTACAATCTTGATTCCAAATGCACAGACCATGAACCAAGAACAAAAATAAGTCACAACATGTTCCTAACACCCCCCATGGGGTTCTAAACCTCATTCATTCCATGCCTCTTCTTTCACCATATCAGCAATCTGAGAAATTCATGTTATTTTGATCTCTTTCTTCTATTTTTTTTTCTTTTCTGATTATATTTTCTGTTTTTGTTTTGATTTCTTGTTTGACTACTGAGACTGAAATGAGCTTATGAAACTTCAAAACAACAAATAATAACTTTAAGCAAGATTTAAAGAAATTAAGAAACTGAAAATAATGGACTTGTAATTTAAGGAAACTAAAATACTTGAATTGATTCTGAAAAGTTTTACAAAACTAAACTAAGTACTCAACACTGGAAATTACATAAGAAATCCACTTCTAATCACTACCCACTACTGTTAACTAGACTAAAAAAACTAACTAGCATCTCTACTTCTTCCCTTCTTCTTTTATATTTCCTGAGGAGCTTCTGTGGGACCCACTTGACTTTTCCAGCTCTAATATTAACTATTGGATTAGTAGAAGCAATCCTGGTCCTTCAATTGGTTTTGGCGGGAACTTTGGTCTTTGGCCGTTTCTTGAAATTATTGGTGCCAGGGAGGAACTTTGGAGTTTAGTACTTGTTTGAGGTGCAAGGGGGGAGGGTTGAGTGTTGCAGGGGAACATAGGGGTGATGATGAGGGGGCTGTGGTGTTGCAGGGATAAGGGTGAGGTGGAAGGTGATGTGGATGGTGGTCAAAAGGGGGGGGGGGGTGTTGACTGGAAATTATAAAAACGGGGAAGGGGTGTTGGGTTTTTTTTTATTTGTGGTGGGCTGATGGTGGGGAGTGGGCTTGGAAGGTGTATGGGCCTGAAAAGGGATTTGTTATTGGATTGAAATAAAAAATGGTATCCGTTTGGTTTGTTATGTAAAATACCACAAGGACCAAAAGTGTAAAAGTTGTAAAGTTCAGGGACCTAATGTGGCAAGTTTCCAAAATTATCGTAAGGATCATTCTTGCAAGATATGATAAACCAAGGACCATTAATATATTTTTCCACTTTTGAAAATCCCAAGGACTAAAATTGCCAATTGGTGAAACTTGAGGGACTGAATTGCAATTTCTTTAAAACTTTCACTCAAGGACTATTTTTGCCAACTTTTGACTTTCCAAACACCTGAATTGACTTTTTATCCAAAAATATTTCACAGGGACTAATTCTGTCAATTTCTGAAACTCCAGGGACCTTTTATTGCAATTTTGGATTTTGAGGGGTAAAAGTGTAATTTTCTCAAACTTTTTACCCAAGGATTGTTCTTGATAATTTTTTACTTTTAAAAACTTTGGGTTGACTTTTCTTTCGTTTTAAAACTTCAGGGACTAGTTTTGTCAATTTTTGAAACTTGAGGGACTGAAACTGCCAATTGTGCAAACTTTGTTCGTTTTTCATTTGTTTTTAAACATTTTGCATCTAAAACATATAAAACACACTTTTGGAATAATTTCTGTATTTTGATGCGTATTTGAGTGTTTTTGGATGTTTTGACAGTTCATATAAGACAAAAATGATGAGTATTTACACACTCATCAATCCCTCACACTAAACTATTGCTAGTCCCTAGCAATCTTTTGAGAAAATTAATGGATTTGAAACTCTTTACCAAAAGCCATCACTTCTGGAGTAGCCAGGTGTAAGAACTGTGGCACACCTGATAACCGTGTGATTTTGAGCAAACCACCAGCTGTCAACGGATTTGATTAGTCTTTACCAAAAGCCGTTTGCTTCTGGACTAGCCAACTCTTGATGGAATAGTCAACATCTTGGTGAGCTGATTACCAATTATGGATTTTCCACGGCCTTTACCACAAGCCATAATCTTGCGGGCTAGCCAACTCATTTGTTTTTGGGGAATTGAGGAACCATACAATTTTGGGCAAATTGCAAGCCATAAACGGATTTGAGATGTCTTTACCAAGAGCCGTTTGCTCCTGGACTAGCCAATCCCTTTTGTTGGTTAGACAAGGCGGACTGATTACCACAAAAAATTTTGAGCTCTAGTGAAAAATTTTTGAAAAATTTTGGTCAAAAACGGGGGTACTAGATAGTAAAATGTGATAAAATTCGCTAGAATAGCGAAATACCCCCCCCCCCCCCCCCACACACACTTAGGATGAATATTGTCCTCAATATTCAAAGTCCCGGCTATTATGCCGACTCTTTAAATGTTAAAAGGGCAACATTACAAGCTAAGCGTGGAAAACACCATTTTGTATTTTCACTTTTTTTGTAACCATAGCATGGGGGACTCCCCCACACTTAGGGTGAAAACCCTATAAGCATGCTAATGTTTTTGTTTACCGAGTCGCTAGCTTGACTCGACCCCGAATTCATTTGTCCTTGGGGAAGCATGATGTGGAAGAAACAATCTCAATCGGACTTTCATTCAAGATGTTTGGACAAACATTTGAAGCACGTGAAAGTTCCACACCGATGAGATAAGTACCCGGCTTAAGATAGTATAAACTATAAGCGGTGATGCCGGGGTCAAAGATAATGTCTTCATTCCCGAAGGAGTGAAGAACAGGAGAAGCCACCCTGTAGGTGAAGAACAGGAAGAAAACCATGATGAAAATATTTATAAGATTTTCTTCCTCGAGATCAGGCTCCGTAGCCTGAGTTTGGATTTCAAGGGTTAAGCTCGTAAATATCCCGGGAGGGTGGGTGGGAATTTGCAAATTCTCATGATTGAGTGCATCTCCCCCCGGGCTATCATACTCCGGAGGAGTCATGATATGAGTGAGTTCACCGGAGAACTCCTCAAAGGTGAATGAATCATATTCAGGGAGAGAAATTTTAGAATGAGGAGTGGTACTGCCACTAATCTTCTCTCCCATATGATCAAAAGTAAAGGCTTCAAACTCCGGAATAAGATCATCGGAGAAAAGGTCACTATCCTTAATGGGGATAGGAGATGAAATAGGTTTCTCTTTGAAAGCCTCGATTTTTGCAATGAGGAGACTGACATTCAATAATGTTGCACGAAGTGCTTCATCTTTGATTTCAGTGTTAATCTCATCATTCTCTTCTTCTAAGCTAACTAGCTCAGAAGGTAATCCTCCCACATGACTGATGTTTCCAGAAGATAAAGAATTTTCATCAGTATGTGAAGCACTAAGCTCGATGTTGGGATTAGAGTTTAAAAGATTTTCGGTTTCTCCCATATCGGCTTCAAAATCAAGGAGACCATCATCACTTCCCAACGGAAGTGGATTGATGTGAGTAAGTTCGTTTGTGAACTCCTCAATAAAAGGGTCAACATCCGAATGAGGCAATGGTGCCTCCTCATACTCAACTTCTCCATAAGATGTGCAATCATCATTAAAGTCGGAGAAAGTCTCAAAATGATCTTTTGGATTTTCAGGGTGAGAAGGTAGGTCACACACATGATCAAAAGTCCCCTGTAACTCTCCTGGGATTGGGACAAGGTTCTCAACACTAGACTTTATGAATTCGTCTGATTCCTTTGCAGGAACAGTGTCAAGATGCTCGTCCCCCATGATCAGAGAGTGAGTGTGAACTTCGTGTGTGATATCAATAGACTGAGGGAGTTTAGAAGTACTAGCAGTTATGGAATTTTCAAGTTCCATTTGATCAACGGCTGGTGACCTCGTCACATTATTTTCTCCCTGATTCTCCATAGAAGGAATCACAACTGATGAATCTGATGAATCTTTTTTATTAATAACAATGTTATCTTCATCATCATCACTGTCATCATCATCATCATATAGAGCAACATAGCGAAGATTGGCACGTATTTTAGCCGCTCTTTGCTCAGCAAGTAATTCTTCCATGCTCATTTCATTTCTAGCCTCTCGTTCTTCATCAAGTAATTTTGCCATTGATTTCTCACGAGAATCTTGAAATGATGTAGTGGCAAACTCCTCCTTAAGTTTTTGCAAAATTTCACGAGCCTCTAGTAAAAGGTCTGGCTCGGTATCATGAGGAGTTGCTTGGATCATTTGGTACTGTGGAGGTTGGTCTTGAATTGAATAGTCATAATTGTTACAAGGAAATGGATTCCTTGTTTGACAATCCGAGCTAAGGTGAGAACATCCACAGTATTCACAACAGTAAAACTGATGTGGCTGTGAGTCGTATGTGACAGAGTCATAATTGTTATCAGGAAACTGCTCATAGACAAGCGTGTTGCCCGATTGACAATCAGAACTGTAGTGTGGGCCACCACAGTACTCACAACAGTTAAACTGTTGAGTCTGGCTCGGTGAGTTGTATGGATATTGGTCGTAACCAACATTTTGACTATTATAACAATCAAAACCTTGGTGAGGACCTCCACAATACTCACAAGAAATGTTTGGTGTATTATGATACGAAGCATCATTGTGATTTGGATAATATGATTCTTGCTCGTATGAATGTGATGGGTAATTGGAAAATTTTGGGGAGTCGTTGAATGAGTTCTGATTAGGATCATAGAATGAATTCCTCGAACCATAAAACAAACAACTCCCGTCTCGAATATCATTACCACATTTTACACATGTACACCAACGACATGGTAAACCGAAAAGTGGCTCACCACAACCAACACAAGGGATAAAATCCGAAGGTGGGACAAGTGGTGTGCTCTTAGAGCTAGCAATTTCCACCACTTCCGTTATGGTCTCGGGTTTTGGTTCTTGATAAACGTGAAGATTGGGCAAGTCGTTCTTTTCTGTCACTGCCCTAAGCTCTGTATGTTTGCTTGATAACCTTATAACCTTATATCGTGAAAGATCAGGATTGATTCTTGAAGGTTTAGGAGCATTTGTGAGCTTAGGTTTTTGGATAACCGTAGGTTGGATGTATTTAGCACTTCCTTCGTCAAAGGGAAGTACAGGGTCCTTTGTCACCTTGGTTTCTTGATTCATTTCCCTCACCGGAGAGGGAATAGGAATCGAAGGTCCATCATAATCACTACGACATCTCGATATCTTTGACAAGGCCATAAGTTTTTCAATTTTGCTATTAAAGGCCCTTTGTTCAAAGAAATCGTCATCGAGAGATGCCATTAGAATCAATTATGGGACAAGTGGAAGAAGGTAGAATCAAAAGGATAGAGGGTAAAGTGATGAAGAATCAAAAAGGTAGGATGGTAAAGATGGATATTTTTGGTGTTTTTGGAAAACATTTTGTAAGAAAGAAAATCTTTTTGTGTTTTTGTGTTCATTGAAAACTAATTTTAAAAAGTTTTCAGGAACAGTTTTGTATTTATACAAGAAAATATGAACAAAGGATGGCAAATATACAATGAGTGTATATCCAGATTCACCAATCTGTAAAACCGTTGAGAATACGCGCACCACCTCCCCGGCAGCGGCGCCAAAATTTGATTGGCTCCAAACGGTCAACCTAAATTGACCAGGGATGGTCAACAGGGTCAAACAGCCTAGAATCAATCTCCGTGGATAGTATAGTGGCTTCCCCGGGTCGTTATGTCCCAGCGAGGTGTGGATGGTAATCAAAACGGTTTGTGATCGGGTGAATTTGGACGGAAATGGGTATAAGTGAGTTGTGATGACTACACTACTGGAATATAAAAGAAAATAGCTTAAATACACTATATTAACAAGACTGGAAAGTCAGAAAAACCAGAAACGTTTAAAACTTAAAACGCGTACGTTCACGTTTGAATAAAACGTAAACGTACAAAATAAAAAGTGAAAGCGGAAATCTGAAAACACCCAGGGGTGAAAATGACTTTTTTACAAACTTAAAGGTAAAATAAAATTTTTAGAAAAAGAAAATAAATTTTAACACTAATTATTTATTTATTATTAACTAAATACTATTTAATACTAATTATTAATATTAAAAATACTTAAATATAATTTAATACTAATTAAATACTAGAAAAATGAAAATAAAATTTCTAAAATTATAAAATAACTAAAAATAAGTTTTAAAATTAAAAATAAGTATTTTTGTCTTTTTGTGCTTTTTATATTAATTAATTAATAAATAAACATTAATTACCTAATTAAACTATTTTAAATTAAGAAAAATACTAAATGAACAGTAAAAATTCTAATAAAATTTCTAAAATTATTTTACAACATATAAAAGCTAGGAAAAATATAAAAACTATGTTTTGCTTAATAAAAGCTAATTATGCTATTTAAAACTAATTATTAATTAATTATAAATAAAACTAAGATTAAATCTAATAAATACTAAATGATAAAATAAAAATCTGAAAAACTTATTATAAATACTTTAATATATGAGGAATTTAATAAAAATATAAAATAGCTAAGTACTTAACAAAAATTTAAAAATGAAAATTAAAATTAAATTACATTAAATAGAAACTATCACTTAATATTAAATTTGTTTTTCTTGATTTTTCTTTTACAAACCTATTTAATACTTAAAAACAAACACTTTTTGTAAAAACAAACTTTTTGGAAATAAAAAATAAGCTGATTATGAAAGAAAAAGCCAAACAGTTGACTTAATTTGACTTTGGAGGGAAATAAGCTCAAACTAGCTTGGGTGGGGTCCACAATGGGTAATTCTGACCCAAATAAGTTATGAGAACTTGCTTAAGCCAGAAAATGCAAGTGGGGTCACTGGATAAGCCAATAAGCTATCAAAAAGCACTTGAATCTCTTGTTTCTGGACTGAAAATGGGACAAATTTAGAGGGAAGATTCAGGTGGGTCCCAGTGGTTTTCAGGTCAACCCAAGGGTCAAAACCCAAAGTATGGTAGGAGGGGGGTTGGAAGGAACCAAAATGGTGGCTTGGGGACCACTGTGGTGGTCACAAAACCACCACCAAGTGTGGTGTTGGGACTGTTGTGCTGCTGCAGCAGGGTGTATGGCTGCCCTGCAGCTTAGTTTGGGGCTCAGTGGGGCCCACACAAAAAATCACAAAATTATAGTGACAATGGGACTTTAAAGCTTAGCTGGGGTATTTGATCATGTAAAAAGCTCAATGCTTGAATCCTAACCTAAAAATCACCAAAATTCATGCAATATTTGGTATTTTCTACACTAAGGCAAATTTTGACTTTGAAACTTTTGAAGCACTTTGACTTTGATCAATTTATAACAGGAAAATCTCACTTAAACTATTATGTTAGACTAATTTGAACTTAATTTAACAAAGAATACACACATTGAAGCTAAATTCGAGATTATGAATGTTCAAAATTCAAACAGTCAAGCAGTAAAGGATTTGGAAGATTGATTTTGACTTTTAGAATTGATGACTGGTATTAATGGCCAGTACATGCTTCAATACTCCTAAACTGATATGTTACAAGTAATTTTAACAACAAACTTGAACCAGACCACCTAAGAATCTACTGAGCCAAACACCTCCTTATACCTTGACTGTTATGAGATCTCAAAGGAATTCAAAGAGATAGGTTAAACCACTAATCCAAAACTATCTAATAAGTTATCCTAACTGTATTTAAGCTAAAATTAAACACAAACAACCACTTATCACTATAGTATACTAGGTATGTCATTATGGCAGTTAACATGTTATTGTGCACAATATGTTGAACAAGCTGAAATCTAAGCTATCTAATACTTTCACATTAACTGTAACAAGCATAGGAAACCTAAAATAAACACCAATAAGCAGAAGATATGTAATGCTACAGTGCAAGGCAGAAAAAAATTGAAATGGCTTACAATCTTGATTCCAAATGCACAGACCATGAACCAAGAACAAAAATAAGTCACAACATGTTCCTAACAACCCCCATGGGGTTCTAAACCTCATTCATTCCATGCCTCTTCTTTCACCATATCAGCAATCTGAGAAATTCATGTTATTTTGATCTCTTTCTTCTATTTTTTTTACTTTTCTGATTATATTTTCTGTTTTTGTTTTGATTTCTTGTTTGACTACTGAGACTGAAATGAGCTTATGAAACTTCAAAACAACAAATAATAACTTTAAGCAAGATTTAAAGAAATTAAGAAACTGAAAATAATGGACTTGTAATTTAAGGAAACTAAAATACTTGAATTGATTCTGAAAAGTTTTACAAAACTAAACTAAGTACTCAACACTGGAAATTACATAAGAAATCAACTTCTAATCACTACCCACTACTGTTAACTAGACTAAAAAAACTAACTAGCATCTCTACTTCTTCCCTTCTTCTTTTATATTTCCTGAGGAGCTTCTGTGGGACCTACTTGACTTTTCCAGCTCTAATATTAACCATAGGATTAGTAGAAGCAATCCTGGTCCTTCAATTGGTTTTGGCGGGAACTCTGGTCTTTGGCCGTTTCTTGAAATTATTGGTGCCAGGGAGGAACTTTGGAGTTTAGTACTTGTTTGAGGTGCAAGGGGGGAGGGTTGAGTGTTGCAGGGGAACATAGGGGTGATGATGAGGGGGCTGTGGTGTTGCAGGGATAAGGGTGAGGTGGAGGGTGATGTGGATGGTGGTCAAAAGGGGGGGTATTGACTGGGAATTATAAAAACGGGGAAGGGTGTTGGGTTTTTTTTTATTTGTGGTGGGCTGATGGTGGGGAGTGGGCTTGGAAGGTTTATGGGCCTGAAAAGGGATTTGTTATTGGATTGAAATAAAAAATGGTATCCGTTTGGTTTGTTATGTAAAATACCACAAGGACCAAAAGTGTAAAAGTTGTAAAGTTCAGGGACCTGATGTGGCAAGTTTCCAAAATTATCGTAAGGATCATTCTTGCAAGATATGATAAACCAAGGACCATTAATATATTTTTCCACTTTTGAAAATCCCAGGGACTAAAATTGCCAATTGGTGAAACTTGAGGGACTGAATTGCAATTTCTTTAAAACTTTCACTCAAGGACTATTTCTGCCAACTTTTGATTTTCCAAACACCTGAATTGACTTTTTATCCAAAAATATTTCACAGGGACTAATTATGTCAATTTCTGAAACTCCAGGGACCTTTTATTGCAATTTTGGATTTTGAGGGGTAAAAGTGTAATTTTCTCGAACTTTTTACCCAAGGATTGTTTTTGATAATTTTTTACTTTTAAAAACTTTGGGTTGACTTTTCTTTCATTTTAAAACTTCAGGGACTAGTTTTGTCAATTTTTGAAACTTGAGGGACTGAAACTGCCAATTGTGCAAACTTTGTTCGTTTTTCATTTGTTTTTAAACATTTTGCATCTAAAACATATAAAACACACTTTTGGAATAATTTCTGTATTTTGATGCGTATTTGAGTGTTTTTGGATGTTTTGACAGTTCATATAAGACAAAAATGATGAGTATTTACACACTTATCAGGAACCTAACTAACCGGATAATACATCAAGAAAATTTCCACATTTTCAACATAACCACAAATAATTCACCAAACGACATCTTCAACACAAACATCATCTTCGAATTTACCGGTATGTCTAATACAATAGAGAATGATTCCATGCAAGATAAATATATGATTTGTTTGAGTTATTCTTTCTTAATCGCTATGATTTTTTTCTTTTTTTTCTTAGTAATAATATACAAATTGTATTCCTGTTAGTTATTATTTGTTAATCGTTATGAATGAGTATGTAACAATTATAAGGTTTTTCATGGAATCTAGTGTTGAAGTGATTCTTGTTATCCTTTTAGTTAGTTTTGTCAATCATTTGTAAATTTTTTAAGGAAATGTCATTGTTAAGATTACAATTCAGTGCCACGTTATAATAATGTAAGATTTTGGAGAATAATATTAACATTCAGTGACACGATACACTATCAATTTGTGAAAAGTTTTATGTGTGTCATTATGGAATTATTTGACGAGACGTTATTTTACATGCGTCAGTATGTTTTTAAGAAGTAGACATTGAAATAGAATCTAATATTGATTATTGAATGACATTGCTATTGATTTAAGTTGAACAGCTCATGATATGATCCATAGTTACTGATTGTTATTTCGATTCATATTAATATGTAATGTTTATTTGTTACCAGGTGAGCCAAAGAGAAATTGCAATGGAACTAGACGACAAGCCAAAGAGAATGTGCAAAAGTTGTGGCAAGTTGGTAGGCATGATTCTAACAATTATCCCAAGAAGAAGAAGGGCCTTCTAGACGAGGACGTGGACCAGTTCATTGATGATTATATGGATATCCATGATAGTAACTAGTTTATGTATTCGCTGTTACCTATTTCCACTCAGTTTGAACTATTTAAAACTTCCTATTATGTTAGACTTATTAGTAAGTACTTTTTTTGGTTGTTCGAATCATAGTTTGTTTAATACCAAGTGTTTATTATTCATTCATATGAACTACTTGTATTAGCATGTAAAGTGGATGTGTGTTTTTGCAATATCATATGTACCCAGTAGTTGACTAGTTGAAAGACATAATCCATATACATGTAAATGTATATCGGACCTGCATACCCATTTTGCCAACACATTTAAAGGCACATGACCTGCATACCCATTTTGCATATCCTAAAAATTTTCCACATTATTAACCACTATAACATTCAAATATTGTTTTATGCATACCCATTTTGCCCATCCTAAATATTTGGTTACATTAAAGATCTTGTTCCTGTCTAATGTTCTGTTACAGTTTTTATGCAAATTTAGTGTGTGAAAGGCTGTGTTTGCAGCAGGTACATACAATGTGGTGGCAGTTAATTAGTTGTGTCATTCAGTTTGGAAGTTTAAGGTTGCAACAATATTGAGTTAGTATTTTACAACAGTATTGAGACTATTTTATTAAGAGGTTATATGGGACTTAATGCATCAGTTGTGTTATCAGTTGAAGTGTCTACAAGGTTTGCATCAGTTGGAATTGGAATATTTCATGGATGTGTGGTCTAGAGTGTTTAGTTCCAGTTTTTATAGTGTAATATTGGTTTAATTGAGAGATGTCGTGTATTATATTGAACTCAGCCCAAAGTTTCTAATGCACATCCGATTTAAGTATGTATTGAACTCGGCCCTTTATCATTCTATACAACCAATTTCTACTGAATCATACACAAAGTTTCTACCCTTTATCATTCTATACAAACATCACTGAATCATACACAAAGTTTCTACTGCACATTCGATTTAAGCATTCATTAAACTCAACCCTTTATCATTCTATACAACCAATTTTGATGACACACAACTTAAACTACTTGAAAGTAAATTGCTTTGTTATAACATAAATTAGTTGAGGGTAAAAGCCATATATTAGCAACGTACTTTCACAAAATTTCAAATCTAGGTAACAAACTTTTTTTATTACTAATCTAGTCATTGAAACCGGCTAATTTGCGACGATATAGTAAATATTGTTACCTGCTACCTGCTGAATATGGAAAATGACTGACACGTCATTTTTTAACGACCGTTAGTGGCATATTTTTCATCGTTAGTCCTTTTTACTAACGACCGTTAGTCCTTTAACAGAAATTCAAAAATAGAAAGTTTTTTTTTTCGTTTTCATCCATTTTTCATCCGCTTTCGTCCGTTTTTATTACGTTTTAGTCCGTTTTTTTTTTCGTTTTCGTTCGTTTTTCTTCCATTTTCGTCCGTTTTTTTTTTATGAAAATTAGAAAGTTTTTTCTTTTTCTTTTTTTTTTTCGTTTTCGTTTTCATCCATTTTTCTTCCGCTTTCGTCTGTTTTTATTACGTTTTTCTTCCGTTTTCGTTCGTTTTTCTTCCATTTTCGTCTGTTTTTTTACGTTTTCGTCCGTTTTTCTTACATTTTTTTTCCGCTTTTATCCATTTTGACCGATTTTACACGTTTTCGTTCACACTTACACGTTTTCGTCCATTTTTATCCGTTTTCGTCCGTTTTTATTACGTTTTCGTCCGCTTTTGTCTAATTTTATAAAAATGTTTCTGTATCGATTTTAAATCACGATTTTGACCATTTTCTGGTCCAAAACATCAAAAGTGTAAAACACGAAAGTTGTCTGGAATGATGTTTTACATCAAGACTCGCGAGATTTTAACCTAAAAATGCAATACGTGAGAAAAATAGATGAAAACGTTAAAAAAAACAAACGAAAACGTGCAAAAACAGACGAAAACATGAAAAAAACGAATGAAAACGTGCAAAAATTGAAGAAAATGTGTAAATTCGGATGAATAAGTAAGAAAAATGGATGAAAACATAAGAAAGACGGACGAAAATGGAAGAAAAACGGATGAAAACGGATGAAAACGAACAAAACGGAAGAAAAACGTACGAAAATTGAAGAAAAATGGACGAAAACGAAAGAAAAACGGATGAAAACGAAAAAAAAAAAAAAAAACTTTCTAATATCAAATTTCCGTTAAAGGACTAACGGTCGTTAGTATAAGGACTAACGATGCAAATTTATGTGAAAAACACAAGGGTATGTTTCTCAGTTCACTAAATCAGCAGGTCATATTTACTATATCGTCACAAATTAGCCGGTTTCAATGACTATATTAGTAATAAAATAAGTTTGTTACCTAGATTTGAAAATTTGTAAAAGTACGTTGCTAATATATGGCTTTTACCCATTAGTTGAGAGGCTAATGCACAATCCAATTAAACAAATACCCAAACTATTATAAACCTAATGCACAATCCGTTTAAACAATAAATCACAACAGATACCCAAACTGTTATAAGCCTAATGCACAAGTCCATTTAAACAAATACCCAAACTGTTAAAAGCATGATGCACAATTCCATGTTTTAAAAATAAACACGCCACAACTAGATTAAAGGTTATTCGGTAAGCATACGCGAGATTCTTTTTGACAATAAACTGAAAATACACAAGCATAATAAAATTGCAGTCTTAGTGCTACTTATTCAATCAAAACTACAGAAAATAGTTCATTTCATTTCAAACTTGGTTGAGACACGCAACTTGATGGTTTCAAATGCAGCCCCATGTAACCGCTTCTTTTCTTCCAATGGTAAGGTCCTAAATCCATGCGCTTCTTTCTCAAATTCACTATTCACCAAGTTGCAATCACAGAGAAGTATCTTCGCAACCTACTTAATACGCAGGTTCCTCAGTTCACTGATTTGTTTCTTACCTTCTTTGCTCAAGCAACAAAGGTCACAACAATCACCATCAGCTTTGTTGGTTTCCATGTGGCGCATATTTAATACACCACAGTCTAAAAAATTGTTGGTTGTCATGCATCCCAATTGCAGGAATTTCTTGGCACATCAGTCATTGTTTCATAATTCGGATTATTCTTGTGCAATAGATAATCTTCAAACACAGAGATCTGATATAAAAAAATGGGAAGTTGAAATCATTTTAGTTCAAATGGGAAGTTGCAAAAGTAATTTCAGTATAAATAAACATATGGTACCAAACACACAAATTGCAAAATTTCACATCAGTTCAAAAGGGTCTAGATGTTCACATCAGTTCAAAATTTCACAAACGTAACACATAAATTACCTTTACCAAACACACAAGTTGCAGCAAACAGTTGCAAAAAATGTAGACTACCAACCAAGTTGCAGACTACCAAACCTCAATTTGTAGAATAGCAAACACATAAGTACAAAACATATATGCAATTGATGCACATGAATCCTTAGCAACTAATACACATGGATGCAACTAATACACATAAATCATTACCAACTAATACAAACATAAGTTTATTTCATCTAATACACATAATTAACTAGTACACATACTCAAGTAACATCTTATTTCAAAACAACCATATGAACCTAATACGCAAAATCACCTAAAACCTTTTTTCAAAACAACTATAAGTTGATGCTCAAAAAAAAAAAAAAAAAAAACTATAAGTAGCTAATACACATCATCACCGAATAGCTTATTTAAAAACAGATATATGTAGCTAATACACAAAAGCAACTATAAGTAGCTAATACACATTTATATCAAAGTAGCTAATACACATAATCAATTAACAGATTATTTAGAAACAAATATACGTAGCTAATACACACAAAAACTATAAGTAGTTTATTTCAAATCACCTAATAACCAATACACAATATCTTACTTCAAATAATACACATAATCAACAAATAGCTTATTTCAAAACAGCCATATAAAACTAATACACATAATCATCTAATAGCTTATTTTCAAAACATATATGAAACTGATAGTTAGCTAAGTAACTTCTACAACTAATTCAACTCATACACATAAGTTAGGTAAGAAGCTTATACAACTCATTCAGTTAGAAACCATTTTAGTACCATCTTCCCTCAAGGAAAAACATGTGAAAAAGGGGCTACGAAAACTCACCTCAAGCAATACGTAATACGATATAAGCAAAGGTGCACGTAAATCGAGGCGCGATAACTCTAACCGCCACCTATATTAATAATATGTCTTAGGTCGTGTAGTGATGTCGTGTATGCAAGTTCATATGCTATTATATCACTCGTACATGTTTGTTGTAAAGTTTAACGTCAAAAATATAGTTATGACAACTCGTTAAATTATTGTCTCGTACTTTAGGTATGGTCATCTTACTAATAAGTATTTTTTTAAAAAAATCACCGACATGCTTTAACAACATTCTATGATAGTCGTCTAAGTGATTTTTGAGAAAAATAAAGTTTTACGTCAAAATACACTTTGTTAAATTTCTGAAAATGACCAAGTGGCCTAGTAAAGCCAGTAGTAAAACAGTGGTTATTAAGTATTATCGAACCAACTCAGTGGATTTACGAAGTATGTAGCAATGCCTACAAAAGCTAACACTGAACCTTAGCCCATTCGGATCCCACATTTATATGGCCTTCAAGTTGGGTGACCAGGCCGTTTTGAGCATTTCTGGACAGCGTCGGGAAAAAGTATATGGTCATAAATCCTTCGTTATAAATTGGTTTGACGCACAGTTGGACTTTTTAGAAAATAGGACACGTATACTTCATTTTTGTTACTGATATTATGTTTCCATAAAGGACTCTATCTATGAGGAAAACGGGCTCAAACATGGTCACCCGAGAAAAACAGTTTCACCCTTAGAAAAATTAACAGTTTTGAGCTATTGAGTTTTTATCGGTTTCGACGTAATTTTAACTCAACGTATCTTGGTCGTTTCAATTTCGTTTCTTAAGTTCCATATATCCACGGTTTCGTATTTAAATGTACTAACTGATCTTTAGTGTCTCGGAGTATAAGCTTCTAATGTCCGTTTTTACCTTTCGTAAAGTCCTTAACAACATACACTTTTCAGAAAATAAATTTCAGACACCTAACTTGTAAATAGCGTAGTTTCTTCGTTATATATCCGCTTTAACCCATTCAAGCGACCATGTTTTCGTAATTGTGTCTATTTTCTATATTTCTACTCAAATATTACTTCCAACTAGCTGATTTTTCAAGATTTTGCGAAATGGGACAGCCTTATATGAAAATGTTTCAAAAGTGTATTTTCTAGTTTCAAAATTATACCAAACCACTTCAATCACTACAAAACCATTCTAACTCTAACACATACTTGACAAGAGTGTCACGTAGCTTAAGTATTCATAAAAATGAGAGTTTATAACATAATAGCTAGTTGTCACTTAATATGTTTAAAAAAATCACAAACATGTACCAAAGTGATTCAACACATATGTAACCATGCAAATGTCATACTAGGAAATGAAATAACTCATAAGTAAGTAGTGTAAGATTATAAAATCAACTTTGTGACTCACTTGAGGTGATAAGTAGGATGAAAAGATGAAAAACACTAGCTTAACCCAAACCAAATCTCCTAAACCCTTTTTGCAATACCAACGAGCCTTAGTGGATACTTAAACGAGTAAAACAAATTTTCTTTCTTGCTTCTTGTTGCTGTCGTGAATGGGAGGTGAGTGTGAGAGTGTTGCGTAAATTTTGGTGTTAAGTGTGAGTAAAATGAGTGTATAAGCACTCTTTATATAGAAAAGGCATTAATAGTAGTCAAATACATAGCTAGGATCAAAGAAAAAGTGTGTTGAAACTGATAATCATCTAATAGCTTATTTTCAAAACATATATGAAACTGATAGTTAGCTAAGTAACTTCTACAACTAATTCAACTCATACACATAAGTTAGGTAAGAAGCTTATACAACTCATTCAAGTCATACACAAAACCAACTAATACACACAATACCTTGTTCGTCTTCACTAGTTAGATCGATCACTTCAGAATCCTCATTATCTCTGTTTGGTCGTCTAACATTTGACAACTTTCCACTTCGTCAGACTGAAACCAAAGAACAACAGTCAACTAAGTTAACAAACAACCCATATTTAGTGAATAATTAAAAGAAAAACGAATGTATCACTTACCAAGCATTATTTCTTCTTCATTCCCATTCGCGATCACTTGGGGTTCAAAAAACACCATACTTGTTTTTTTTATGATTGCAGATACACCTTCGCTATTTGAATTTAAAGAAAAAATGTAGAACGAAGATTTGAGGATTTTTTTATTGATTGCTCTATTTTGGGGATTTTGGTAGGATTGTTGGTGGGGCGTTATTCAGGCTACCTATAACTTTTTTAGTAACTGAAAAACTTAATGACCATCAACAAGATACAGGGTCTTATAAAAAATATTGGTACACAAATGCCATTTGACTTTCACTTAATTACAATTGTACCACTCATCGATTTAATATTCAATCTCATCTATCAAGTTTGATCTGACGGTCCACATGTGTACCTATTTTATCTATTTTAAGCTTGTACACCACAATAACGGCCCCCTATATATATATATATATATATATATATATATATATATATATATATATATATATATATATATATATGTATATATATATATATATATATATATATATGTGTGTATATATATATATATATATATGTGTATATATATATACATATATATATATATATATATATATATATATATATATATATATATATATATATATATATATATATATATATATATATATATATATATATATATCCATGCATATAACTTCTAGTTAATCTTTCTTTCTTTGTAGTTTTATTCCCTCCCATAGCGTCACCGGGAGCATAACCAAAATTTGGAAAGCACGGTTCACATGTTGTTGGGACACACGGTCAAGTGTTCCGCGATCTGAGAGGAACATCTGGTACGACGCGTTCAAGGTACTGACAACACTTATTGTTTATCTTTTGTCCTAGTTATTATAAAAGTGCAATGTAAGATTGGTGAGTGCTTATTCACTCACCTTTTCTAAGCCAAAATTGGACCAAATAAACCAAAAACTAACCAATAATGCCAAAGAATGTGTGTTTTTGTGTTTGTGAATGTGCAGGAACGGATATTTAAGAAAAGACGAAAAATCACGAGAAAATGACAAGACGGGCACGAGAATTGGAAAAGTTTGAATAAAGCCAGAGCCGGGGAAGCTAGTGGTCAAAGTGAAGCTCATATGGTCAATTGGGATCCTCAAAGTTTCAAGAATTACAAGAATGACCCTTGGTCATAAGTTTGAAGAAAGTACACAAATGGTCCCTCAACTTTCAGAAGTTATCACTTTTGGTCCTTGTGAAGATACTTTTGAAGAATTGGCAACTCAGCCCCTCATCATTCATTAAATGCCACAAAGAGCCCTTGGAATTATATTTTTGAAGATTGGCAGTTGGGTCCTCAAACTTTCAGATTTACATGTTTGGTCCCTTGGTTTTTATTAATACTACAAACCGGATCCTTAATCCAAATAATACAAACAAACACAGCCCAAAGCCCCAAACACAACACAAGCCCAAAAGCCCACCCTTATTAATATAACCCGATCCAACCCTTAACACCAAACCCGACCCATAACTCAAATTACAATAAAAAAATAACCCGCGCCTTGTTACTGTGCATCTCCCCCACATTTTACCTCGTACCCCACTTAATTACCTCGTACCAATCCTTATATCCTCACCTCGTACTAGAATCATTCTAAAACCATCTGACAACGTGTCAGATGGTGTCATATCACCTCCACGTGGCTTAATAATACCTCCTGATTGGCTTATGATTCGTGGCAACAAGATAAGGTCTGATTCATATGGATAGAACTGGTGGGATGACAAGGATATGAGTTGGATTGATGATATGTGGCCTGAATTGAAGTTCTAGGACCTTCTCAAACCCTAGCACCCATCACCTCCCTTGCTCCTATAAAACCCCCTCATTCATACATTGGTAGGTGTAGAGTAATTTGTAGTGTTACTCTGCCAGTTTTGTAACTCAAGTTTTATTAATGAAAGTTTAATTTGGTTGTCTTATTTCATTTTCACTACAGTTTATTTACTTATTGTCTTTCAGCTTATTGCTTATTATAGCTTCTTTCTTTCTTACTTCTTATTAAAGCAAGTTTCTTTTGTTACTTATCTAGTCCTAATCTCTGTTCAATATTTCTTTTTGTTATTGTTTATTATCTAAAGAAAAACCAAAAAAAAAATCTAAAAATTTACAAAATCCAAAAATATGTTCTGCTATATTTTCTTAATCATTTTTAGTGCTTAATTGTTGTTTGATCAAATTTATTTAAACTTTTATATCTTTCAGTAAGCTTGTTGTTTTCCTTTTTCTCAAAAATAAAAAAACTAAAAAAGTCAACGAAAGTCAAACACTCAGCTTATTGAATAAGCTGAGTGTTTTGGTGGTAAAAGACAGCCAAAAAGGAGTCCCTTGGCCTGTCTAAAGACAGGCTAGCTTAGTGAGCCCCCTCTTTTCATGCTGAGGGGGATTTGGATTGTAAGTGTTCACTTTTTCATTTTGATCTTAGTAGCTTATTAATACTCTAGCTTAGATCTGTTATAACTAGCTTATTACTATTGATTCTTGCTTAAACTAGCTTAATACTGCTTGATCATTGCTTATTGGTCACTCTTGAATGTCTTTGGTGTGATTTGCTCTTTAACTGTCTCATATAGCTTAAATCTGTGATCTTGTGCTTTTGGTAATAAATGATGTTAATGATCCATGTTTCTGAGTGATTTTAAGTGTATACATCTTATTGAGCATGATTGATTTGGTTTGGACTTGATTTGTAAGCTCTGTGTGTGATTTAAGGGTTTGACAGAACCCTTAAGGGGTGTTTGGTTGTGTAAGTTTAGCTG
Source organism: Artemisia argyi (assembly GCA_030686995.1). NCBI lineage: Eukaryota > Viridiplantae > Streptophyta > Magnoliopsida > Asterales > Asteraceae > Artemisia > Artemisia argyi. Next base: position 73,435,777 of record CM060677.1, read on the forward strand.
TCATAAGCTCTAGTTAATAGGGTAATATTGGTTCAGGTGACTCACTTAGGTAACAAGATAAGGTCTGATTCATATGGATAGAACTGGTGGGATGACAAGGATATGAGTTGGATTGATGATATGTGGCCTGAATTGAAGTTCTAGGACCTTCTCAAACCCTAGCACCCATCACCTCCCCTGCTCCTATAAAACCCCCCTCATTCATACGTTTGTAGGTGTAGAGTAATTTGTAGTGTTACTCTGCCAGTTTTGTAACTCAAGTTTTATTAATGAAAGTTTAATTTGGTTGTCTTATTTCATTTTCACTACAGCTTATTTACTTATTGTCTTTCAGCTTATTGCTTATTATAGCTTCTTTCTTTCTTACTTCTTATTAAAGCAAGTTTCTTTTGTTACTTATCTAGTCCTAATCTCTGTTCAATATTTCTTTTTGTTATTGTTTATTATCTAAAGAAAAACCAAAAAAAAAATCTAAAATTTTACAAAATCCAAAAATATGTTTTGCTATATTTTCTTAATCATTTTTACTGCTTAATTGTTGTTTGATCAAATTTATTTAAACTTTTATATCTTTCAGTAAGCTTGTTGTTTTCCTTTTTCTCAAAAATAAAAAAACTAAAAAAGTCAACGAAAGTCAAACACTCAGCTTATTGAATAAGCTGAGTGTTTTGGTGGTAAAAGACAGCCAAAAAGGAGTCCCTTGGCCTGTCTAAAGACAGGCTAGCTTAGTGAGCCCCCTCTTTTCATGCTGAGGGGGATTTGGATTGTAAGTGTTCACTTTTTCATTTTGATCTTAGTAGCTTATTAATACTCTAGCTTAGATCTGTTATAACTAGCTTATTACTATTGATTCTTGCTTAAACTAGCTTAATACTGCTTGATCATTGCTTATTGGTCACTCTTGAATGTCTTTGGTGTGATTTGCTCTTTAACTGTCTCATATAGCTTAAATCTGTGATCTTGTGCTTTTGGTAATAAATGATGTTAATGATCCAGGTTTTTGAGTGATTTTAAGTGTATACATCTTATTGAGCATGATTGATTTGGTTTGGACTTGATTTGTAAGCTCTGTGTGTGATTTAAGGGTTTGACAGAACCCTTAAGGGGTGTTTGGTTGTGTAAGTTTAGCTGTCATAAGCTCTAGTTAATAGGGTAATATTGGTTCAGGTGACTCACTTAGGTAATATTAGAACTAGTTACAACCTAAAATTAGTTAGTCATTTAGTTAAAAAGACAATCACTAGGTAAATCAAGCATACAGTTAGCATAAGTAATTTTTAGGTTTAGAAAAACTTATAAATAGTTGCAATATAGATAATACTAGCTTAAAGTAATCATACATTAGCTTATTTTATCATCAGTGATCAAATTAGTAGAATCAAAAACCAAAAAAAAAAGTCAAATTGCTTTTTCATACAAAAAGTCAATAAGTTCTTGAACTCAGATTTTGGTAGAAAGTTTGGGTGATTGTGTAGCTTCTGATATTGATTGGAAATACTTATTGATTGTTGATTTTGGAAGCTTAACACCTGAACTTCAAATATCAAAAGGAAAATTCCACTTTGAAATCTGTTTGTTTATCTGAAAACCTTTTTGAAATTAGCTTATTGAGACCTTGGGTGCCCTGCACCATCTGTTCTGACCCAACTTCTTGGGCAAGTTTGGGCTAATAGATTGCATCTAGGATCTGAATTTCTGCTTGTTTTGTGTTGCCCTAGTAGTAGTCAGTTAAATTCCACAAATAGTTTTGGCTTTATAGCTTATTAGAACAGCTTAATTGGTTCATCTTATTGGTGGATTATAGTAAAAGTCTGAATTTAAGTAGGGCTGCAATTCTTTAAATTAGACCTCTAGTTTGAAATTTTGATTGTTCTGGGCTTAGTATAGAGTATTGCATCTATTTCAAGTGTTATTTGGCATTAGCTTATTCTGCTAGTGCTTATTACTCTCTTAGTGCTTATTTGGGCTACTTGCTTAGCTTATCTGTGTTCCTATGCATCATAAGGCCTGAGTATTGTTCTTATAAGCTCATTTGAGTATAAAAAGCATTTGGTAAAAGTTTGGTCAACTGTGCTTATAAATAAGCACTTAAATAAGCTGTTTTTAAGCTAATAAGCACTTACAATGCTTATTTTTCACTTTTTCTATTTTTCCTAGATTCAGAATATAATTTTAGAATTTCCCTGAAATTTTCATATTTTTCTGAGTCCATTTGCTATTTTTCTTATTTAATTTTTATTTTTAATCATTATTTAATACTTTTTAATTATTAAAAAAATCCAAAAAAATCAGAAAAACCCAAGAAAAATCCAAAAATATTTTAGAAATTTATTTTCAGTTATTTTATAATTTTAGAAAGTCATTTTGCATTTTTCTCACTTTATTTAAATTTTCTTTTAATTATTAAATAGTTTAATTAGTTTTTAATTCATAAAAAAAATTATTAAAAAGTCAAAAAAAAAAATATTTCTTTTTCTTAAAATTTTCTTTTATCATTTTTAACTTTTTAAAATTATTTTGAAGTCCGTAGGATTAGTGTAGCTTAAAACTCGCGTTTTATTTCGCGCGTTACGTTTAATAATCGCGCGTGCATTCCCGTTTTTGCATTTTAGACTTTGATGCATTACTAGCTTGTACTCTTTGCATATTTCATAATTGTTAGTTGATTATTAAACTATTTGATCACTATTTTCCTTTTTCACCACTTTTCAAATCACGATTACACGAATCAATATTCTTGATTCCATTCACCTTCACTGGGAAACGACTCGGGTGATTCGTATTTCTTGCGGATCATTTCGATACTATACTACTATACTATAATAAGATTGTTTGTTTCACGACGAATCAATTTTTGGCGCCGCTGCCGGGGAAGGCTTGAAGTGAATTTTTGAATCATTGTTTTGAAAAAAATCGTGTTTTGTTAAGCCTTTTTCTATTTTTGTATATTTATATATAAATATTGAAAAATCAGAAATACTTTCCCTAAAGTATTTCCAAAAATACCAAAAAAATTAATAAAGTTATTGCCTCGACTCGACCGAAAGGAGGAGCGTTGTAAACCAAATAAGCATAACAATATAACAAAAACGTTAAATTAGTTGTTTGTCGGACTACTTCATACTACAACCGAATAAGCGGGAAATACGGATAGCTTTGACATTAAATTGCAAGCTGAAGAGAGATCCATTCTTCTCTCACGTCCCGTTGCGAGTGGTTTGAAGGAAACGGTTTTCAATTAACGTGACGTTTTAAAGAAAATCAAAAAAAAAAAAAAAAAAAAAATAAATAAATAAATAAATTCTTCTTTTTTCCTTTTTCATTCTCTTTTTGATTTTACTTGTTGTATGCACACCCGTTCTTCTTCTGAGAATCTTACGTCTCCGTTCTCTAACCCCGAGCGGGTTTTACGACATACGAGTCGGGTTCATTTCCTTGACGACGAGGAGATGAACCATAACGAACAACACAACGGGCCCCCGCCGATGGGTGGTCCGCAGCACAATGTTGTCCCGCCGATGGGACAACAACCGGCATTTGATCCACGTCCGATGGAAGAACAACTCCAATCACCATTCAATGGTGTGAGGAGAGCTATTGTGATTCTGGACATCAATGCCAACTTTGAAATCAATCACGGATTACTCAACTTAATAACGGGTATATCCTTTCACGGGTTCGATAACGAAGACCCCTATGCACACATCCGAAATTTCGCCGACATCGCTGAGACTATTAGGATGAATCAAGTCCCTCACGATGTGGTGAAATTGAAGTTGTTTCCTTTCTCCTTAAAAGGAGCAGCCCGGACTTGGCTGGAAAAGGAACCGCCGAACTCGATTCACACTTGGAATGACCTTGCTTCCAAGTTTGTGAATCATTTCTATCCTCCCTCTAAAACTTCTAATCTCCGATCCCAAATCTTTCGATTCCAACAAGCTTTCGATGAATCGTTCAGCGAAGCTTGGGATCGATTCAAAGATTTGAAGGAAAAATGTCTGAACCATGGGTTCACCGACCTTCAGCAGATTGATACTTTCTATAATGGGTTGAATCATGTTGATCAAGACTCACTCAACTCTGCTGCGGGTGGGAACTTGTTGGCTCGAAACACGAATGATGCCTTCTTGATAATTGAGAACAAGGCTCGTGTGAGAATGTCTAGGAACAAACCTCAAGTGTCGAATAATGAGAAAAATAATGATGAAATGAAAAGTATGATATTGGCTTTAACAAAGAAAGTTGATGCTATGTCTATCGAAAAACCAAACCATCAAGTCAATGTGGTTAGTCATGGTTGTGAGACTTGTGGTGGTCCACATTTGCATTATGAATGTCCGGCCACCGGTGCCTTTTCTCATGAGAACGCGTATGCTGCAAATACGGGTAACAACGGTTATCCACAACCTCAAGGAGACCGTAATCTCCTCAGCTACCGTTCTACTCATTTTCTTGGACCACCCGGTTTCGAACAACCAAACCAAGTCAATCAAGTCAATCAGAATCATAATGTTCAGAATCGTAATAATCAAGGAAATCAAAATCAGAGTCGAGCTAATAATGGTTTTCAAAATCATAATCAAGGATTTAATCAAAATCAAGGTTTTCAAGGTAATTACAATCAAGGCCCGCCTCAAGGGAATTTTCAAAACCAAGGAAATTATGGAAATCCTGGGAATTTTCAAAATGCTAATTATGGAAATCAGAATAATGGCAATTTTCAAAACCGTGGGCAAAATTTCAATAATAATCAAAATCAAGTTGTGATTCCAAATCCGTCGCCCACGGATGAGTTGATTAAGCAATTGATTAAAAGTCAACAAGCTTTAATTGCAAAACAAGATGAAACAACAAGGTTGTTTGCTACACAAATCAACGATATTAACAAACGTTTAAATGATCGACCCTCGGGATCGGGTACTCTTCCAAGCAACACGATCGCAAACCCGAGGGGCGAAGTCAAAGCGATCACGACTCGCAGTGGTGCTTTTTATGAGTCCACGGTTCCGACTACCTCTTCTTCTCCTCCTCCTAAGGTAGTGGACCGTGAGACCGAGGCGACAAAGGACCCAGTTCCTCCTGCTAATAACGGAGGTTCCGAAAACGTCCAACCTCCGGTTGTTCAAGTTTCAAAAGATAAAGAAAAAGCCGTTTTTGAAAACAATTTGAAATACAAGTCTAAATTGCCATATCCATCACGATTTAATGATGAAGAGCTCCGTGCAAAATCTAAAAAACAAATGGAAAAGTTTCTCGATATTTTTCAAAAGTTGTACTTTGATATAAGTTTCATGGATGCTCTTGTGTACATGCCAAAGTTTGCCTCAACGTTTAAAAATCTCATAAGTAACAAAGAGAAATTGCTTGAATTAGCCGAAACACCAATTAATGTTCACTGCTCCGCCATTCTTCTCAAGAAGCTTCCCGAGAAGCTTGGAGATTCGGGAAAATTTCTCATTCCTTGTTCGTTGAAAGATCAAGAGGTTTGCAACGCCCTGGCCGATTCAGGTGCAAGCATTAACCTTATGCCATTTTCGATCTATAAACAACTTGGGATAGGGGAACTTAAACCGACCCGAATGACGTTAGAGCTGGCTAACCGTTCGATTACTCATCCGGTTGGAATTGCGGAAGATGTTTTTGTCCAAGTGAAATCATGTACTTTTCCGGCCGACTTTGTCATGGTTAATTTCGAACCCGATCCGAGAGTTCCTCTTATACTAGGGCGACCGTTTTTACGAACCGCAAAAGCCCTAGTAGATCATTTTGAGGATACTCTAACTTTACGACATGATGATGACATAATGATTTTTAAAGCCGATGCTTCAAAATCAAAGAATTATTCCGTCAAAAGCATTGATGTTTGTGATTATTCCTTTGATGATTTTGTGAAAACGTTCGTCTCCGACTCTTCCCCATCATTTCCTCCGCTTAAGGAATATGATTCTTTTTGGGAAGAGGTCGATGAATTTCTTGCTATTGATAAGATTCCTTTTTCTGAGATTGACGATTCTTACTTTGATTCGGAGGGAGATACTATTTTTCTTAACAATTTGTTGAACGATGAACCATTAATCCCTCCGGATAAAGTTAAGAAAAAGATTGAGCTTATAATTGACGACCCTCTGGAGCCCGAGCTCGAGGAATTTTTACCCGACTTTGAGAGTTTTTCGTTCGATACGACTGAGGAGATTAGTGGCAATCCCACTTTTCGTCCGACTTATGAAGCTTTTCATTTTGATATCGATCATACGGAAGAGACGAGTCGTGGCAGTACCACTTCTCATGCTTTTATCTCTCTTCCGGAATTTGAGTCGTTTTTTCTTTGACAAAATTGAATGTGAAATCGAAAAGTTTTCTAGTCTAGAATATGAAAGTTTCAGTTTTGATCTTGTAATTGATCATGATCCGGGTGGTATTCTTAAAAATGAGAATCTTAATGAAAATTTTATCCCATCCCTCCCACCCGGAAAAGTTTTTAAAATGAACTTGAATGATAAGATTCATAATTCCATAATTATGACGTCTTCTTTTGATAATGCTGAGTTTTTCAAGATGGTTATCAAGACCTTCTTGACGTTTGTCACATATGGTGTGGTTTCTCTTATCCTCCACTCCGTGGGGAGTGAGGATGTTGTTTTTGACCCTGGTATCGTTTCTAAAAGTTTTCAACATTAAAATACCATCGGTTGTCTCTTCGGGATGAAACTTTCAAATAAATCATATGTTTTTCAAAATATTGTGAATGAAAGCCCGAGAGAGATTATTTTTCACGGATTTTTCCCCAAGGACGAATTAATTCGGGGATCGAGTCAAGCTACGTGACTCGGTAATAAAAAACAAAGCGCTTCGTGGGTGGCAACCCATGCTTATCCAATATCATCTTCTTATATTTCTATTTTCTAATAAATAACGTGAAGAGGGGGTACCTCTTCCAATCTCGTGTTTCGTGGTTGTTTGTGATGATTGTCCAGGATTGTCCCTGATTTATGATGACTCTCGTGCTCGTGGTTTTGTCTTTCTCTCCACTCGAGTCTCATTCATCGATGCTTTTGGAAATCCAATATCCGTAAATCTTATCGACTAACGTTTTCTTTGGCATACTTAATAAACGGCCTAGATTTATGTTAGGATTACCTTTGCCCGTAAAACATTGAGGACAATGTTTCATTCTAGTCCGGAGGGGTGAATCTTCGATTCGATTTTGACCTTGCAGTTTTCACCATGTCATGTACTCTCGCAACTCCGTTTTTCCACCAAAAATAAAAAAAATTGAAAAATTGAAAATTTCAAAAATTTTGAAGAAAAATGAATGAAAAGTCATGAAAAAGCAACAAAAAATGAGAAAAAGTTGAAAAAAAATTGTGCAAAAATATAATAAAAGTATGAATAAGTGATTTGACACCTTGTTGACTTTCTTGCTGGCGAGAGTAGGAATAAATATTTTGACTTGACCGGGCGTGTTGAGCCCTAGCTTATTCCCTTAACCAATGATAATCATAAAAGTTTGTGCTAGCCTTGTACACTAGGAGCTACTCTTTTGTCGGCTCCCGTACTTGGCTTTATACATGCACGACTTGAAAAGCTTTCGCTAGTCACTTACACTAGGAGCTACAAAACGCGAATTCTTTCCAAGAGTTTGCAAGCTCCCGTTTTTGACTTTATATATGCGTGGCTGATTATTGGCTAAGCATCTGCTAATCTCATTATTTGAGGTCTTAAATTTGCAGAGAACGAGAAATGATAGAGTTTATTTACAAGTTTAATGCTAAACGTGGAGTAGTGGTTCTCTTTAGAGCTCATAAGAGGTACTCATGGCTTTTTACTCCCATCAGATACGTCACCAATATATAATAGATGTTCTAGGTTAATTAGTAGTATTTCGGTTTGAATAATATTTAGTTCTTTGTTTTCTTAAGAGAATTTTTGCTTTAGAAGTTGGGTACATATCAAGGAACACCAAAAATAAGAACCAAAAAGTAAAAAAATCAAAAGTCAAAAGTTGATTATGCATGTGGTTTTGGAGCTACCCGATAAGCTTCCATTTGATGTATGAGAAAAAAATCAAAGAAAAAAGTGAAAAATATGAGAAAAGTGAAAAAAGTGAGAAATGAAAAATATGAAAGTTGTAGTATTGTTGAATAAGAGTTATGTATGTATCAATAAGTTGTTGGCGCGTGAGGTGCATGTGATAAGTGATTAGTAATCAGTCACATGAGGTGCACGTGATTGTACTCCGCAACTTATTTCCTTGATATTATATGTACCCCAAATTCCTTGATGTGGACCGAATTTCTATTGCAGTGGTTCTTAAGAGAAAATGAATAACTACTTAGTGTTTAAACTTAGGTGTCACTATCGGACTAAAAATTATTGAAACGAGAAAATATGAAGCGATTCATTTCTCAACAAAGTAAAATATTAAGATACAAAAACTTAGGACATGGGAGTAAGAAGTTTCCACGAGTAACTTTTATGAGTAGTGTTAGCATTAAATTTGTAGATAAGCTGTGATCTCATTTTTACGCTTAGTTTGGGAGCTCGTGAAAAATCAAGGATGACGATTTTTATCTGTATGGTCACTTCTTAAATAGAAGTGTTTCTACTCGTAGACCCTAATAATTATTGCAAAAATAATGGAAGTTCAACAAACCGTCACAAGTATGAAGTGTGAAAAGCCTAAAAATAGAATAAAGTAGAATAAAGAAAATAAATTTTGGAAAACGGAGCGTTTGCGGGAATAAATGATTTTGTAATCTCTTTTGAACCTCCTTGCTACTTTTCAAAGTTAGTAGGAAGAGTTATGAAATTATTTATCTCGTGAGCGTGAATTGATCATATTGCGTGAGGACACGGCAATACTTTAGTCCGGGGGATTTTGGTGAGTGCTTATTCACTCACCTTTTCTAAGCCAAAATTGGACCAAATAAACCAAAAACTAACCAATAATGCCAAAGAATGTGTGTTTTTGTGTTTGTGAATGTGCAGGAACGGATATTTAAGAAAAGACGAAAAATCACGAGAAAATGACAAAACGGGCATGAGAATTGGAAAAGTTTGAATAAAGCCGGAGCCGGGGAAGCTAGTGGTCAAAGTGAAGCTCATATGGTCAATTGGGATCCTCAAAGTTTCAAGAATTACAAGAATGACCCTTGGTCATAAGTTTGAAGAAAGTACACAAATGGTCCCTCAACTTTCAGAAGTTATCACTTTTGGTCCTTGTGAAGATACTTTTGAAGAATTAGCAACTCAGCCCCTCATCATTCATTAAATGCCACAAAGAGCCCTTGGAATTATATTTTTGAAGATTGGCAGTTGGGTCCTCAAACTTTCAGATTTACATGTTTGGTCCCTTGGTTTTTATTAATACTACAAACCGGATCCTTAATCCAAATAATACAAACAAACACAGCCCAAAGCCCCAAACACAACACAAGCCCAAAAGCCCACCCTTATTAATATAACCCGATCCAACCCTTAACACTAAACCCGGCCCACAACTCAAATTACAATAAAAAAATAACCCGCGTCTTGTTACTGTGCATCTCCCCCACATTTTACCTCGTACCCCACTTAATTACCTCGTACCAATCCTTATATCCTCACCTCGTACTAGAATCATTCTAGAACCATCTGACAACGTGTCAGATGGTGTCATATCACCTCCACGTGGCTTAATAATACCTCCTGATTGGCTTATGATTCGTGGCAACAAGATAAGGTCTGATTCATATGGATAGAACTGGTGGGATGACAAGGATATGAGTTGGATTGATGATATGTGGCCTGAATTGAAGTTCTAGGACCTTCTCAAACCCTAGCACCCATCACCTCCCTTGCTCCTATAAAACCCCCTCATTCATACGTTTGTAGGTGTAGAGTAATTTGTAGTGTTACTCTGCCAGTTTTGTAACTCAAGTTTTATTAATGAAAGTTTAATTTGGTTGTCTTATTTCATTTTCACTACAGCTTATTTACTTATTATCTTTCAGCTTATTGCTTATTATAGCTTCTTTCTTTCTTACTTCTTATTAAAGCAAGTTTCTTTTGTTACTTATCTAGTCCTAATCTCTGTTCAATATTTCTTTTTGTTATTGTTTATTATCTAAAGAAAAACCAAAAAAAAATCTAAAAATTTACAAAATCTAAAAATATGTTCTGCTATATTTTCTTAATCATTTTTACTGCTTAATTGTTGTTTGATCAAATTTATTTAAACTTTTATATCTTTCAGTAAGCTTGTTGTTTTCCTTTTTCTCAAAAATAAAAAAACTAAAAAAGTCAACGAAAGTCAAACACTCAGCTTATTGAATAAGCTGAGTGTTTTGGTGGTAAAAGACAGCCAAAAAGGAGTCCCTTGGCTTAGATCTGGATTGTAAGTGTTTTGGTGGTAAAACACTCAGCTAGCTTAGTGAGCCCCCTCTTTTCATGCTGAGGGGGATTTGGATTGTAAGTGTTCACTTTTTCATTTTGATCTTAGTAGCTTATTAATACTCTAGCTTAGATCTGTTATAACTAGCTTATTACTATTGATTCTTGCTTAAACTAGCATAATACTGCTTGATCATTGCTTATTGGTCACTCTTGAATGTCTTTGGTGTGATTTGCTCTTTAACTGTCTCATATAGCTTAAATATGTGATCTTGTGCTTTTGGTAATAAATGATGTTAATGATCCATGTTTCTGAGTGATTTTAAGTGTATACATCTTATTGAGCATGATTGATTTGGTTTGGACTTGATTTGTAAGCTCTGTGTGTGATTTAAGGGTTTGACAGAACCCTTAAGGGATGTTTGGTTATGTAAGTTTAGCTGTCATAAGCTCTAGTTAATAGGGTAATATTGGTTCAGGTGACTCACTTAGGTAATATTAGAACTAGTTACAACCTAAAATTAGTTAGTCATTTAGTTAAAAAAAAGTCAATCACTAGGTAAATCAAGCATACAGTTAGCATAAGTAATTTTTAGGTTTAGAAAAACTTATAAATAGTTGCAATATAGATAATACTAGCTTAAAGTAATCATACATTAGCTTATTTTATCATCAGTGATCAAATTAGTAGAATCAAAAACCAAAAAAAAAAAAGTCAAATTGTTGTTTCATACAAAAAGTCAATAAGTTCTTGAACTCAGATTTTGGTAGAAAGTTTGGGTGATTGTGTAGCTTTTGATATTGATTGGAAATACTTATTGATTGTTGATTTTGGAAGCTTAATACCTGAACTTCAAATATCAAAAGGAAAATTCCACTTTGAAATCTGTTTGCTTATCTGAAAACCTTTTTGAAATTAGCTTATTGAGACCTTGGGTGCCCTGCACCATCTGTTCTGACCCAACTTCTTGGGCAAGTTTGGGCTAATAGATTGCATCTAGGATCTGAATTTCTGCTTGTTTTGTGTTGCCCTAGTAGTAGTCAGTTAAATTCCACAAATAGTTTTGGCTTTATAGCTTATTAGAACAGCTTAATTGGTTCATCTTATTGGTGGATTATAGCAAAAGTCTGAATTTAAGTAGGGCTGCAATTCTTTAAATTAGACCTCTAGTTTGAAATTTTGATTGTTCTGGGCTTAGTATAGAGTATTGCATCTATTTCAAGTGTTATTTGGCATTAGCTTATTCTGCTAGTGCTTATTACTCTCTTAGTGCTTATTTGGGCTACTTGCTTAGCTTATCTGTGTTCCTGTGCATCATAAGGCCTGAGTATTGTTCTTATAAGCTCATTTGAGTATAAAAAGCATTTGGTAAAAGTTTGGTCAACTGTGCTTATAAATAAGCACTTAAATAAGCTGTTTTTAAGATAATAAGCACTTACAATGCTTATTTTTCACTTTTTCTATTTTTCCTAGATTCAGAATATAATTTTAGAATTTCCCTGAAATTTTCATATTTTTCTGAGTCCATTTGCTATTTTTCTTATTTAATTTTCATTTTTAATCATTATTTAATACTTTTTAATTATTAAAAAATCCAAAAAAATCAAAAAAACCCAAGAAAAATCCAAAAATATTTTAGAAATTTATTTTCAGTTATTTTATAATTTTAGAAAGTCATTTTGCATTTTTCTCACTTTATTTAAATTTCTTTTAATTATTAAATAGTTTAATTAGTTTTTAATTCATAAAAAAAAATTATTAAAAAGTCAAAAAAAAAATATTTTTCTTTTTCTTAAAATTTTCTTTTATCATTTTTAACTTTTTAAAATTATTTTGAAGTCCGTAGGATTAGTGTAGCTTAAAACTCGCGTTTTATTTCGCGCGTTACGTTTAATAATCGCGCGTGCATTCCCGTTTTTGCATTTTAGACTTTGATGCATTACTAGCTTGTACTCTTTGCATATTTCATAATTGTTAGTTGATTATTAAACTATTTGATCACTATTTGCCTTTTTCACCACTTTTCAAATCATGATTACACGAATCAATATTCTTGATTCCATTCACCTTCACTGGGAAACGACTCGGGTGATTCGTATTTCTTGCGGATCATTTCGATACTATACTACTATACTATAATAAGATTGTTTGTTTCACGACGAATCAAAGATGACAATCTTTTTTAGAACTGGTCTCTATGTGACACGTAGAAGTGGGAAATTTGGCGAGTCAAACAAATTGGGTAATGGGTGAAAACGGTGTCTTTGTGGTATAGGTTGAGTTGGTTGACTTGAAAAGTTTTAGTTCAAACGTTTTTCTACGCCGAGGACAATGCAAAACAGTTATTTTGAGCTTTTGGGATTTCAAAAAAACCAAAAAACATTTTTACAAAACCACTTTAGTTTTTAATTTTCATTTATTCAATATTCATCCAATTGATTTGAGCTTTTGGGATTTCAAAATTTGGAAGCTGAACATCTTAATCCTATTTTTTGCTTAATTTTTAGATTCTTTTCTCAACAGCTTTTTCATAGCTTCGTTGGACCTGTTTTATCAAAATATGCCCTGCACAGGTGAAAACTGCCTAATTACCTAAGTTCACAAGCTCTGTACTAGCTGCTCTCTTGATTTTATTGCTTGAAATTTGGTTTTCTGTATAGCTTGTAGTCCATATTTTCTATATCTGAACTTGTTTTGCACTATTGAGCTTATTAGACTGCTTAAAATTGATATATTATTTCTTGAACATACAAATCAAGTACAAATGGGACGCGAGAATTGAAGCTGATGTTAAAAGTGTGTTCAATACTGTGGGATCAAGGAGTTTTCGAAACTTTATGTCCAAGGCAAGGAAGAAACCTCCTTCATAGAAACCTGAGTTTATGCATGATGAGGCGTGGCAAACACTTTGTAGAAGATGGAGACTCCCAGCATTTATTGCAAAGTCGAAAAAAGGCTCGTGAAGCTAACAAACATTTACATACTGGTGGTTCAGCCTCAAATGTGGATCACAGCATGAAACTGGTATAAAAATCTAGTATATCATTTGTTTATTACTTTTGTTCATTGTTGTACATGTAAATAAAAGTCTTAAGTTCTATCTTGTGCAGGCAAAGGAGTTAGAACGAGAACCAACTGGTGCTGAAATCTTTGAACGAACCCATAAGGGGAAGAACAAAATGTTTGTAAACGATGAAGCAAGGGAAACTTGGGTAAGTTTTACATTAATCAAATGAATTTATTATAATATTAATGTAATGATATAGTAAGATATATAGCACACTTCTAGGTCTGGATTCTGGTTTTATCTCTTGCTTGTGGGTAGATTAGATTAGAAATGGACTTTATCTAGTGAACACTAGCCCTTATGTGTAGGTTAGACAATGCGATATTGGATGCCTTTCAAGCATGAATATCAGACTAGTACAAAGTTAGGGCTTATGAACACCAGCCCTTGACTTCCACTTCCCCAATTCAGACGCTCGATCAGATACTATATATGGTTTGATTCTTTATAAGTACCACATTATACTCATTTCTAAACGATTGTCTTTAATACAGGAGCAATATACAGAAAACCATGGTGCAGATGACTCTCTTGACATTACATCTGGAAATATTTCTAATACACACAAAAGATGGATTGGTCATGTTGGCTCCAAGAATGGAAGTTATTATGGATCTGGATCAGGGGTTGATAAGTATTTGTTTCAACGTGATACTGATGATGAGCCTTCGGTCAATAATTCACATGAGGACCTTGATCGTGTTTAAGACAAGTTGAATCAACAAGAATTGGAGCAGGGATTTATGAGAAATGAGATTGACACCTTAAGGAATGCACAGTAAGATCAGTCCAGGAAGCTAGCTCAGGTTCTGGAAGCCCAAGCATCGTACGAGCAGAACCTAAAAAAGATTGTCTATGAGGAGGTTGCTAAAGTGGTTGCTCAAGAAGTCGGGAAGGTCGTCTCTCAAGAAATGTCAAAAGCCACTCGTCACATTCTGAAATCAATTAGTGGTAAGAAGGTTTGATAGTGTTGTTTCTTTTAGTACTTGAATAAGTTGTAACTAGATGATAACTAGTTCAAAATTTGTTGATGGAGTTCTTAGTCACATTAGTTGAGATTTTATGTTGGGATGGAATGCTTAGCAAAACTTCATGTATCGACATTTTTTTTTATATATATTGCTAATATCTTGGATCTTCATATGTATTATTGTAATTATGGTTTAGTGAACGTTACCGAAATGCAACGTCTTAGACGGCAACGTATAATAATGTTGTTGCTAAAAATAGCGACATAAATAACGATTCAAAACTGAAATGTCACTATAAATAGACAAAAATAGCGACCTAAACAGTGTCATATTACACCAAATGTGACATTGATAGCGACATAAACAGCGTCAAGGTGGACCAATTGCGACACATGTATTAACCCAAATAGCGATAGGTGGCACAAATAGCGACTTAGTTAGGGACACAAGGAGATGTGACGCTATTTTAAATAGCGACTTATGAAAGGAAGTCGCTATAGTTGTCTCTATTTGTAGCGACTTGTCTTAGATGTCACAAAATTTAGCGACTTCCTCGTAGCGACTTTTAGTGTCGTGTAACTAAATGTGTCGCAGAGCCAAAATCTGTCGCTGAGTCAAAATTAGTCGCTAAAAGCGTCGCTAAAAATGTGACTAAACTGATGTTTTCTTGTAGTGATTACACAATATTGGGTGACTTAATTTAATGTGCAAGAGGATTTGTGCACAAATTGTAGTACGGTACAAGGTAGTTTAAGCAACATGAAAAGTAGATCTTCTATACTATCTAAATATTGGAGTGCTTAATTTAATGCGCAAGAGGCATTGTGCACAAAAGTTTGTACGGTACAATATGTTTTGCATGAGGAATCGTGCACAAAAGTTTGTATGGTACAACATGTTTCAAGCCATCTCTAAACCTCAAAGAATACAAACCAAAAATGCCATGAATGCATAAATTAAACACACCAATTTGTGTCAAAAATATTTTATCAACTATATAATGTGTCAAAAATCACACACAACAAACCACAACTTTCTCCACACCGCATGCACATTGGGCTACAACTTATTATGGTGGTAAAGTAAGCATCATATCGTCTTACTTATTTAGCATATTGATTTATATTATTTTATGTAAATTTCATGTGTGTTTTGTGTGTGTAAAAATGTAGGACATAAACATGGTGCTTAGGAGGTTTGGTAGTAACAATATCTTCTCTAATGGTTTAAGAGATCCTACACATCGTTGTCTTATCAATTAAGTGGAACATGCACGAATATTTTTGCTTTGATCGAAAATGCAATATATTGATTAACTGTATTTAAGTTACTAATGATCAACTATATCTAATTGTTTTTTCTAGCGCGTCAAGAAGCATTAAAGAAAAAGATCGAGAAGTCACAAAAATTGTATCAAGAACAAAACATGCAAAAGGCCAATGAACAACAACGACAAAGACGACAACAACAACAACAACAACAACAACAACAACAACAACAACAACAACAACAACAACGCCACAGCCACCGGTGGGATGGATACTTAGCATTAATATTAATAGTACGTTACAAATTAAACATGCAATATTTTACTTCATGTAATACCGCTAAACGGGCTAATACTATTGATTCGTTAGCAAGTAAGTTTATTGAAAATAATGTGACGAGCACTCAATTTTTAGTCAATAATTATTACTACACTTTGTTGGTGCATTTCAATATTTTTGCTCTTAATGTAGTTTTTTGTCTTGCGGTGTGTTAATGTCACTTTCTTAATTAAACGTCTTGGAATATTGCATGACTTTGATATTTGATATGACTGTGTAAATTATGTCGATGTTACATATTGAAAATGGTAATATAATAAAAATATCTTCACACTATCATCTTAACAATAAGAATCTTATAAATCGAAGAAATATATAAAGGAGAAGAAAATTGTATTTCAAATGTTATCCTACACCTATCACGTAGTAAGCATTATTCATTTGAGTTTGAGATCATGTGATTCATGTCGTCATACTGTAAATACTTAGAGTGAGTTACTAATGAATGCTCCAAATTCGATATTATAGTTTATGGAAAAATGTTGTAATAATGCATTAATTAAAAAATAATTTATGTAACTTACTCATATTAAAAAGACTACATATGAAAAGCCTCATTTAAATATAACATTTTACGAAAAAAACCTCTTCACATTAAAGAAAGAGATCGAGAAGTCACGAAAATTGTATTAAGAACAAAACAAGTAAAATGCAAAGAACGACAACAAGAACAACGCCATGGCTACCGGTGTCAATATAGATGAATACTTAGCATTCATATTAATAGTACGTTACAAATTAAATATGCAATATTTTACTATACGAATTATAATTTATACTCTTGAATATACTAATTACTTTAATGTTTAATGTTTTTATAATTTTGTTAAAAAAGAAATTTGTTTTATAGTTCGCTTTTAATAATGTAATTTATTTGGAACAACGAAGTCCGTCTTTCACAAAAAATGAGAGTTTCAAACATGAACCGAAAATTAGTCCCGAACATTAGAAAAAAACCAATTAGATCCAACCTATGTGCATCGCATGGGTCTTGACGCAGTCCAAACCTGTGTGCATCGCATGGGGATGAATATAAAAGGTCTCCAACATTAATGTAATCGCTTCATATTTAAAATAATTTATGTAACTTTTGGAATAATTTCTGTATTTTGATGCGTATTTGAGTGTTTTTGGATGTTTTGACAGTTCATATAAGACAAAAATGATGAGTATTTACACACTTATCAGGAACCTAACTAACCGGATAATACATCAAGAAAATTTCCACATTTTCAACATAACCACAAATAATTCACCAAACGACATCTTCAACACAAACATCATCTTCGAATTTACCGGTATGTCTAATACAATAGAGAATGATTCCATGCAAGATAAATATATGATTTGTTTGAGTTATTCTTTCTTAATCGCTATGATTTTTTTCTTTTTTTTCTTAGTAATAATATACAAATTGTATTCCTGTTAGTTATTATTTGTTAATCGTTATGAATGAGTATGTAACAATTATAAGGTTTTTCATGGAATCTAGTGTTGAAGTGATTCTTGTTATCCTTTTAGTTAGTTTTGTCAATCATTTGTAAATTTTTTAAGGAAATGTCATTGTTAAGATTACAATTCAGTGCCACGTTATAATAATGTAAGATTTTGGAGAATAATATTAACATTCAGTGACACGATACACTATCAATTTGTGAAAAGTTTTATGTGTGTCATTATGGAATTATTTGACGAGACGTTATTTTACATGCGTCGGTATGTTTTTAAGAAGTAGACATTGAAATAGAATCTAATATTGATTATTGAATGACATTGCTATTGATTTAAGTTGAACAGCTCATGATATGATCCATAGTTACTGATTGTTATTTCGATTCATATTAATATGTAATGTTTATTTGTTACCAGGTGAGCCAAAGAGAAATTGCAATGGAACTAGACGACAAGCCAAAGAGAATGTGCAAAAGTTGTGGCAAGTTGGTAGGCATGATTCTAACAATTATCCCAAGAAGAAGAAGGGCCTTCTAGACGAGGACGTGGACCAGTTCATTGATGATTATATGGATATCCATGATAGTAACTAGTTTATGTATTCGCTGTTACCTATTTCCACTCAGTTTGAACTATTTAAAACTTCCTATTATGTTAGACTTATTAGTAAGTACTTTTTTTGGTTGTTCGAATCATAGTTTGTTTAATACCAAGTGTTTATTATTCATTCATATGAACTACTTGTATTAGCATGTAAAGTGGATGTGTGTTTTTGCAATATCATATGTACCCAGTAGTTGACTAGTTGAAAGACATAATCCATATACATGTAAATGTATATCGGACCTGCATACCCATTTTGCCAACACATTTAAAGGCACATGACCTGCATACCCATTTTGCATATCCTAAAAATTTTCCACATTATTAACCACTATAACATTCAAATATTGTTTTATGCATACCCATTTTGCCCATCCTAAATATTTGGTTACATTAAAGATCTTGTTCCTGTCTAATGTTCTGTTACAGTTTTTATGCAAATTTAGTGTGTGAAAGGCTGTGTTTGCAGCAGGTACATACAATGTGGTGGCAGTTAATTAGTTGTGTCATTCAGTTTGGAAGTTTAAGGTTGCAACAATATTGAGTTAGTATTTTACAACAGTATTGAGACTATTTTATTAAGAGGTTATATGGGACTTAATGCATCAGTTGTGTTATCAGTTGAAGTGTCTACAAGGTTTGCATCAGTTGGAATTGGAATATTTCATGGATGTGTGGTCTAGAGTGTTTAGTTCCAGTTTTTATAGTGTAATATTGGTTTAATTGAGAGATGTCGTGTATTATATTGAACTCAGCCCAAAGTTTCTAATGCACATCCGATTTAAGTATGTATTGAACTCGGCCCTTTATCATTCTATACAACCAATTTCTACTGAATCATACACAAAGTTTCTACCCTTTATCATTCTATACAAACATCACTGAATCATACACAAAGTTTCTACTGCACATTCGATTTAAGCATTCATTAAACTCAACCCTTTATCATTCTATACAACCAATTTTGATGACACACAACTTAAACTACTTGAAAGTAAATTGCTTTGTTATAACATAAATTAGTTGAGAGGCTAATGCACAATCCAATTAAACAAATACCCAAACTATTATAAACCTAATGCACAATCCGTTTAAACAATAAATCACAACAGATACCCAAACTGTTATAAGCCTAATGCACAAGTCCATTTAAACAAATACCCAAACTGTTAAAAGCATGATGCACAATTCCATGTTTTAAAAATAAACACGCCACAACTAGATTAAAGGTTATTCGGTAAGCATACGCGAGATTCTTTTTGACAATAAACTGAAAATACACAAGCATAATAAAATTGCAGTCTTAGTGCTACTTATTCAATCAAAACTACAGAAAATAGTTCATTTCATTTCAAACTTGGTTGAGACACGCAACTTGATGGTTTCAAATGCAGCCCCATGTAACCGCTTCTTTTCTTCCAATGGTAAGGTCCTAAATCCATGCGCTTCTTTCTCAAATTCACTATTCACCAAGTTGCAATCACAGAGAAGTATCTTCGCAACCTACTTAATACGCAGGTTCCTCAGTTCACTGATTTGTTTCTTACCTTCTTTGCTCAAGCAACAAAGGTCACAACAATCACCATCAGCTTTGTTGGTTTCCATGTGGCGCATATTTAATACACCACAGTCTAAAAAATTGTTGGTTGTCATGCATCCCAATTGCAGGAATTTCTTGGCACATCAGTCATTGTTTCATAATTCGGATTATTCTTGTGCAATAGATAATCTTCAAACACAGAGATCTGATATAAAAAAATGGGAAGTTGAAATCATTTTAGTTCAAATGGGAAGTTGCAAAAGTAATTTCAGTATAAATAAACATATGGTACCAAACACACAAATTGCAAAATTTCACATCAGTTCAAAAGGGTCTAGATGTTCACATCAGTTCAAAATTTCACAAACGTAACACATAAATTACCTTTACCAAACACACAAGTTGCAGCAAACAGTTGCAAAAAATGTAGACTACCAACCAAGTTGCAGACTACCAAACCTCAATTTGTAGAATAGCAAACACATAAGTACAAAACATATATGCAATTGATGCACATGAATCCTTAGCAACTAATACACATGGATGCAACTAATACACATAAATCATTACCAACTAATACAAACATAAGTTTATTTCATCTAATACACATAATTAACTAGTACACATACTCAAGTAACATCTTATTTCAAAACAACCATATGAACCTAATACGCAAAATCACCTAAAACCTTTTTTCAAAACAACTATAAGTTGATGCTCAAAAAAAAAAAAAAAAAACTATAAGTAGCTAATACACATCATCACCGAATAGCTTATTTAAAAACAGATATATGTAGCTAATACACAAAAGCAACTATAAGTAGCTAATACACATTTATATCAAAGTAGCTAATACACATAATCAATTAACAGATTATTTAGAAACAAATATACGTAGCTAATACACACAAAAACTATAAGTAGTTTATTTCAAATCACCTAATAACCAATACACAATATCTTACTTCAAATAATACACATAATCAACAAATAGCTTATTTCAAAACAGCCATATAAAACTAATACACATAATCATCTAATAGCTTATTTTCAAAACATATATGAAACTGATAGTTAGCTAAGTAACTTCTACAACTAATTCAACTCATACACATAAGTTAGGTAAGAAGCTTATACAACTCATTCAGTTAGAAACCATTTTAGTACCATCTTCCCTCAAGGAAAAACATGTGAAAAAGGGGCTACGAAAACTCACCTCAAGCAATACGTAATACGATATAAGCAAAGGTGCACGTAAATCGAGGCGCGATAACTCTAACCGCCACCTATATTAATAATATGTCTTAGGTCGTGTAGTGATGTCGTGTATGCAAGTTCATATGCTATTATATCACTCGTACATGTTTGTTGTAAAGTTTAACGTCAAAAATATAGTTATGACAACTCGTTAAATTATTGTCTCGTACTTTAGGTATGGTCATCTTACTAATAAGTATTTTTTTTAAAAAATCACCGACATGCTTTAACAACATTCTATGATAGTCGTCTAAGTGATTTTTGAGAAAAATAAAGTTTTACGTCAAAATACACTTTGTTAAATTTCTGAAAATGACCAAGTGGCCTAGTAAAGCCAGTAGTAAAACAGTGGTTATTAAGTATTATCGAACCAACTCAGTGGATTTACGAAGTATGTAGCAATGCCTACAAAAGCTAACACTGAACCTTAGCCCATTCGGATCCCACATTTATATGGCCTTCAAGTTGGGTGACCAGGCCGTTTTGAGCATTTCTGGACAGCGTCGGGAAAAAGTATATGGTCATAAATCCTTCGTTATAAATTGGTTTGACGCACAGTTGGACTTTTTAGAAAATAGGACACGTATACTTCATTTTTGTTACTGATATTATGTTTCCATAAAGGACTCTATCTATGAGGAAAACGGGCTCAAACATGGTCACCCGAGAAAAACAGTTTCACCCTTAGAAAAATTAACAGTTTTGAGCTATTGAGTTTTTATCGGTTTCGACGTAATTTTAACTCAACGTATCTTGGTCGTTTCAATTTCGTTTCTTAAGTTCCATATATCCACGGTTTCGTATTTAAATGTACTAACTGATCTTTAGTGTCTCGGAGTATAAGCTTCTAATGTCCGTTTTTACCTTTCGTAAAGTCCTTAACAACATACACTTTTCAGAAAATAAATTTCAGACACCTAACTTGTAAATAGCGTAGTTTCTTCGTTATATATCCGCTTTAACCCATTCAAGCGACCATGTTTTCGTAATTGTGTCTATTTTCTATATTTCTACTCAAATATTACTTCCAACTAGCTGATTTTTCAAGATTTTGCGAAATGGGACAGCCTTATATGAAAATGTTTCAAAAGTGTATTTTCTAGTTTCAAAATTATACCAAACCACTTCAATCACTACAAAACCATTCTAACTCTAACACATACTTGACAAGAGTGTCACGTAGCTTAAGTATTCATAAAAATGAGAGTTTATAACATAATAGCTAGTTGTCACTTAATATGTTTAAAAAAATCACAAACATGTACCAAAGTGATTCAACACATATGTAACCATGCAAATGTCATACTAGGAAATGAAATAACTCATAAGTAAGTAGTGTAAGATTATAAAATCAACTTTGTGACTCACTTGAGGTGATAAGTAGGATGAAAAGATGAAAAACACTAGCTTAACCCAAACCAAATCTCCTAAACCCTTTTTGCAATACCAACGAGCCTTAGTGGATACTTAAACTAGTAAAACAAATTTTCTTTCTTGCTTCTTGTTGCTGTCGTGAATGGGAGGTGAGTGTGAGAGTGTTGCGTAAATTTTGGTGTTAAGTGTGAGTAAAATGAGTGTATAAGCACTCTTTATATAGAAAAGGCATTAATAGTAGTCAAATACATAGCTAGGATCAAAGAAAAAGTGTGTTGAAACTGATAATCATCTAATAGCTTATTTTCAAAACATATATGAAACTGATAGTTAGCTAAGTAACTTCTACAACTAATTCAACTCATACACATAAGTTAGGTAAGAAGCTTATACAACTCATTCAAGTCATACACAAAACCAACTAATACACACAATACCTTGTTCGTCTTCACTAGTTAGATCGATCACTTCAGAATCCTCATTATCTCTGTTTGGTCGTCTAACATTTGACAACTTTCCACTTCGTCAGACTGAAACCAAAGAACAACAGTCAACTAAGTTAACAAACAACCCATATTTAGTGAATAATTAAAAGAAAAACGAATGTATCACTTACCAAGCATTATTTCTTCTTCATTCCCATTCGCGATCACTTGGGGTTCAAAAAACACCATACTTGTTTTTTTATGATTGCAGATACACCTTCGCTATTTGAATTTAAAGAAAAAATGTAGAACGAAGATTTGAGGATTTTTTTATTGATTGCTCTATTTTGGGGATTTTGGTAGGATTGTTGGTGGGGCGTTATTCAGGCTACCTATAACTTTTTTAGTAACTGAAAAACTTAATGACCATCAACAAGATACAGGGTCTTATAAAAAATATTGGTACACAAATGCCATTTGACTTTCACTTAATTACAATTGTACCACTCATCGATTTAATATTCAATCTCATCTATCAAGTTTGATCTGACGGTCCACATGTGTACCTATTTTATCTATTTTAAGCTTGTACACCACAATAACGGCCCCCTATATATATATATATATATATATATATATATATATATATATATATATATATATATATATATATATATATATATATATATATATATATATGTGTGTGTGTATATATATATATATATATATATATATGTGTATATATATATATGTGTATATATATATATACATATATATATATATATATATATATATATATATATATATATATATATATATATATATATATATATATATATATATATATATATATACATGTATACATCCATGCATATAACTTCTAGTTAATCTTTCTTTCTTTGTAGTTTTATTCCCTCCCATAGCGTCACCGGGAGCATAACCAAAATTTGGAAAGCACGGTTCACATGTTGTTGGGACACACGGTCAAGTGTTCCGCGATCTGAGAGGAACATCTGGTACGACGCGTTCAAGGTACTGACAACACTTATTGTTTATCTTTTGTCCTAGTTATTATAAAAGTGCAATGTAAGATTGGTGAGTGCTTATTCACTCACCTTTTCTAAGCCAAAATTGGACCAAATAAACCAAAAACTAACCAATAATGCCAAAGAATGTGTGTTTTTGTGTTTGTGAATGTGCAGGAACGGATATTTAAGAAAAGACGAAAAATCACGAGAAAATGACAAAACGGGCACGAGAATTGGAAAAGTTTGAATAAAGCCAGAGCCGGGGAAGCTAGTGGTCAAAGTGAAGCTCATATGGTCAATTGGGATCCTCAAAGTTTCAAGAATTACAAGAATGACCCTTGGTCATAAGTTTGAAGAAAGTACACAAATGGTCCCTCAACTTTCAGAAGTTATCACTTTTGGTCCTTGTGAAGATACTTTTGAAGAATTGGCAACTCAGCCCCTCATCATTCATTAAATGCCACAAAGAGCCCTTGGAATTATATTTTTGAAGATTGGCAGTTGGGTCCTCAAACTTTCAGATTTACATGTTTGGTCCCTTGGTTTTTATTAATACTACAAACCGGATCCTTAATCCAAATAATACAAACAAACACAGCCCAAAGCCCCAAACACAACACAAGCCCAAAAGCCCACCCTTATTAATATAACCCGATCCAACCCTTAACACCAAACCCGACCCATAACTCAAATTACAATAAAAAAATAACCCGCGCCTTGTTACTGTGCATCTCCCCCACATTTTACCTCGTACCCCACTTAATTACCTCGTACCAATCCTTATATCCTCACCTCGTACTAGAATCATTCTAAAACCATCTGACAACGTGTCAGATGGTGTCATATCACCTCCACGTGGCTTAATAATACCTCCTGATTGGCTTATGATTCGTGGCAACAAGATAAGGTCTGATTCATATGGATAGAACTGGTGGGATGACAAGGATATGAGTTGGATTGATGATATGTGGCCTGAATTGAAGTTCTAGGACCTTCTCAAACCCTAGCACCCATCACCTCCCTTGCTCCTATAAAACCCCCTCATTCATACGTTTGTAGGTGTAGAGTAATTTGTAGTGTTACTCTGCCAGTTTTGTAACTCAAGTTTTATTAATGAAAGTTTAATTTGGTTGTCTTATTTCATTTTCACTACAGCTTATTTACTTATTGTCTTTCAGCTTATTGCTTATTATAGCTTCTTTCTTTCTTACTTCTTATTAAAGCAAGTTTCTTTTGTTACTTATCTAGTCCTAATCTCTGTTCAATATTTCTTTTTGTTATTGTTTATTATCTAAAGAAAAACCAAAAAAAAAATCTAAAAATTTACAAAATCCAAAAATATGTTCTGCTATATTTTCTTAATCATTTTTAGTGCTTAATTGTTGTTTGATCAAATTTATTTAAACTTTTATATCTTTCAGTAAGCTTGTTGTTTTCCTTTTTCTCAAAAATAAAAAAACTAAAAAAGTCAACGAAAGTCAAACACTCAGCTTATTGAATAAGCTGAGTGTTTTGGTGGTAAAAGACAGCCAAAAAGGAGTCCCTTGGCCTGTCTAAAGACAGGCTAGCTTAGTGAGCCCCCTCTTTTCATGCTGAGGGGGATTTGGATTGTAAGTGTTCACTTTTTCATTTTGATCTTAGTAGCTTATTAATACTCTAGCTTAGATCTGTTATAACTAGCTTATTACTATTGATTCTTGCTTAAACTAGCTTAATACTGCTTGATCATTGCTTATTGGTCACTCTTGAATGTCTTTGGTGTGATTTGCTCTTTAACTGTCTCATATAGCTTAAATCTGTGATCTTGTGCTTTTGGTAATAAATGATGTTAATGATCCATGTTTCTGAGTGATTTTAAGTGTATACATCTTATTGAGCATGATTGATTTGGTTTGGACTTGATTTGTAAGCTCTGTGTGTGATTTAAGGGTTTGACAGAACCCTTAAGGGGTGTTTGGTTGTGTAAGTTTAGCTGTCATAAGCTCTAGTTAATAGGGTAATATTGGTTCAGGTGACTCACTTAGGTAACAAGATAAGGTCTGATTCATATGGATAGAACTGGTGGGATGACAAGGATATGAGTTGGATTGATGATATGTGGCCTGAATTGAAGTTCTAGGACCTTCTCAAACCCTAGCACCCATCACCTCCCCTGCTCCTATAAAACCCCCCTCATTCATACGTTTGTAGGTGTAGAGTAATTTGTAGTGTTACTCTGCCAGTTTTGTAACTCAAGTTTTATTAATGAAAGTTTAATTTGGTTGTCTTATTTCATTTTCACTACAGCTTATTTACTTATTGTCTTTCAGCTTATTGCTTATTATAGCTTCTTTCTTTCTTACTTCTTATTAAAGCAAGTTTCTTTTGTTACTTATCTAGTCCTAATCTCTGTTCAATATTTCTTTTTGTTATTGTTTATTATCTAAAGAAAAACCAAAAAAAAAATCTAAAATTTTACAAAATCCAAAAATATGTTTTGCTATATTTTCTTAATCATTTTTACTGCTTAATTGTTGTTTGATCAAATTTATTTAAACTTTTATATCTTTCAGTAAGCTTGTTGTTTTCCTTTTTCTCAAAAATAAAAAAACTAAAAAAGTCAACGAAAGTCAAACACTCAGCTTATTGAATAAGCTGAGTGTTTTGGTGGTAAAAGACAGCCAAAAAGGAGTCCCTTGGCCTGTCTAAAGACAGGCTAGCTTAGTGAGCCCCCTCTTTTCATGCTGAGGGGGATTTGGATTGTAAGTGTTCACTTTTTCATTTTGATCTTAGTAGCTTATTAATACTCTAGCTTAGATCTGTTATAACTAGCTTATTACTATTGATTCTTGCTTAAACTAGCTTAATACTGCTTGATCATTGCTTATTGGTCACTCTTGAATGTCTTTGGTGTGATTTGCTCTTTAACTGTCTCATATAGCTTAAATCTGTGATCTTGTGCTTTTGGTAATAAATGATGTTAATGATCCATGTTTTTGAGTGATTTTAAGTGTATACATCTTATTGAGCATGATTGATTTGGTTTGGACTTGATTTGTAAGCTCTGTGTGTGATTTAAGGGTTTGACAGAACCCTAAAGGGGTGTTTGGTTGTGTAAGTTTAGCTGTCATAAGCTCTAGTTAATAGGGTAATATTGGTTCAGGTGACTCACTTAGGTAATATTAGAACTAGTTACAACCTAAAATTAGTTAGTCATTTAGTTAAAAAGACAATCACTAGGTAAATCAAGCATACAGTTAGCATAAGTAATTTTTAGGTTTAGAAAAACTTATAAATAGTTGCAATATAGATAATACTAGCTTAAAGTAATCATACATTAGCTTATTTTATCATCAGTGATCAAATTAGTAGAATCAAAAACCAAAAAAAAAAGTCAAATTGCTTTTTCATACAAAAAGTCAATAAGTTCTTGAACTCAGATTTTGGTAGAAAGTTTGGGTGATTGTGTAGCTTCTGATATTGATTGGAAATACTTATTGATTGTTGATTTTGGAAGCTTAATACCTGAACTTCAAATATCAAAAGGAAAATTCCACTTTGAAATCTGTTTGTTTATCTGAAAACCTTTTTGAAATTAGCTTATTGAGACCTTGGGTGCCCTGCACCATCTGTTCTGACCCAACTTCTTGGGCAAGTTTGGGCTGATAGATTGCATCTAGGATCTGAATTTCTGCTTGTTTTGTGTTGCCCTAGTAGTAGTCAGTTAAATTCCACAAATAGTTTTGGCTTTATAGCTTATTAGAACAGCTTAATTGGTTCATCTTATTGGTGGATTATAGTAAAAGTCTGAATTTAAGTAGGGCTGCAATTCTTTAAATTAGACCTCTAGTTTGAAATTTTGATTGTTCTGGGCTTAGTATAGAGTATTGCATCTATTTCAAGTGTTATTTGGCATTAGCTTATTCTGCTAGTGCTTATTACTCTCTTAGTGCTTATTTGGGCTACTTGCTTAGCTTATCTGTGTTCCTGTGCATCATAAGGCCTGAGTATTGTTCTTATAAGCTCATTTGAGTATAAAAAGCATTTGGTAAAAGTTTGGTCAACTGTGCTTATAAATAAGCACTTAAATAAGCTGTTTTTAAGCTAATAAGCACTTACAATGCTTATTTTTCACTTTTTCTATTTTTCCTAGATTCAGAATATAATTTTAGAATTTCCCTGAAATTTTCATATTTTTCTGAGTCCATTTGCTATTTTTCTTATTTAATTTTTATTTTTAATCATTATTTAATACTTTTTAATTATTAAAAAAATCCAAAAAAATCAGAAAAACCCAAGAAAAATCCAAAAATATTTTAGAAATTTATTTTCAGTTATTTTATAATTTTAGAAAGTCATTTTGCATTTTTCTCACTTTATTTAAATTTTCTTTTAATTATTAAATAGTTTAATTAGTTTTTAATTCATAAAAAAAATTATTAAAAAGTCAAAAAAAAAATATTTCTTTTTCTTAAAATTTTCTTTTATCATTTTTAACTTTTTAAAATTATTTTGAAGTCCGTAGGATTAGTGTAGCTTAAAACTCGCGTTTTATTTCGCGCGTTACGTTTAATAATCGCGCGTGCATTCCCGTTTTTGCATTTTAGACTTTGATGCATTACTAGCTTGTACTCTTTGCATATTTCATAATTGTTAGTTGATTATTAAACTATTTGATCACTATTTTCCTTTTTCACCACTTTTCAAATCACGATTACACGAATCAATATTCTTGATTCCATTCACCTTCACTGAGAAACGACTCGGGTGATTCGTATTTCTTGCGGATCATTTCGATACTATACTACTATACTATAATAAGATTGTTTGTTTCACGACGAATCAATTTTTGGCGCCGCTGCCGGGGAAGGCTTGAAGTGAATTTTTGAATCATTGTTTTGAAAAAAATCGTGTTTTGTTAAGCCTTTTTCTATTTTTGTATATTTATATATAAATATTGAAAAATCAGAAATACTTTCCCTAAAGTATTTCCAAAAATACCAAAAAAATTAATAAAGTTATTGCCTCGACTCGACCGAAAGGAGGAGCGTTGTAAACCAAATAAGCATAACAATATAACAAAAACGTTAAATTAGTTGTTTGTCGGACTACTTCATACTACAACCGAATAAGCGGGAAATACGGATAGCTTTGACATTAAATTGCAAGCTGAAGAGAGATCCATTCTTCTCTCACGTCCCGTCGCGAGTGGTTTGAAGGAAACGGTTTTCAATTAACGTGACGTTTTAAAGAAAATCAAAAAAAAAAAAATAAAATAAATAAATAAATAAATAAATTCTTCTTTTTTCCTTTTTCATTCTCTTTTTGATTTTACTTGTTGTATGCACACCCGTTCTTCTTCTGAGAATCTTACGTCTCCGTTCTCTAACCCCGAGCGGGTTTTACGACATACGAGTCGGGTTCATTTCCTTGACGACGAGGAGATGAACCATAACGAACAACACAACGGGCCCCCGCCGATGGGTGGTCCGCAGCACAATGTTGTCCCGCCGATGGGACAACAACCGGCATTTGATCCGCGTCCGATGGAAGAACAACTCCAATCACCATTCAATGGTGTGAGGAGAGCTATTGTGATTCTGGACATCAATGCCAACTTTGAAATCAATCACGGATTACTCAACTTAATAACGGGTATATCCTTTCACGGGTTCGATAACGAAGACCCCTATGCACACATCCGAAATTTCGCCGACATCGCTGAGACTATTAGGATGAATCAAGTCCCTCACGATGTGGTGAAATTGAAGTTGTTTCCTTTCTCCTTAAAAGGAGCAGCCCGGACTTGGCTGGAAAAGGAACCACCGAACTCGATTCACACTTGGAATGACCTTGCTTCCAAGTTTGTGAATCATTTCTATCCTCCCTCTAAAACTTCTAATCTCCGATCCCAAATCTTTCGATTCCAACAAGCTTTCGATGAATCGTTCAGCGAAGCTTGGGATCGATTCAAAGATTTGAAGGAAAAATGTCTGAACCATGGGTTCACCGACCTTCAGCAGATTGATACTTTCTATAATGGGTTGAATCATGTTGATCAAGACTCACTCAACTCTGCTGCGGGTGGGAACTTGTTGGCTCGAAACACGAATGATGCCTTCTTGATAATTGAGAACAAGGCTCGTGTGAGAATGTCTAGGAACAAACCTCAAGTGTCGAATAATGAGAAAAATAATGATGAAATGAAAAGTATGATATTGGCTTTAACAAAGAAAGTTGATGCTATGTCTATCGAAAAACCAAACCATCAAGTCAATGTGGTTAGTCATGGTTGTGAGACTTGTGGTGGTCCACATTTGCATTATGAATGTCCGGCCACCGGTGCCTTTTCTCATGAGAACGCGTATGCTGCAAATACGGGTAACAACGGTTATCCACAACCTCAAGGATACCGTAATCTCCTCAGCTACCGTTCTACTCATTTTCTTGGACCACCCGGTTTCGAACAACCAAACCAAGTCAATCAAGTCAATCAGAATCATAATGTTCAGAATCGTAATAATCAAGGAAATCAAAATCAGAGTCGAGCTAATAATGGTTTTCAAAATCATAATCAAGGATTTAATCAAAATCAAGGTTTTCAAGGTAATTACAATCAAGGCCCGCCTCAAGGGAATTTTCAAAACCAAGGAAATTATGGAAATCCTGGGAATTTTCAAAATGCTAATTATGGAAATCAGAATAATGGCAATTTTCAAAACCGTGGGCAAAATTTCAATAATAATCAAAATCAAGTTGTGATTCCAAATCCATCGCCCACGGATGAGTTGATTAAGCAATTGATTAAAAGTCAACAAGCTTTAATTGCAAAACAAGATGAAACAACAAGGTTGTTTGCTACACAAATCAACGATATTAACAAACGTTTAAATGATCGACCCTCGGGATCGGGTACTCTTCCAAGCAACACGATCGCAAACCCGAGGGGCGAAGTCAAAGCGATCACGACTCGCAGTGGTGCTTTTTATGAGTCCACGGTTCCGACTACCTCTTCTTCTCCTCCTCCTAAGGTAGTGGACCGTGAGACCGAGGCGACAAAGGACCCAGTTCCTCCTGCTAATAACGGAGGTTCCGAAAACGTCCAACCTCCGGTTGTTCAAGTTTCAAAAGATAAAGAAAAAGCCGTTTTTGAAAACAATTTGAAATACAAGTCTAAATTGCCATATCCATCACGATTTAATGATGAAGAGCTCCGTGCAAAATCTAAAAAACAAATGGAAAAGTTTCTCGATATTTTTCAAAAGTTGTACTTTGATATAAGTTTCATGGATGCTCTTGTGTACATGCCAAAGTTTGCCTCAACGTTTAAAAATCTCATAAGTAACAAAGAGAAATTGCTTGAATTAGCCGAAACACCAATTAATGTTCACTGCTCCGCCATTCTTCTCAAGAAGCTTCCCGAGAAGCTTGGAGATTCGGGAAAATTTCTCATTCCTTGTTCGTTGAAAGATCAAGAGGTTTGCAACGCCCTGGCCGATTCAGGTGCAAGCATTAACCTTATGCCATTTTCGATCTATAAACAACTTGGGATAGGGGAACTTAAACCGACCCGAATGACGTTAGAGCTGGCTAACCGTTCGATTACTCATCCGGTTGGAATTGCGGAAGATGTTTTTGTCCAAGTGAAATCATGTACTTTTCCGGCCGACTTTGTCATGGTTAATTTCGAACCCGATCCGAGAGTTCCTCTTATACTAGGGCGACCGTTTTTACGAACCGCAAAAGCCCTAGTAGATCATTTTGAGGATACTCTAACTTTACGACATGATGATGACATAATGATTTTTAAAGCCGATGCTTCAAAATCAAAGAATTATTCCGTCAAAAGCATTGATGTTTGTGATTATTCCTTTGATGATTTTGTGAAAACGTTCGTCTCCGACTCTTCCCCATCATTTCCTCCGCTTAAGGAATATGATTCTTTTTGGGAAGAGGTCGATGAATTTCTTGCTATTGATAAGATTCCGTTTTCTGAGATTGACGATTCTTACTTTGATTCGGAGGGAGATACTATTTTTCTTAACAATTTGTTGAACGATGAACCGTTAATCCCTCCGGATAAAGTTAAGAAAAAGATTGAGCTTATAATTGACGACCCTCTGGAGCCCGAGCTCGAGGAATTTTTACCCGACTTTGAGAGTTTTTCGTTCGATACGACTGAGGAGATTAGTGGCAATCCCACTTTTCGTCCGACTTATGAAGCTTTTCATTTTGATATCGATCATACGGAAGAGACGAGTCGTGGCAGTACCACTTCTCATGCTTTTATCTCTCTTCCGGAATTTGAGTCGTTTTGTTTTGACAAAATTGAATGTGAAATCGAAAAGTTTTCTAGTCCAGAATATGAAAGTTTCAGTTTTGATCTTGTAATTGATCATGATCCGGGTGGTATTCTTAAAAATGAGAATCTTAATGAAAATTTTATCCCATCCCTCCCACCCGGAAAAGTTTTTAAAATGAACTTGAATGATAAGATTCATAATTCCATAATTATGACGTCTTCTTTTGATAATGCTGAGTTTTTCAAGATGGTTATCAAGACCTTCTTGACGTTTGTCACATATGGTGTGGTTTCTCTTATCCTCCACTCCGTGGGGAGTGAGGATGTTGTTTTTGACCCTGGTATCGTTTCTAAAAGTTTTCAACATTAAAATACCATCGGTTGTCTCTTCGGGATGAAACTTTCAAATAAATCATATGTTTTTCAAAATATTGTGAATGAAAGCCCGAGAGAGATTATTTTTCACGGATTTTTCCCCAAGGACGAATTAATTCGGGGATCGAGTCAAGCTACGTGACTCGGTAATAAAAAACAAAGCGCTTCGTGGGTGGCAACCCATGCTTATCCAATATCATCTTCTTATATTTCTATTTTCTAATAAATAACGTGAAGAGGGGGTACCTCTTCCAATCTCGTGTTTCGTGGTTGTTTGTGATGATTGTCCAGGATTGTCCCTGATTTATGATGACTCTCGTGCTCGTGGTTTTGTCTTTCTCTCCACTCCAGTCTCATTCATCGATGCTTTTGGAAATCCAATATCCGTAAATCTTATCGACTAACGTTTTCTTTGGCATACTTAATAAACGGCCTAGATTTATGTTAGGATTACCTTTGCCCGTAAAACATTGAGGACAATGTTTCATTCTAGTCCGGAGGGGTGAATCTTCGATTCGATTTTGACCTTGCAGTTTTCACCATGTCATGTACTCTCGCAACTCCGTTTTTCCACCAAAAATAAAAAAAATTGAAAAATTGAAAATTTCAAAAATTTTGAAGAAAAATGAATGAAAAGTCATGAAAAAGCAACAAAAAATGAGAAAAAGTTGAAAAAAAATTGTGCAAAAATATAATAAAAGTATGAATAAGTGATTTGACACCTTGTTGACTTTCTTGCTGGCGAGAGTAGGAATAAATATTTTGACTTGACCGGGCGTGTTGAGCCCTAGCTTATTCCCTTAACCAATGATAATCATAAAAGTTTGTGCTAGCCTTGTACACTAGGAGCTACTCTTTTGTCGGCTCCCGTACTTGGCTTTATACATGCACGACTTGAAAAGCTTTCGCTAGTCACTTACACTAGGAGCTACAAAACGCGAATTCTTTCCAAGAGTTTGCAAGCTCCCGTTTTTGACTTTATATATGCGTGGCTGATTATTGGCTAAGCATCTGCTAATCTCATTATTTGAGGTCTTAAATTTGCAGAGAACGAGAAATGATAGAGTTTATTTACAAGTTTAATGCTAAACGTGGAGTAGTGGTTCTCTTTAGAGCTCATAAGAGGTACTCATGGCTTTTTACTCCCATCAGATACGTCACCAATATATAATAGATGTTCTAGGTTAATTAGTGGTATTTCGGTTTGAATAATATTTAGTTCTTTGTTTTCTTAAGAGAATTTTTGCTTTAGAAGTTGGGTACATATCAAGGAACACCAAAAATAAGAACCAAAAAGTAAAAAAATCAAAAGTCAAAAGTTGATTATGCATGTGGTTTTGGAGCTACCCGATAAGCTTCCATTTGATGTATGAGAAAAAAATCAAAGAAAAAAGTGAAAAATATGAGAAAAGTGAAAAAAGTGAGAAATGAAAAATATGAAAGTTGTAGTATTGTTGAATAAGAGTTATGTATGTATCAATAAGTTGTTGGCGCGTGAGGTGCATGTGATAAGTGATTAGTAATCAGTCACATGAGGTGCACGTGATTGTACTCCGCAACTTATTTCCTTGATATTGTATGTACCCCAAATTCCTTGATGTGGACCGAATTTCTATTGCAGTGGTTCTTAAGAGAAAATGAATAACTACTTAGTGTTTAAACTTAGGTGTCACTATCGGACTAAAAATTATTGAAACGAGAAAATATGAAGCGATTCATTTCTCAACAAAGTAAAATATTAAGATACAAAAACTTAGGACATGGGAGTAAGAAGTTTCCACGAGTAACTTTTATGAGTAGTGTTAGCATTAAATTTGTAGATAAGCTGTGATCTCATTTTTACGCTTAGTTTGGGAGCTCGTGAAAAATCAAGGATGACGATTTTTATCTGTATGGTCACTTCTTAAATAGAAGTGTTTCTACTCGTAGACCCTAATAATTATTGCAAAAATAATGGAAGTTCAACAAACCGTCACAAGTATGAAGTGTGAAAAGCCTAAAAATAGAATAAAGTAGAATAAAGAAAATAAATTTTGGAAAACGGAGCGTTTGCGGGAATAAATGATTTTGTAATCTCTTTTGAACCTCCTTGCTACTTTTCAAAGTTAGTAGGAAGAGTTATGAAATTATTTATCTCGTGAGCGTGAATTGATCATATTGCGTGAGGACACGGCAATACTTTAGTCCGGGGGATTTTGGTGAGTGCTTATTCACTCACCTTTTCTAAGCCAAAATTGGACCAAATAAACCAAAAACTAACCAATAATGCCAAAGAATGTGTGTTTTTGTGTTTGTGAATGTGCAGGAACGGATATTTAAGAAAAGACGAAAAATCACGAGAAAATGACAAAACGGGCATGAGAATTGGAAAAGTTTGAATAAAGCCGGAGCCGGGGAAGCTAGTGGTCAAAGTGAAGCTCATATGGTCAATTGGGATCCTCAAAGTTTCAAGAATTACAAGAATGACCCTTGGTCATAAGTTTGAAGAAAGTACACAAATGGTCCCTCAACTTTCAGAAGTTATCACTTTTGGTCCTTGTGAAGATACTTTTGAAGAATTAGCAACTCAGCCCCTCATCATTCATTAAATGCCACAAAGAGCCCTTGGAATTATATTTTTGAAGATTGGCAGTTGGGTCCTCAAACTTTCAGATTTACATGTTTGGTCCCTTGGTTTTTATTAATACTACAAACCGGATCCTTAATCCAAATAATACAAACAAACACAGCCCAAAGCCCCAAACACAACACAAGCCCAAAAGCCCACCCTTATTAATATAACCCGATCCAACCCTTAACACCAAACCCGGCCCACAACTCAAATTACAATAAAAAAATAACCCGCGTCTTGTTACTGTGCATCTCCCCCACATTTTACCTCGTACCCCACTTAATTACCTCGTACCAATCCTTATATCCTCACCTCGTACTAGAATCATTCTAGAACCATCTGACAACGTGTCAGATGGTGTCATATCACCTCCACGTGGCTTAATAATACCTCCTGATTGGCTTATGATTCGTGGCAACAAGATAAGGTCTGATTCATATGGATAGAACTGGTGGGATGACAAGGATATGAGTTGGATTGATGATATGTGGCCTGAATTGAAGTTCTAGGACCTTCTCAAACCCTAGCACCCATCACCTCCCTTGCTCCTATAAAACCCCCTCATTCATACGTTTGTAGGTGTAGAGTAATTTGTAGTGTTACTCTGCCAGTTTTGTAACTCAAGTTTTATTAATGAAAGTTTAATTTGGTTGTCTTATTTCATTTTCACTACAGCTTATTTACTTATTGTCTTTCAGCTTATTGCTTATTATAGCTTCTTTCTTTCTTACTTCTTATTAAAGCAAGTTTCTTTTGTTACTTATCTAGTCCTAATCTCTGTTCAATATTTCTTTTTGTTATTGTTTATTATCTAAAGAAAAACCAAAAAAAAATCTAAAAATTTACAAAATCTAAAAATATGTTCTGCTATATTTTCTTAATCATTTTTACTGCTTAATTGTTGTTTGATCAAATTTATTTAAACTTTTATATCTTTCAGTAAGCTTGTTGTTTTCCTTTTTCTCAAAAATAAAAAAACTAAAAAAGTCAACGAAAGTCAAACACTCAGCTTATTGAATAAGCTGAGTGTTTTGGTGGTAAAAGACAGCCAAAAAGGAGTCCCTTGGCTTAGATCTGGATTGTAAGTGTTTTGGTGGTAAAACACTCAGCTAGCTTAGTGAGCCCCCTCTTTTCATGCTGAGGGGGATTTGGATTGTAAGTGTTCACTTTTTCATTTTGATCTTAGTAGCTTATTAATACTCTAGCTTAGATCTGTTATAACTAGCTTATTACTATTGATTCTTGCTTAAACTAGCATAATACTGCTTGATCATTGCTTATTGGTCACTCTTGAATGTCTTTGGTGTGATTTGCTCTTTAACTGTCTCATATAGCTTAAATATGTGATCTTGTGCTTTTGGTAATAAATGATGTTAATGATCCATGTTTCTGAGTGATTTTAAGTGTATACATCTTATTGAGCATGATTGATTTGGTTTGGACTTGATTTGTAAGCTCTGTGTGTGATTTAAGGGTTTGACAGAACCCTTAAGGGATGTTTGGTTATGTAAGTTTAGCTGTCATAAGCTCTAGTTAATAGGGTAATATTGGTTCAGGTGACTCACTTAGGTAATATTAGAACTAGTTACAACCTAAAATTAGTTAGTCATTTAGTTAAAAAAAAGTCAATCACTAGGTAAATCAAGCATACAGTTAGCATAAGTAATTTTTAGGTTTAGAAAAACTTATAAATAGTTGCAATATAGATAATACTAGCTTAAAGTAATCATACATTAGCTTATTTTATCATCAGTGATCAAATTAGTAGAATCAAAAACCAAAAAAAAAAAGTCAAATTGCTGTTTCATACAAAAAGTCAATAAGTTCTTGAACTCAGATTTTGGTAGAAAGTTTGGGTGATTGTGTAGCTTTTGATATTGATTGGAAATACTTATTGATTGTTGATTTTGGAAGCTTAATACCTGAACTTCAAATATCAAAAGGAAAATTCCACTTTGAAATCTGTTTGCTTATCTGAAAACCTTTTTGAAATTAGCTTATTGAGACCTTGGGTGCCCTGCACCATCTGTTCTGACCCAACTTCTTGGGCAAGTTTGGGCTAATAGATTGCATCTAGGATCTGAATTTCTGCTTGTTTTGTGTTGCCCTAGTAGTAGTCAGTTAAATTCCACAAATAGTTTTGGCTTTATAGCTTATTAGAACAGCTTAATTGGTTCATCTTATTGGTGGATTATAGCAAAAGTCTGAATTTAAGTAGGGCTGCAATTCTTTAAATTAGACCTCTAGTTTGAAATTTTGATTGTTCTGGGCTTAGTATAGAGTATTGCATCTATTTCAAGTGTTATTTGGCATTAGCTTATTCTGCTAGTGCTTATTACTCTCTTAGTGCTTATTTGGGCTACTTGCTTAGCTTATCTGTGTTCCTGTGCATCATAAGGCTTGAGTATTGTTCTTATAAGCTCATTTGAGTATAAAAAGCATTTGGTAAAAGTTTGGTCAACTGTGCTTATAAATAAGCACTTAAATAAGCTGTTTTTAAGCTAATAAGCACTTACAATGCTTATTTTTCACTTTTTCTATTTTTCCTAGATTCAGAATATAATTTTAGAATTTCCCTGAAATTTTCATATTTTTCTGAGTCCATTTGCTATTTTTCTTATTTAATTTTCATTTTTAATCATTATTTAATACTTTTTAATTATTAAAAAATCTAAAAAAATCAAAAAAACCCAAGAAAAATCCAAAAATATTTTAGAAATTTATTTTCAGTTATTTTATAATTTTAGAAAGTCATTTTGCATTTTTCTCACTTTATTTAAATTTCTTTTAATTATTAAATAGTTTAATTAGTTTTTAATTCATAAAAAAAAAATTATTAAAAAGTCAAAAAAAAAATATTTTTCTTTTTCTTAAAATTTTCTTTTATCATTTTTTAACTTTTTAAAATTATTTTGAAGTCCGTAGGATTAGTGTAGCTTAAAACTCGCGTTTTATTTCGCGCGTTACGTTTAATAATCGCGCGTGCATTCCCGTTTTTGCATTTTAGACTTTGATGCATTACTAGCTTGTACTCTTTGCATATTTCATAATTGTTAGTTGATTATTAAACTATTTGATCACTATTTGCCTTTTTCACCACTTTTCAAATCACGATTACACGAATCAATATTCTTGATTCCATTCACCTTCACTGGGAAACGACTCGGGTGATTCGTATTTCTTGCGGATCATTTCGATACTATACTACTATACTATAATAAGATTGTTTGTTTCACGACGAATCAAAGATGACAATCTTTTTTAGAACTGGTCTCTATGTGACACGTAGAAGTGGGAAATTTGGCGAGTCAAACAAATTGGGTAATGGGTGAAAACGGTGTCTTTGTGGTATAGGTTGAGTTGGTTGACTTGAAAAGTTTTAGTTCAAACGTTTTTCTACGCCGAGGACAATGCAAAACAGTTATTTTGAGCTTTTGGGATTTCAAAAAAACCAAAAAACATTTTTACAAAACCACTTTAGTTTTTAATTTTCATTTATTCAATATTCATCCAATTGATTTGAGCTTTTGGGATTTCAAAATTTGGAAGCTGAACATCTTAATCCTATTTTTTGCTTAATTTTTAGATTCTTTTCTCAACAGCTTTTTCATAGCTTCGTTGGACCTGTTTTATCAAAATATGCCCTGCACAGGTGAAAACTGCCTAATTACCTAAGTTCACAAGCTCTGTACTAGCTGCTCTCTTGATTTTATTGCTTGAAATTTGGTTTTCTGTATAGCTTGTAGTCCATATTTTCTATATCTGAACTTGTTTTGCACTATTGAGCTTATTAGACTGCTTAAAATTGATATATTATTTCTTGAACATACAAATCAAGTACAAATGGGACGCGAGAATTGAAGCTGATGTTAAAAGTGTGTTCAATACTGTGGGATCAAGGAGTTTTCGAAACTTTATGTCCAAGGCAAGGAAGAAACCTCCTTCATAGAAACCTGAGTTTATGCATGATGAGGCGTGGCAAACACTTTGTAGAAGATGGAGACTCCCAGCATTTATTGCAAAGTCGAAAAAAGGCTCGTGAAGCTAACAAACATTTACATACTGGTGGTTCAGCCTCAAATGTGGATCACAGCATGAAACTGGTATAAAAATCTAGTATATCATTTGTTTATTACTTTTGTTCATTGTTGTACATGTAAATAAAAGTCTTAAGTTCTATCTTGTGCAGGCAAAGGAGTTAGAACGAGAACCAACTGGTGCTGAAATCTTTGAACGAACCCATAAGGGGAAGAACAAAATGTTTGTAAACGATGAAGCAAGGGAAACTTGGGTAAGTTTTACATTAATCAAATGAATTTATTATAATATTAATGTAATGATATAGTAAGATATATAGCACACTTCTAGGTCTGGATTCTGGTTTTATCTCTTGCTTGTGGGTAGATTAGATTAGAAATGGACTTTATCTAGTGAACACTAGCCCTTATGTGTAGGTTAGACAATGCGATATTGGATGCCTTTCAAGCATGAATATCAGACTAGTACAAAGTTAGGGCTTATGAACACCAGCCCTTGACTTCCACTTCCCCAATTCAGACGCTCGATCAGATACTATATATGGTCTGATTCTTTATAAGTACCACATTATACTCATTTCTAAACGATTGTCTTTAATACAGGAGCAATATACAGAAAACCATGGTGCAGATGACTCTCTTGACATTACATCTGGAAATATTTCTAATACACACAAAAGATGGATTGGTCATGTTGGCTCCAAGAATGGAAGTTATTATGGATCTGGATCAGGGGTTGATAAGTATTTGTTTCAACGTGATACTGATGATGAGCCTTCGGTCAATAATTCACATGAGGACCTTGATCGTGTTTAAGACAAGTTGAATCAACAAGAATTGGAGCAGGGATTTATGAGAAATGAGATTGACACCTTAAGGAATGCACAGTAAGATCAGTCCAGGAAGCTAGCTCAGGTTCTGGAAGCCCAAGCATCGTACGAGCAGAACCTAAAAAAGATTGTCTATGAGGAGGTTGCTAAAGTGGTTGCTCAAGAAGTCGGGAAGGTCGTCTCTCAAGAAATGTCAAAAGCCACTCGTCACATTCTGAAATCAATTAGTGGTAAGAAGGTTTGATAGTGTTGTTTCTTTTAGTACTTGAATAAGTTGTAACTAGATGATAACTAGTTCAAAATTTGTTGATGGAGTTCTTAGTCACATTAGTTGAGATTTTATGTTGGGATGGAATGCTTAGCAAAACTTCATGTATCGACATTTTTTTTATATATATTGCTAATATCTTGGATCTTCATATGTATTATTGTAATTATGGTTTAGTGAACGTTACCGAAATGCAACGTCTTAGATGGCAACGTATAATAATGTTGTTGCTAAAAATAGCGACATAAATAACGATTCAAAACTGAAATGTCACTATAAATAGACAAAAATAGCGACCTAAACAGTGTCATATTACACCAAATGTGACATTGATAGCGACATAAACAGCGTCAAGGTGGACCAATTGCGACACATGTATTAACCCAAATAGCGATAGGTGGCACAAATAGCGACTTAGTTAGGGACACAAGGAGATGTGACGCTATTTTAAATAG
This sequence comes from Artemisia argyi, assembly GCA_030686995.1. Classification (NCBI taxonomy): domain Eukaryota; kingdom Viridiplantae; phylum Streptophyta; class Magnoliopsida; order Asterales; family Asteraceae; genus Artemisia; species Artemisia argyi. The sequence continues at coordinate 73,476,330 of CM060677.1, forward strand.
CGACTTATGAAAGGAAGTCGCTATAGTTGTCTCTATTTGTAGCGACTTGTCTTAGATGTCACAAAATTTAGCGACTTCCTCGTAGCGACTTTTAGTGTCGTGTAACTAAATGTGTCGCAGAGCCAAAATCTGTCGCTGAGTCAAAATTAGTCGCTAAAAGCGTCGCTAAAAATGTGACTAAACTGATGTTTTCTTGTAGTGATTACACAATATTGGGTGACTTAATTTAATGTGCAAGAGGATTTGTGCACAAATTGTAGTACGGTACAAGGTAGTTTAAGCAACATGAAAAGTAGATCTTCTATACTATCTAAATATTGGAGTGCTTAATTTAATGCGCAAGAGGCATTGTGCACAAAAGTTTGTACGGTACAATATGTTTTGCATGAGGAATCGTGCACAAAAGTTTGTATGGTACAACATGTTTCAAGCCATCTCTAAACCTCAAAGAATACAAACCAAAAATGCCATGAATGCATAAATTAAACACACCAATTTGTGTCAAAAATATTTTATCAACTATATAATGTGTCAAAAATCACACACAACAAACCACAACTTTCTCCACACCGCATGCACATTGGGCTACAACTTATTATGGTGGTAAAGTAAGCATCATATCGTCTTACTTATTTAGCATATTGATTTATATTATTTTATGTAAATTTCATGTGTGTTTTGTGTGTGTAAAAATGTAGGACATAAACATGGTGCTTAGGAGGTTTGGTAGTAACAATATCTTCTCTAATGGTTTAAGAGATCCTACACATCGTTGTCTTATCAATTAAGTGGAACATGCACGAATATTTTTGCTTTGATCGAAAATGCAATATATTGATTAACTGTATTTAAGTTACTAATGATCAACTATATCTAATTGTTTTTTCTAGCGCGTCAAGAAGCATTAAAGAAAAAGATCGAGAAGTCACAAAAATTGTATCAAGAACAAAACATGCAAAAGGCCAATGAACAACAACGACAAAGACGACAACAACAACAACAACAACAACAACAACAACAACAACAACAACAACAACAACAACAACAACAACAACGCCACAGCCACCGGTGGGATGGATACTTAGCATTAATATTAATAGTACGTTACAAATTAAACATGCAATATTTTACTTCATGTAATACCGCTAAACGGGCTAATACTATTGATTCGTTAGCAAGTAAGTTTATTGAAAATAATGTGACGAGCACTCAATTTTTAGTCAATAATTATTACTACACTTTGTTGGTGCATTTCAATATTTTTGCTCTTAATGTAGTTTTTTGTCTTGCGGTGTGTTAATGTCACTTTCTTAATTAAACGTCTTGGAATATTGCATGACTTTGATATTTGATATGACTGTGTAAATTATGTCGATGTTACATATTGAAAATGGTAATATAATAAAAATATCTTCACACTATCATCTTAACAATAAGAATCTTATAAATCGAAGAAATATATAAAGGAGAAGAAAATTGTATTTCAAATGTTATCCTACACCTATCACGTAGTAAGCATTATTCATTTGAGTTTGAGATCATGTGATTCATGTCGTCATACTGTAAATACTTAGAGTGAGTTACTAATGAATGCTCCAAATTCGATATTATAGTTTATGGAAAAATGTTGTAATAATGCATTAATTAAAAAATAATTTATGTAACTTACTCATATTAAAAAGACTACATATGAAAAGCCTCATTTAAATATAACATTTTACGAAAAAAACCTCTTCACATTAAAGAAAGAGATCGAGAAGTCACGAAAATTGTATTAAGAACAAAACAAGTAAAATGCAAAGAACGACAACAAGAACAACGCCATGGCTACCGGTGTCAATATAGATGAATACTTAGCATTCATATTAATAGTACGTTACAAATTAAATATGCAATATTTTACTATACGAATTATAATTTATACTCTTGAATATACTAATTACTTTAATGTTTAATGTTTTTATAATTTTGTTAAAAAAGAAATTTGTTTTATAGTTCGCTTTTAATAATGTAATTTATTTGGAACAACGAAGTCCGTCTTTCACAAAAAATGAGAGTTTCAAACATGAACCGAAAATTAGTCCCGAACATTAGAAAAAAACCAATTAGATCCAACCTATGTGCATCGCATGGGTCTTGACGCAGTCCAAACCTGTGTGCATCGCATGGGGATGAATATAAAAGGTCTCCAACATTAATGTAATCGCTTCATATTTAAAATAATTTATGTAACTTTTGGAATAATTTCTGTATTTTGATGCGTATTTGAGTGTTTTTGGATGTTTTGACAGTTCATATAAGACAAAAATGATGAGTATTTACACACTTATCAGGAACCTAACTAACCGGATAATACATCAAGAAAATTTCCACATTTTCAACATAACCACAAATAATTCACCAAACGACATCTTCAACACAAACATCATCTTCGAATTTACCGGTATGTCTAATACAATAGAGAATGATTCCATGCAAGATAAATATATGATTTGTTTGAGTTATTCTTTCTTAATCGCTATGATTTTTTTCTTTTTTTTCTTAGTAATAATATACAAATTGTATTCCTGTTAGTTATTATTTGTTAATCGTTATGAATGAGTATGTAACAATTATAAGGTTTTTCATGGAATCTAGTGTTGAAGTGATTCTTGTTATCCTTTTAGTTAGTTTTGTCAATCATTTGTAAATTTTTTAAGGAAATATCATTGTTAAGATTACAATTCAGTGCCACGTTATAATAATGTAAGATTTTGGAGAATAATATTAACATTCAGTGACACGATACACTATCAATTTGTGAAAAGTTTTATGTGTGTCATTATGGAATTATTTGACGAGACGTTATTTTACATGCGTCGGTATGTTTTTAAGAAGTAGACATTGAAATAGAATCTAATATTGATTATTGAATGACATTGCTATTGATTTAAGTTGAACAGCTCATGATATGATCCATAGTTACTGATTGTTATTTCGATTCATATTAATATGTAATGTTTATTTGTTACCAGGTGAGCCAAAGAGAAATTGCAATGGAACTAGACGACAAGCCAAAGAGAATGTGCAAAAGTTGTGGCAAGTTGGTAGGCATGATTCTAACAATTATCCCAAGAAGAAGAAGGGCCTTCTAGACGAGGACGTGGACCAGTTCATTGATGATTATATGGATATCGATGATAGTAACTAGTTTATGTATTCGCTGTTACCTATTTCCACTCAGTTTGAACTATTTAAAACTTCCTATTATGTTAGACTTATTAGTAAGTACTTTTTTTGGTTGTTCGAATCATAGTTTGTTTAATACCAAGTGTTTATTATTCATTCATATGAACTACTTGTATTAGCATGTAAAGTGGATGTGTGTTTTTGCAATATCATATGTACCCAGTAGTTGACTAGTTGAAAGACATAATCCATATACATGTAAATGTATATCGGACCTGCATACCCATTTTGCCAACACATTTAAAGGCACATGACCTGCATACCCATTTTGCATATCCTAAAAATTTTCCACATTATTAACCACTATAACATTCAAATATTGTTTTATGCATACCCATTTTGCCCATCCTAAATATTTGGTTACATTAAAGATCTTGTTCCTGTCTAATGTTCTGTTACAGTTTTTATGCAAATTTAGTGTGTGAAAGGCTGTGTTTGCAGCAGGTACATACAATGTGGTGGCAGTTAATTAGTTGTGTCATTCAGTTTGGAAGTTTAAGGTTGCAACAATATTGAGTTAGTATTTTACAACAGTATTGAGACTATTTTATTAAGAGGTTATATGGGACTTAATGCATCAGTTGTGTTATCAGTTGAAGTGTCTACAAGGTTTGCATCAGTTGGAATTGGAATATTTCATGGATGTGTGGTCTAGAGTGTTTAGTTCCAGTTTTTATAGTGTAATATTGGTTTAATTGAGAGATGTCGTGTATTATATTGAACTCAGCCCAAAGTTTCTAATGCACATCCGATTTAAGTATGTATTGAACTCGGCCCTTTATCATTCTATACAACCAATTTCTACTGAATCATACACAAAGTTTCTACCCTTTATCATTCTATACAAACATCACTAAATCATACACAAAGTTTCTACTGCACATTCGATTTAAGCATTCATTAAACTCAACCCTTTATCATTCTATACAACCAATTTTGATGACACACAACTTAAACTACTTGAAAGTAAATTGCTTTGTTATAACATAAATTAGTTGAGAGGCTAATGCACAATCCAATTAAACAAATACCCAAACTATTATAAACCTAATGCACAATCCGTTTAAACAATAAATCACAACAGATACCCAAACTGTTATAAGCCTAATGCACAAGTCCATTTAAACAAATACCCAAACTGTTAAAAGCATGATGCACAATTCCATGTTTTAAAAATAAACACGCCACAACTAGATTAAAGGTTATTCGGTAAGCATACGCGAGATTCTTTTTGACAATAAACTGAAAATACACAAGCATAATAAAATTGCAGTCTTAGTGCTACTTATTCAATCAAAACTACAGAAAATAGTTCATTTCATTTCAAACTTGGTTGAGACACGCAACTTGATGGTTTCAAATGCAGCCCCATGTAACCGCTTCTTTTCTTCCAATGGTAAGGTCCTAAATCCATGCGCTTCTTTCTCAAATTCACTATTCACCAAGTTGCAATCACAGAGAAGTATCTTCGCAACCTACTTAATACGCAGGTTCCTCAGTTCACTGATTTGTTTCTTACCTTCTTTGCTCAAGCAACAAAGGTCACAACAATCACCATCAGCTTTGTTGGTTTCCATGTGGCGCATATTTAATACACCACAGTCTAAAAAATTGTTGGTTGTCATGCATCCCAATTGCAGGAATTTCTTGGCACATCAGTCATTGTTTCATAATTCGGATTATTCTTGTGCAATAGATAATCTTCAAACACAGAGATCTGATATAAAAAAATGGGAAGTTGAAATCATTTTAGTTCAAATGGGAAGTTGCAAAAGTAATTTCAGTATAAATAAACATATGGTACCAAACACACAAATTGCAAAATTTCACATCAGTTCAAAAGGGTCTAGATGTTCACATCAGTTCAAAATTTCACAAACGTAACACATAAATTACCTTTACCAAACACACAAGTTGCAGCAAACAGTTGCAAAAAATGTAGACTACCTACCAAGTTGCAGACTACCAAACCTCAATTTGTAGAATAGCAAACACATAAGTACAAAACATATATGCAATTGATGCACATGAATCCTTAGCAACTAATACACATGGATGCAACTAATACACATAAATCATTACCAACTAATACAAACATAAGTTTATTTCATCTAATACACATAATTAACTAGTACACATACTCAAGTAACATCTTATTTCAAAACAACCATATGAACCTAATACGCAAAATCACCTAAAACCTTTTTTCAAAACAACTATAAGTTGATGCTAAAAAAAAAAAAAAAAAAAAAACTATAAGTAGCTAATACACATCATCACCGAATAGCTTATTTAAAAACAGATATATGTAGCTAATACACAAAAGCAACTATAAGTAGCTAATACACATTTATATCAAAGTAGCTAATACACATAATCAATTAACAGATTATTTAGAAACAAATATACGTAGCTAATACACACAAAAACTATAAGTAGTTTATTTCAAATCACCTAATAACCAATACACAATATCTTACTTCAAATAATACACATAATCAACAAATAGCTTATTTCAAAACAGCCATATAAAACTAATACACATAATCATCTAATAGCTTATTTTCAAAACATATATGAAACTGATAGTTAGCTAAGTAACTTCTACAACTAATTCAACTCATACACATAAGTTAGGTAAGAAGCTTATACAACTCATTCAGTTAGAAACCATTTTAGTACCATCTTCCCTCAAGGAAAAACATGTGAAAAAGGGGCTACGAAAACTCACCTCAAGCAATACGTAATACGATATAAGCAAAGGTGCACGTAAATCGAGGCGCGATAACTCTAACCGCCACCTATATTAATAATATGTCTTAGGTCGTGTAGTGATGTCGTGTATGCAAGTTCATATGCTATTATATCACTCGTACATGTTTGTTGTAAAGTTTAACGTCAAAAATATAGTTATGACAACTCGTTAAATTATTGTCTCGTACTTTAGGTATGGTCATCTTACTAATAAGTATTTTTTTAAAAAAATCACCGACATGCTTTAACAACATTCTATGATAGTCGTCTAAGTGATTTTTGAGAAAAATAAAGTTTTACGTCAAAATACACTTTGTTAAATTTCTGAAAATGACCAAGTGGCCTAGTAAAGCCAGTAGTAAAACAGTGGTTATTAAGTATTATCGAACCAACTCAGTGGATTTACGAAGTATGTAGCAGTGCCTACAAAAGCTAACACTGAACCTTAGCTGATGAGTGTCTTAATACTCATCATTTTATACCAATCTGAGCTGCCAAAACATACAAAAACACTCAAATATGTATCAAAATACTTAAAATATCTTAAAGGTGTGTTTTATATGTTTCAAATGCAAAATATGCAAAAACAGATGAAAAACGTATAAAGTTTGCATAATTGGCAGTTTCAGTCCCTCAAGTTTCATAAATTGTCAAAACTAGTCCCTGGTAATTCTAAAAACATGAAAAAGTCATCAAAGGTCCTTTTTAATCATAAAGTTACATATTTAGTCCTTTGGTGCAAAGTTTCATAAAATTACAAGTTTAGTCCCTCAACTTTGGAAATTGACAGAAATGGTCCCTGGGATGTAAAAACTTTGAGAAATTCAATTATGGTCCCTATACTAATAATCTTTTGCAGGTTTGGTCCTTGGTGATAAGTTTGGTGAATTTACATGATTAGTCCCTCAACTTTGCAAGTTTGGCAAAAATAGTCCTCGGATATTTAAAATATGAAAAACATCAAAAATGTCCTTGTACTATTTATTTATGGCAATTATGGTCCTTTGAACTACTTTGGGATATTACCATTTCAAACCTTCAACATTGCCTAAATTACATTTGTGGTCCTTGTGATTTACCTAAAACCAAACCGGACTAAAAATTAAACCCAAAAATAAAAACCAAATCCATTACACTAACAACCCAACCTTCCTTCTTTGGCCCAACTCCAAGCCCAGTCCACCTTCTGGTCAAACCCCGGTCAACCAAACCACCCAGCCTACACCTTTCCCTCCAAAACCACCACCCCCTCCTCTGCTACTAAAACCACCATGGTTTTCACCCAACTTGCTGCCACCTCTCACCCACTATCCCTCCACCTCACCACAACCCTCCAAACCCATTTAAACCCCTAAAATATGCTCCACGTTATCTACAGTACACCCCAAGACTTTGGCGCCAAGTTACCCATTTTAAACGGCTAGGATGATTGAGACCTGATCAATGGCTAGGAAGTGGTGGGAAATCACCCAGTGGGTCCCACAAGCTCAGATAACAGCTACAAATGGGAAAAGAAGCAAAGGAAGAAAATTAATTAGATTAGTTAGTGTAATCTTAGGTCGACTAGTGTAATTTTAGTTTATTATTGTAATTTAAAGCTTTTAAGTAATCAATTAAGTTATCTCAGTGTATTTTACATCTTTTGCCATACTCAATTTAAGATTTCAGTTGATTCTCAGTTTTTGGTATTTCTAAAATTCTCAAAAATCTCACATAGTTGTATGGTGTTTGTTGTTGTTATTATATGATTCCATAAGTCTATTTAAGCCTTGACAAAGCTCAAATAAGCTTAGGAAAGCATCACTTAGCTGGTTAGTTCATAAAAGAGAAAAATAAGAAAAATACAAATTAAATAAAGTAAAAATAAAAAATTAATGGTTAGAGTACTTGGAAGCAAAGGAGCTTGATGAAAATTGGATATTTTCTGGTTTAGAAGCTCTTGGGAGCATTAGGTGATGGTTTTGGATCCCCTGGTTCATAACCTCAGCTTGAACTCATTTGTAAGCTTTTGATCCATTTTTCTTGTTACTGTATCAGTTGATGTTTAAAGTTGAAATTTGTTTTTCTATGATCTGCTTGTGTTAGTTGTTATTAATATTGCATAATATCACTTGGTTGTTTATAAAATTTCAGTATTGCTTGAAATCTTAAAATCTCACAGTTAAAAAACTCACATGTGACAAATCTGAGTTATAAGCTTGAATTGTGGTTGATTTCTGTTTAATCAGTCTTAAATAATCTTAATTTAGTGTTAGGAATCAGTGTAGTAGGTTAAATATCTCATTTGCTTTGATAATCATCTAATTCAGTTTGTTAAGGGGTGTTTGGATCTAAGCTTTTGAGTACACTGTGGATAGTTTTGATGGCTTAAACCTGTTGGTTTATTGTTTTTAAGTTCATATCAGATTAACTCAGCCTTAAACTAGGTCATTTGTACCTTAAAAGTCAAAATCACAATAATTCTACCACCACAGTTAACTGTGGTGGTCACCAAGGATCATAAACACCATTATCAATACATAACTAGGATTTTTAGCTTAAACTAAGTTACTTTCATCTTATTATAACATATTAAGTTAATTAGGATCAGTAGAAGTTCAAATAAGTCATAGTAGCAAGTTTTTGTTCAAAAGTCAAAGTTGCCATTCTCAGGTTTTCACCAAACTTCCAAGATTTCTTGTGAATTTAGTATTAGGATCTAGGCTTTGAAATTTTGTGGAGTTGTTTTCTACCACCTCAACTTTAGAATTCCACCATTTTTATATTTTTAAGATTTTTGTAAGTGGGTCCCACTCAGCCCTAAACACAACTGCAGGGCAAGGTGTTGCCCTGCTCAGACCAGACCTCATCCACACCCACCACTTTGTGGTGTTTTTGTGACCAATCTAGTGGACCCCAGTAGCTCTAGTTAGGTTTTCTCAACCCCCCTCCTAGTAGAGAACTTAGTTTGACCCTTTGTTTGACTTATACCTCAGTGGACCCCACCTAGATTAGCCATTGAACCTTGTCCCCAGTCTGTGTAGATTTTAGGTTTTTGGATTAGCTTATTTAGCTTATTGGCTTATCTACTGAGCTTATTTAGTTAAATTAAGCTTTGACAAGTTCAAACAACCTATTAGAACCAGATTCATCCAAGGTGGGTCCCACATAAGCTCATTTGAGCTTATTTCTCATCAAAGTCAACATAAGTCAACTGTCTAGGATTATAGCTTATAACTAGCTTATTTTTAAGTTATAAAATTATTGTTTTTATTAAAGTTACTTATTTTTATGTATAATTAAGTTTTGTAAAAGAAAAATCCAGAAAATACAACATAAAAATAAGTGATAGTTTCTATTTAATTTAATTAAATTTTAATTTTCATTTTTATATTTTTATTAAGTAATCTGTATTTTTATATTTTTATTAATTTCCTTATAGGTTAAAGTATTTTAAATAATTTTATTAGATTTTTATATTGTCATTTGATATTTATTAGATTTAAAAATAGTTTTATTAATAATTAATTAATAAGTAAGTTATAATTAGCATAATTAGTTTTTATATAGTAACACCTATATTTTATATTTTTCCTAGCTTCTATAAGTCATAAGATAATTTTATAAATTTTCTTGTGATTTATACTGTTCATTTAATAGTTTTTATAATTTAAATAGTTTAAATAGTAATTAAATAATAAATAGAATAATAATTAGTAAACTAGTTTATAAATATATAAAATAAAGTTTTTATAATTTTTTAGGATTCCTATGATGGTTAATTAGATTTATAAAATTTTTCATAATTTTCTAAGTTAGTTTAATATTATTTTTAATTTAAAATAGTTTAATTAGTATAATTAACATAAATAGTTTTTAATTAATAAAAAGTTCACAAAAAGACAAAAAGATTTATTTTTATTTTTTTATACTTTCTTCAAGTTCATTTTTAAGTTTAGAAAATATTTTTATAAATTTTTAGGTTAATTTGTAGTGTTAATCATTTTTAGTTTTTATTTAAGTTAGTTTTAATTAAATAGTTAAATAGTTTTTAATTAAATAATTAATAATAAATAATATAATAATCTTAAAAATAGTTTTATTTTTAGTTTAAATTAATTTTAAGTTTAAGTTTATAGAATTTTCATTTTTAACCCTTATAGTTTATTTTTCTTAAAACTCACCTTTTTCTCAGCACGCAGTCGCGTCTGATTTTAATTTGGTGAACGTTTTATATACCTAGCTTTCACGTAATCGTTAAAATAGTTTAGTTAAGTTATTTTAAGTTTTAAAACCCTAGTTTAAATCACACACACACACTTATAACCTTTTCTGTTCATATTCACTCGATCACAAATTCGTTTATAATATCACATCGCACACCTCGTTGGGACTTACGACCCGGGAAAACACTGTATTCCTCGGAAGCATTTGCCTCAGCTGTTTGACTATTACAGTTGGCCATTCACAAGTGGTTGATCAATAATTATCTGACTGTTTGAGGCGAATCAAAATTTGGCGCCGCTGCCGGGGAGGTTGTGCGCTTATTCTAAACGATTTTGCGTATTTGTGAACCTGAATACACGTTCATTGTACATTTATCCATCCTTGTTCATATTATTATCATATAAAACCAAAACTGTTCCCGAAAACTTTTTAAAATCAGTTTTCAACGAACACAAAAAACCAAAAATATTTTTCTTCTTATTAGTACTACAAAAATTTTCAAAAATACCAAAAATATTCACCTTTACACTCCTACCTATTTGATTCTTCATTTCTCATCCCCAAAAACCTTTGATTCTACTTTCTTCCACTTATCTCATAATTAATTCTAATGGCATCTCTCGATGATGATTTCTTTAAACAAAGGGCCTTTAAAAGCGAAGTTGAAAAACTTATGGCCTTGTCAAAAATGTCGAGATGTCATGTTGATTATGATAGACCTTCGATTCCTATTCCCTCTCCGGTGAGGGAAAGAGATCATGAAACCGAGGTGACAAAGGACCTTGTACTTTCCTCTGACGATGGAGGTGCTAAATACGTCCAAACCACGGTTGTCCAAAAACCTGAGCTCACAATTGATCCTAATCTTTCACGGTTTACGGTTAAAAGTTTGTCAAGCAAACGTACTGAGCTCAGGGCAGTAACTGAAAAGAACGACTTACCTAACCTTCACGTTTATCAAGAACCAAAACCCGAGACCATAACGGAAGTGGTGGAAATTCCTAGCTCTAAGAGCACACCACTTGTCCCACCTCCAGTTTTTGTCCCTTGTGACGGTTGTGGTGAGCCTCTTTTCGGTTTTCCATGTCGTTGGTGTACATGTGAACAATGTGGTAATGATATTCAAAACGGGAGTTGTTTGTTTTGTGGATCGAGTAATTCATTTGCTTATGATCCTAATCAAAACTCATTCAACGACTCCTCAAATTTTTCAAACTACCCATCACATTCATACGAGCAAGAATCATATTATCCAAATATCAATGATGCTTCGTATCAAAATACACCAAGCCAGACTCAACAGTTTTACTGTTGTGAGTACTGTGGAGGTCCACATTTTAGTTCTGATTGTCAAACAAGGAATCCATTTCCTTGTAACAATTACAACTATTCGTTTCAAGAACCACCTCCACAGTACCAAATGAACCAAGCAACTCCTCAAAACCAGCAAGACCCTTGTCTAGAGGTTCTTGAAAAACTTAAAAACATTAGAGAGGAGTTAGCTAATATGACGTTTCAAAATGCACCAAGTTTTTCTTGTGTACATTGTGGGGGTCCTCATAATGATGATCAATGTCAACCTTCCGGTTTTGACACATCCACACCCCCACAGTCTCCACTCACTCAATATTCTCGTGATAAATCTATCACGGAATTACTTGCTGAAAAACATGCTGCTAGAGACGAAAGAAGCATGGAAGAATCACTAGTCTTAGAACAAGCAGCTAAAATACGTACCAAATTTCAAAATGCTGTTTTTCTCGATGAGAATGATGAATGTGATGATACCTCATCATGTTCATCAGTTGAGACTCCTTCCATGCATATGCAGGGAGAAAAGAATATAACTGAATCACCAGCAGTAGAAATAATGGAACTTGTAGACTCCATTACTGCTAGTCCTTCTCATCTCCCTGAGTATGATGTTATCACACCCGAGGTTCCCACTCACTCTCTGAACATGGGGGACGAGCATCTTGACACTGTTCCTGCAAAGGAATCGGACGAATTCATAAAGTCTAGTGTTGAGAACCTTGTCTCAATCCCAAGAGAGTCACAGGGAATTCTTGATCATGTGTGTGATATTCCTCCCCCTCTTGTCTTTCCAAATAATCATACTGAGATGTTCTCTGATTCTGATGAGAACTATTCTTTATCTTGTGGAGACATAAGTTATGTGGGGGAATTACCTTCTGAGCTTGTCAACTCAGAAGAAGAGAATGAGGAAGAAATAATCCAAGACGAGGCTCTTCGTCTTACATTATTAAATGCTAATCTTCTCATTTCTAGAATCGAGGCTTTTAATGAAAAGCCTATTTCATCTCCTATCCCCGTCAAGGATAGTGAGATTTTGATCAATGATTCTATTCCTGAATTGCAAACGTTCCATTTTGATCAAACGGAAGAGAAGATAAGTGGTATCACCACTTCTCATTCTTATAATTCTCTTCCCGTTTATGAATCATTTACTATTGAGGAGTTCCCCAATAAACTCACTCAAATCAATCCCGAATACGAATCATTCACCTTTGAGGAGTTCTCCGATGAACTCACTCATATCATATCTCCACCGGAGTATGATACTTTCTATTTTGATCTAGACATGCCCATAATATGTCTTGATCAAACGAGCTTAAATGAGGAGATTCATGAACCAATGAATTCTCCTATTGAAGATGAGGAATTAGTCATGATTTTCATTATGACCTTCTTTCTTTTCTTCATATATTCTGTTCCTTATCCTGTTCTTCACTCTTTCGGGAGTGAAGACATTATCTTTGATCCCGGCATTATCATTTATAAATTATGAGCCGGTTACTTGTCTCATCGGTGTGGAACTTTCACGTGCTTCAAATGTTTATCCAAACATCTTGAATGAAAGTCCGATTGAGATTGTCTCTTCCACTTACTTCCTCATGGACAAATAAATTCGGGGTCGAGTCAAGCTAGCGACTCGGTAATCAAAAACATTAGCATGTACATAGGTTTTCACCCGTGTGTAACACCTAAGTGTGGGGGAGATATCCCGCATGTTGTATATATATATATATCCTCTAAAAAAAAAAAAAAAAAAAAAAAAAAAAAAAAAAAAAAAATTGTACATATAGTGATAGCTTCTATTTAAGAAGTTTTATCTAAAAAAATAAATTGTATGTATATACATCTTAAATAAAGGCTATGGAATATTTTCTTCTTACGTTCTAAGTTCGGTTTAACACCCGGTACTTTGAATATTGAGGACAATATTCAGTTCTAAGTGTGGGGGGAGATTCGTCTAACGAATTTAAACACATGTTCCATCAAGAACCCCCATTTTAGCCAAAATTTTAAAAATTTTTTCTCACTTAGAACGAAATAAATGGTATCAATCCTCCATGTCTAACCCACAACAGGATTGGCTAATCCAGGAGCAAACGGTTCTTGGTAAAGATAACTCAAACCCGTTTATGGCTTGCAATTTGCCAAAAATTGTATGGTTCCTCAACTCCCCATTATCCTCAAAAGCTAATGAGTTGGCTAGCCCGCAAGATTATGGCTTGTGGTAAAGGCCGTAGAAAAACCATAATTGGTAATCAGCTCACCAAGATGTTGACTATTCCATCAAGAGTTGGCTAGTCCAGAAGCAAACGGCTTTTGGTAAAGACTAATCAAATCCGTTGACAGCTGGTGGTTTGCTCAAAATCACACGGTTATCAGGTGTACCACAGTTCTTACACCTGGCTACTCCAGAAGTGATGGCTTTTGGTAAAGAGATGAAATCCATTAAGTTTTTCTCAATAGATTGCTAGGGACTAGCAATAGTTTAGTGTGGGGGATTGATGAGTGTCTTAATACTCATCATTTTATACCAATCTGAGCTGCCAAAACATACAAAAACACTCAAATATGTATCAAAATACTTAAAATATCTTAAAGGTGTGTTTTATATGTTTCAAATGCAAAATATGCAAAAACAGATGAAAAACGTATAAAGTTTGCATAATTGGCAGTTTCAGTCCCTCAAGTTTCATAAATTGTCAAAACTAGTCCCTGGTAATTCTAAAAACATGAAAAAGTCATCAAAGGTCCTTTTTAATCATAAAGTTACATATTTAGTCCTTTGGTGCAAAGTTTCATAAAATTACAAGTTTAGTCCCTCAACTTTGGAAATTGACAGAAATGGTCCCTGGGATGTAAAAACTTTGAGAAATTCAATTATGGTCCCTATACTAATAATCTTTTGCAGGTTTAGTCCTTGGTGATAAGTTTGGTGAATTTACATGATTAGTCCCTCAACTTTGCAAGTTTGGCAAAAATAGTCCTCGGATATTTAAAATATGAAAAACATCAAAAATGTCCTTGTACTATTTATTTATGGCAATTATGGTCCTTTGAACTACTTTGGGATATTACCATTTCAAACCTTCAACATTGCCTAAATTACATTTGTGGTCCTTGTGATTTACCTAAAACCAAACCGGACTAAAAATTAAACCCAAAAATAAAAACCAAATCCATTACACTAACAACCCAACCTTCCTTCTTTGGCCCAACTCCAAGCCCAGTCCACCTTCTGGTCAAACCCCGGTCAACCAAACCACCCAGCCTACACCTTTCCCTCCAAAACCACCACCCCCTCCTCTGCTACTAAAACCACCATGGTTTTCACCCAACTTGCTGCCACCTCTCACCCACTATCCCTCCACCTCACCACAACCCTCCAAACCCATTTAAACCCCTAAAATACGCTCCACGTTATCTACAGTACACCCCAAGACTTTGGCGCCAAGTTACCCATTTTAAACGGCTAGGATGATTGAGACCTGATCAATGGCTAGGAAGTGGTGGGAAATCACCCAGTGGGTCCCACAAGCTCAGATAACAGCTACAAATGGGAAAAGAAGCAAAGGAAGAAAATTAATTAGATTAGTTAGTGTAATCTTAGGTCGACTAGTGTAATTTTAGTTTATTATTGTAATTTAAAGCTTTTAAGTAATCAATTAAGTTATCTCAGTGTATTTTACATCTTTTGCCATACTCAATTTAAGATTTCAGTTGATTCTCAGTTTTTGGTATTTCTAAAATTCTCAAAAATCTCACATAGTTGTATGGTGTTTGTTGTTGTTATTATATGATTCCATAAGTCTATTTAAGCCTTGACAAAGCTCAAATAAGCTTAGGAAAGCATCACTTAGCTGGTTAGTTCATAAAAGAGAAAAATAAGAAAAATACAAATTAAATAAAGTAAAAATAAAAAATTAATGGTTAGAGTACTTGGAAGCAAAGGAGCTTGATGAAAATTGGATATTTTCTGGTTTAGAAGCTCTTGGGAGCATTAGGTGATGGTTTTGGATCCCCTGGTTCATAACCTCAGCTTGAACTCATTTGTAAGCTTTTGATCCATTTTTCTTGTTACTGTATCAGTTGATGTTTAAAGTTGAAATTTGTTTTTCTATGATCTGCTTGTGTTAGTTGTTATTAATATTGCATAATATCACTTGGTTGTTTATAAAATTTCAGTATTGCTTGAAATCTTAAAATCTCACAGTTAAAAAACTCACATGTGACAAATCTGAGTTATAAGCTTGAATTGTGGTTGATTTCTGTTTAATCAGTCTTAAATAATCTTAATTTAGTGTTAGGAATCAGTGTAGTAGGTTAAATATTTCATTTGCTTTGATAATCATCTAATTCAGTTTGTTAAGGGGTGTTTGGATCTAAGCTTTTGAGTACACTGTGGATAGTTTTGATGGCTTAAACCTGTTGGTTTATTGTTTTTAAGTTCATATCAGATTAACTCAGCCTTAAACTAGGTCATTTGTACCTTAAAAGTCAAAATCACAATAATTCTACCACCACAGTTAACTGTGGTGGTCACCAAGGATCATAAACACCATTATCAATACATAACTAGGATTTTTAGCTTAAACTAAGTTACTTTCATCTTATTATAACATATTAAGTTAATTAGGATCAGTAGAAGTTCAAATAAGTCATAGTAGCAAGTTTTTGTTCAAAAGTCAAAGTTGCCATTCTCAGGTTTTCACCAAACTTCCAAGATTTCTTGTGAATTTAGTATTAGGATCTAGGCTTTGAAATTTTGTGGAGTTGTTTTCTACCACCTCAACTTTAGAATTCCACCATTTTTATATTTTTAAGATTTTTGTAAGTGGGTCCCACTCAGCCCTAAACACAACTGCAGGGCAAGGTGTTGCCCTGCTCAGACCAGACCTCATCCACACCCACCACTTTGTGGTGTTTTTGTGACCAATCTAGTGGACCCCAGTAGCTCTAGTTAGGTTTTCTCAACCCCCCTCCTAGTAGAGAACTTAGTTTGACCCTTTGTTTGACTTATACCTCAGTGGACCCCACCTAGATTAGCCATTGAACCTTGTCCCCAGTCTGTGTAGATTTTAGGTTTTTGGATTAGCTTATTTAGCTTATTGGCTTATCTACTGAGCTTATTTAGTTAAATTAAGCTTTGACAAGTTCAAACAACCTATTAGAACCAGATTCATCCAAGGTGGGTCCCACATAAGCTCATTTGAGCTTATTTCTCATCAAAGTCAACATAAGTCAACTGTCTAGGATTATAGCTTATAACTAGCTTATTTTTAAGTTCTAAAATTATTGTTTTTATTAAAGTTACTTATTTTTATGTATAATTAAGTTTTGTAAAAGAAAAATCCAGAAAATACAACATAAAAATAAGTGATAGTTTCTATTTAATTTAATTAAATTTTAATTTTCATTTTTATATTTTTATTAAGTAATCTGTATTTTTATATTTTTATTAATTTCCTTATAGGTTAAAGTATTTTAAATAATTTTATTAGATTTTTATATTGTCATTTGATATTTATTAGATTTAAAAATAGTTTTATTAATAATTAATTAATAAGTAAGTTATAATTAGCATAATTAGTTTTTATATAGTAACACCTATATTTTATATTTTTCCTAGCTTCTATAAGTCATAAGATAATTTTATAAATTTTCTTGTGATTTATACTGTTCATTTAATAGTTTTTATAATTTAAATAGTTTAAATAGTAATTAAATAATAAATAGAATAATAATTAGTAAACTAGTTTATAAATATATAAAATAAAGTTTTTATAATTTTTTAGGATTCCTATGATGGTTAATTAGATTTATAAAATTTTTCATAATTTTCTAAGTTAGTTTAATATTATTTTTAATTTAAAATAGTTTAATTAGTATAATTAACATAAATAGTTTTTAATTAATAAAAAGTTCACAAAAAGACAAAAAGATTTATTTTTATTTTTTTATACTTTCTTCAAGTTCATTTTTAAGTTTAGAAAATATTTTTATAAATTTTTAGGTTAATTTGTAGTGTTAATCATTTTTAGTTTTTATTTAAGTTAGTTTTAATTAAATAGTTAAATAGTTTTTAATTAAATAATTAATAATAAATAATATAATAATCTTAAAAATAGTTTTATTTTTAGTTTAAATTAATTTTAAGTTTAAGTTTATAGAATTTTCATTTTTAACCCTTATAGTTTATTTTTCTTAAAACTCACCTTTTTCTCAGCACGCAGTCGCGTCTGATTTTAATTTGGTGAACGTTTTATATACCTAGCTTTCACGTAATCGTTAAAATAGTTTAGTTAAGTTATTTTAAGTTTTAAAACCCTAGTTTAAATCACACACACACACTTATAACCTTTTCTGTTCATATTCACTCGATCACAAATTCGTTTATAATATCACATCGCACACCTCGTTGGGACTTACGACCCGGGAAAACACTGTATTCCTCGGAAGCATTTGCCTCAGCTGTTTGACTATTACAGTTGGCCATTCACAAGTGGTTGATCAATAATTATCTGACTGTTTGAGGCGAATCATTAGCCCATTCGGATCCCACATTTATATGGCCTTCAAGTTGGGTGACCAGGCCGTTTTGAGCATTTCTGGACAGCGTCGGGAAAAAGTATATGGTCATAAATCCTTCGTTATAAATTGGTTTGACGCACAGTTGGACTTTTTAGAAAATAGGACACGTATACTTCATTTTTGTTACTGATATTATGTTTCCATAAAGGACTCTATCTATGAGGAAAACGGGCTCAAACATGGTCACCCGAGAAAAACAGTTTCACCCTTAGAAAAATTAACAGTTTTGAGCTATTGAGTTTTTATCGGTTTCGACGTAATTTTAACTCAACGTATCTTGGTCGTTTCAATTTCGTTTCTTAAGTTCCATATATCCACGGTTTCGTATTTAAATGTACTAACTGATCTTTAGTGTCTCGGAGTATAAGCTTCTAATGTCCGTTTTTACCTTTCGTAAAGTCCTTAACAACATACACTTTTCAGAAAATAAATTTCAGACACCTAACTTGTAAATAGCGTAGTTTCTTCGTTATATATCCGCTTTAACCCATTCAAGCGACCATGTTTTCGTAATTGTGTCTATTTTCTATATTTCTACTCAAATATTACTTCCAACTAGCTGATTTTTCAAGATTTTGCGAAATGGGACAGCCTTATATGAAAATGTTTCAAAAGTGTATTTTCTAGTTTCAAAATTATACCAAACCACTTCAATCACTACAAAACCATTCTAACTCTAACACATACTTGACAAGAGTGTCACGTAGCTTAAGTATTCATAAAAATGAGAGTTTATAACATAATAGCTAGTTGTCACTTAATATGTTTAAAAAAATCACAAACATGTACCAAAGTGATTCAACACATATGTAACCATGCAAATGTCATACTAGGAAATGAAATAACTCATAAGTAAGTAGTGTAAGATTATAAAATCAACTTTGTGACTCACTTGAGGTGATAAGTAGGATGAAAAGATGAAAAACACTAGCTTAACCCAAACCAAATCTCCTAAACCCTTTTTGCAATACCAACGAGCCTTAGTGGATACTTAAACTAGTAAAACAAATTTTCTTTCTTGCTTCTTGTTGCTGTCGTGAATGGGAGGTGAGTGTGAGAGTGTTGCGTAAATTTTGGTGTTAAGTGTGAGTAAAATGAGTGTATAAGCACTCTTTATATAGAAAAGGCATTAATAGTAGTCAAATACATAGCTAGGATCAAAGAAAAAGTGTGTTGAAACTGATAATCATCTAATAGCTTATTTTCAAAACATATATGAAACTGATAGTTAGCTAAGTAACTTCTACAACTAATTCAACTCATACACATAAGTTAGGTAAGAAGCTTATACAACTCATTCAAGTCATACACAAAACCAACTAATACACACAATACCTTGTTCGTCTTCACTAGTTAGATCGATCACTTCAGAATCCTCATTATCTCTGTTTGGTCGTCTAACATTTGACAACTTTCCACTTCGTCAGACTGAAACCAAAGAACAACAGTCAACTAAGTTAACAAACAACCCATATTTAGTGAATAATTAAAAGAAAAACGAATGTATCACTTACCAAGCATTATTTCTTCTTCATTCCCATTCGCGATCACTTGGGGTTCAAAAAACACCATACTTGTTTTTTTATGATTGCAGATACACCTTCGCTATTTGAATTTAAAGAAAAAATGTAGAACGAAGATTTGAGGATTTTTTTATTGATTGCTCTATTTTGGGGATTTTGGTAGGATTGTTGGTGGGGCGTTATTCAGGCTACCTATAACTTTTTTAGTAACTGAAAAACTTAATGACCATCAACAAGATACAGGGTCTTATAAAAAATATTGGTACACAAATGCCATTTGACTTTCACTTAATTACAATTGTACCACTCATCGATTTAATATTCAATCTCATCTATCAAGTTTGATCTGACGGTCCACATGTGTACCTATTTTATCTATTTTAAGCTTGTACACCACAATAACGGCCCCCCATTGGGCTACAACTTATTATGGTGGTAAAGTAAGCATCATATCGTCTTACTTATTTAGCATATTGATTTATATTATTTTATGTAAATTTCATGTGTGTTTTGTGTGTGTAAAAATGTAGGACATAAACATGGTGCTTAGGAGGTTTGGTAGTAACAATATCTTCTCTAATGGTTTAAGAGATCCTACACATCGTTGTCTTATCAATTAAGTAGAACATGCACGAATATTTTTGCTTTGATCGAAAATGCAATATATTGATTAACTGTATTTAAGTTACTAATGATCAACTATATCTAATTGTTTTTTCTAGCGCGTCAAGAAGCATTAAAGAAAAAGATCGAGAAGTCACAAAAATTGTATCAAGAACAAAACATGCAAAAGGCCAATGAACAACAACGACAAAGACGACAACAACAACAACAACAACAACAACAACAACAACAACAACAACAACAACAACGCCACAGCCACCGGTGGGATGGATACTTAGCATTAATATTAATAGTACGTTACAAATTAAACATGCAATATTTTACTTCATGTAATACCGCTAAACGGGCTAATACTATTGATTCGTTAGCAAGTAAGTTTATTGAAAATAATGTGACGAGCACTCAATTTTTAGTCAATAATTATTACTACACTTTGTTGGTGCATTTCAATATTTTTGCTCTTAATGTAGTTTTTTGTCTTGCGGTGTGTTAATGTCACTTTCTTAATTAAACGTCTTGGAATATTGCATGACTTTGATATTTGATATGACTGTGTAAATTATGTCGATGTTACATATTGAAAATGGTAATATAATAAAAATATCTTCACACTATCATCTTAACAATAAGAATCTTATAAATCGAAGAAATATATAAAGGAGAAGAAAATTGTATTTCAAATGTTATCCTACACCTATCACGTAGTAAGCATTATTCATTTGAGTTTGAGATCATGTGATTCATGTCGTCATACTGTAAATACTTAGAGTGAGTTACTAATGAATGCTCCAAATTCGATATTATAGTTTATGGAAAAATGTTGTAATAATGCATTAATTAAAAAATAATTTATGTAACTTACTCATATTAAAAAGACTACATATGAAAAGCCTCATTTAAATATAACATTTTACGAAAAAAAACCTCTTCACATTAAAGAAAGAGATCGAGAAGTCACGAAAATTGTATTAAGAACAAAACAAGTAAAATGCAAAGAACGACAACAAGAACAACGCCATGGCTACCGGTGTCAATATAGATGAATACTTAGCATTCATATTAATAGTACGTTACAAATTAAATATGCAATATTTTACTATACGAATTATAATTTATACTCTTGAATATACTAATTACTTTAATGTTTAATGTTTTTATAATTTTGTTAAAAAAGAAATTTGTTTTATAGTTCGCTTTTAATAATGTAATTTATTTGGAACAACGAAGTCCGTCTTTCACAAAAAATGAGAGTTTCAAACATGAACCGAAAATTAGTCCCGAACATTAGAAAAAAAACCAATTAGATCCAACCTATGTGCATCGCATGGGTCTTGACGCAGTCCAAACCTGTGTGCATCGCATGGGGATGAATATAAAAGGTCTCCAACATTAATGTAATCGCTTCATATTTAAAATAATTTATGTAACTTATACATATTAAAATATTACATGTGAAGAGACTCTTTTCAATGTAACATCTTGAAAAAATTCTCTTCACATATACTCTTTTAATGTCAATAAACTATTTTAAATGTGTGACATGCTTGGAAATGTGATACCATCACAACTTAGATATATAATGACGAAAATAAGTGTCGAAGATTATGCTATAAAAACTTATATATAGCCCATGTGCAACTCAATAAAGTATTTTAAATACGTATAAAGTTTAGCAAATGTGTGACACCATGACAACTTAAATATAAAATGACGAAAATAAATGCCGAATATTACGCTATGAAAACTTGTATACAGCCCATATGCATCGCACGTATTTTAAATCCATGAAAACTTCTATACAGCCCATGTGCATAGCACGGGCATTGTTAACTATCATAAGAAACAGTTATAACTTAGCCGGATGTATTAATATTAGTTAGTTCCAATAAAAAACGATAGAGTCAATACCAAAATAAATAGACAAATAATATTACGTAAAAATGCATCTTAAAAAATTACATGTTAATAAACTATTTTAAATACATATCATGCTTACAAAATGTATGCTACCATGACAACTTATATATATAATGACAAAAATACGTCTCGAATATAAAATGACGAAAATAAAAGACGAATATTAAACTTTGAAAACTTCTATACAGCCCATGTGCATCACACGGGCTTTCATGACTATGAACATTTAGATCGAGCCCGTGTGCATCACACGGGTCTGAATGCCTAGTATTATATAGTGATTATGATTAAATTTCTAATTCAATTTTGTAAAGCTATTAAATAGTGAGATGAGATCCATGACAAACCACCATTATCTAAAGAACAAACCAAAGCATCCCAACCATCAATCCTCTTTTCATCCTATGGATGAAATAAAAAAAATATCAAAACAAGGGCAAACAAGTAATTCCACCTCCAACTTGCATCCTCTTATTTAATAACCTACTTTCTCTCTCATAAAAACACACACACCCTACAAACAACGCTGGAAAATAACCACCGCCAGAAACAAGGCATCGAAAAAATAACCACCACCGTGAAGCCCTAAAAACGGCCAGAAAATAATCACGATTCACTCAATAACCAAAAATAACCGTCGTTCTCACCATAAAAGTCGTCGTCCTTCATAGATCTACTTTCTCCTCATCACAATCACCATAAAAACCGCCTGAAGATCACCACAGTCGTTTAAAAATAGATGAAAATCAGAATTTAATAAATGTTATAGATGAAAATAAGCTAGTCGAAGTTCCAGTAGATGTTGCACACACAGGAGATGTTGTAGATTACTTACCAGATAAAGTTGCAGATGTTTTACCAGATCTAGAAGATGTTTTACCAGAAGTTGCATATAAAGTTGATGTTTGAAGGTAAATCATGTGTGATTTGATCTTTCTTGTTTATTATACAATTTTTTTGTATGTAGTCAATCACAAGGAGTCTGCTGTTTTAGTGTTTTGATCTTTTAGAAAGTTAAATCACATGTGATTTGCACTAGGTTATTTTAAAACATACAAAAGAGTAAAAAAGATTTGAATAATTTATAAATCACATGTGATTCGTTGGTAAATCACATGTGCAAATAATAAAGAAACAGTAAATAAAATGTTATTAAATTGTGAATCACAAGCTTTTTATATGAATCACATGTGATTAAGATTATTAGTTATCTTAGATCACATGTAATTATGTGATTATGCTGTTTTATTGTTTCATCTTTTAGAAAGTTAAATATGTGATGCAATAGTAAATCACGTGTGATTTATACATGAATAACATGTGATTCTCTTTTTAATATGCAGATTCTATGAGATCACCAAGACCAATATTATATGAACATACTGAAACACCGAATGGATCGATATATTGGGAGCCTCATGTAGAAGGAATTCATATACCAGTTGAGGGAAAATACTATGATACTTTAGAGGAAGCTATAGAGATGTATAGTACTTATGTTGAAGCAGGAGGTTTTCAAATTAAAAAATCAGGGCAATGATTAACAAAATCTGGTATGGTATAACACAAATACATCATGTGTAACAAAGAAGGTCTTCTAAGACGTATTAATATTGATACTTTGGATCCTGAAAATAGTGACAAACAAAAGAGAAATACAACTCTGCATATAATAGGTTGTAAAGCTCGTATAAGATTAGAATTGGACATAGTTTCTGGAAAATATAAATTAGTTCAGTTAATTACTAAACACAACCATATGCTCATTCCAAAAGAGTACAAACATTTTATAAAAAAACAAAGAAGAATGACACAAGCAGACAAAATGTTTGTTGTCAAAGCGTCAACAAACAAGATTGGTGCAACACGGGCTCACAACTTGTTAACCAGTATGAAAGGTGGCTATGAATATGTTCATGGGACATCTGATGACTTTAAGAATCACCAAAGGGATATTAATACTTTCATAGGAGAAAGTTACGCACAAATACTTATAAACAAAATGCAAAATAGAAAGATTTATGTGCCAAACTTTATATTTCAATATAAGGTAGAAGACAGTGAGTTAGTGGCAATGTTTTGGGCGGATGAAGTTGCCAAATGCAACTACAAAGAGTTTGGAGACATAGTATTTTTTGATGCAACATTCAGGTGTAACAAGTAAGTGTTTTTTTTCTAATATGTTTTCCTTTTAACACAAAATCACATATGGAGATGAATCACATGTGACTCATGCTGGGAATCACATGTGATTTACTTTTGCATCACAGATTCACAATATATTTATTTATATATGTTCCTAGGTACAACATGGTGTTTGTACCATTCACTAGCGTAGATAATCACAGAAGGTGTGTCACATTTGGTTCGGGAATGCTTTTACATGAAGATACTGAATCATACACTTGGCTACTAAACGCATTTATGACTGTGTTCAAGAAAGAACCAACCATGCTAGTAACAGATCAAGATGGAGCAATGAAGAGAGCTATTGAAGTCGTTTTCACTCAATCAAAACACAGACTTTGCATGTGGCATATTGACCAAAAGATTCCAGCAAAGATAATTTTATTCACTTTTATGTTAATTACAGTAGAATCACATGTGATTCAAGAGTGTCACATGTGATTCAGGTGAATCACATGTGATTCATCTATATATCACATGTGATTCAAAAGTATATCATGTGCTTTAAGTTGAAAAATAAGCCACTAAAACTCTATTTATCTAAAAACAAATTTGTAAAGCAATATACAATGAAACTTATTTCAAGAAGAGTTTTAAGAAGATCATTTGGAATATGTTCATTGAACCCTTGGAATTTGAAGAGAAATGAGCAAAGTTGATTCAAGATTTTGGTTTGTAAAACCACAAATGGAAGACAAAGATGTTTAACCTTAGAGAAATGTGGATTCTAGCTTGTTTTATAAACTCTCCATTATTTGGATTGATGAAAACCACATCAAGGTCTGAGAGTGAAAACTCGTTCTTCAAAAGTTTCACAAGCCCAGGATCAACACTAGTTAGTTTCATGATGTCGTATGAATCAGCAATGGAAAGGCAACGTTATAGGCAAGAACAATTAGACTTTAAAACACTAGATGCGTCACTAAAGTGTGAAACAAGGTTAAAAGTTGAACGTCATGCAACAAGAGTTTATACTAGGACAATATATCTGCTTGTTCAAAAGGAAATATATGAAGCATGTTGGACTTGCACAATTCAGGATTTAAAAATATAAGAAGGTTGTGAGATTTTCATGGTTAGAGACAAAAATGTGGCGCCTTATAGATCCCTTAACAAAGAAATTGCAGATGAAAGCAAAAAAGAAGCACAAAGAGTTGTAGACTATTTGGTATGTTATTTTGAAGTTTTAAGATATCTGTTAGATTCTTGTATGAATCACATGTGATTTTTAGAGAAATCACATGTGATTTATATTAAAATCACTTGTTATTTATATTGAAATCACATGTGATATGATTGAAATCACATGTGATTTCAGTTAAAATCATATGTAATTTCTCTCAAAATCACATGTGATGCCATTTTCAGAATATAATTCTTTTATTACTTTGTTTTGAAAAGGTACTACGTACTATAGAAGATGGGTCGGTGGTATGTTCTTGTAGACATTTTGCTCGATACAGTTTTCTATGTCGACACGTATTTTGTGTCTTCAAGAATAGTGATATTGACATCATTCCAAAACAATATATTTTGAGGAGGTTGACAAGGGATATATTTCCACCTGACTTGAGAAGAAAAAGAAACATATATGGCGAAAAAATGTAGAAGTTGAAAGACTTACAAATGAAGCAACTTGTGTGGTGGACGATTGTTTATTCAGGTTGAGCAATAATGTAGAGAAGATGGGTGCTTTTGTAGAAAAGTTGAAGACGTTGAAGACAAAAGTAGAGGCTGAGGTGCCAATTCCTCCATTAGGAAAAACGGGAGATATGATTGGTGAACATTTTGCTATTTCTAAACCTGAGAACCAAACAGTTAACAATCCAACAAAGGCAAGCAACAAAGGGAATATTACAGAAGTAGAACGCAATAAAAGGCGAAATAGTGAGAGAGAAAAAGCACTTGGAGTTAAAAAAGAATCAAATGAAGCCTTGTGGCTATTGTGAAGAGAAGACCAACTTGCATACGAAAACAACTTGTCCTCAGAACCCAAAGGCAAGGAGAAAGGCGAAACCAGTTGATGCTTGAGCACTTTTAATGCATTGAATTAATACATTGAATTATTCTTTAGAATGTTTACTTATGGAACTCTTGTTTACTGTTTACATATGGAACAACTCTTGTTTACTGTTTACTTATGGAACTCTTGATTACTTATGGAATATTTGCAAAAAGATTGCTTGAATACATTGAATTATTGTTTACTTTAGATCTAGATTAAAATAAAATATGATTTGTTTGCAAATCACAGGTGATTTACTTAAAAAATCACATGTGATTTGCACACAAACAGATTATAGTATCTAATTAAGGGAAAATAACATCTAAAAACAAACAGATTTTTAATAAACTAAAAAGAAGCAGTACATTGTTAAAGTCAGTCATAACAAAAGACATGATCTAATTACCAGGATTGACTTTCCCAAAACACAAATAACATAAATCCTGCTTGATAAAGCATTTTAATCTAGCATCGATATTCTGACTAGAATTCTAACCCTGGAAATTGTTTGACTTCACATACTTAACATAAAAAAGCATGCCATAATTAATCTAAAAATACTGTTCTACCATCGAAATGTTTTAAAACGACTTCACAAACGCACAAAAGACTGATTCTCCTAGCCTGGACTGTCATTTGGCTTTAAGTTCATCTTCACGTTGATCTTCACGTTGTTTCCTATTCCTAGCTGCTTGAACAATAATCTCCATCTTCAATGCAGAATCAAATTTGTCAAACTCCTTAGCATCATCAAGCATCTTTTCCTGATGTACATTAAGCTCATGCAACAACATTTTGGTAGCAAACTTGAATCTGAGCCTCCTCAACATGTCAAACTGCTCCTTCGACTCAACCACAAGCCCATAGTCCCATTTTGAAGGAGCTTCACCCATATAGCTTTCCATGTGCAGCATGGCAAAAACACCACAATCTCGGTAATTTGAGCTTGTACTCCATTTAAGCCTTGGGATCTTTGCATTCAATTTCTTAATGCTAGCATGCCTTTTGTGATGATACAATTTAATCAGGGGAAAAACACATGTGATTTGTTTGCAAATCACATGTGAATTCGGTAAAATCACATGTGAGCAAGGAGAAAAACACATGTGATCAGGGCAAAAAACACATCGGTTATAAAATAAAAAAAATAAAACTAATACTTACAAGAACATCACATACTACTTTATACTTTCCATCATACTTTGCCCCACTGTCAATGTTATCGAGTATTGTTATCGTCGTTGTTTTAAAAAGGCTAAACACAACAACATAGAAATGCCCACCATTGAGAATTGGAAAAAACACCTGATTTAACAAAAAAAGTAAACTTAATAAAAATGAAAAACAATGAATTTACCAAGTATAATTCTAAAAAGAAAATAATAACATTACCAAATCGATGCCTTTTAGATCAATGCCAGCAACATCTTTAAAACGAGCCAACACTTGGGATTCAAAACTATTCCATTGACCCTCTGAATCCAAACTTCCATCAATCATTTGCTTTGTCCGAAGAAAATAAGAAACATAAAATGTAAAAATCAAAAAATATATAATTATATACTAAAATTCATAAAAATTAACAAAAACACTTACAATACAACCAGTTGAAAAGAAATGCCTCGACAGAGATCCAACATCTTTGAAACTCTGTTCATGGTTAAGAATGGCACCCCAACAGTCGATGGCATTGGCATCAAGACACAAACCAGGTGCTAAAGTTTCCATGTTTAAACAAACTGATGAAACTTTGATACCAGAATGTGTTTCAA
This sequence comes from Artemisia argyi, assembly GCA_030686995.1. NCBI lineage: Eukaryota > Viridiplantae > Streptophyta > Magnoliopsida > Asterales > Asteraceae > Artemisia > Artemisia argyi. The sequence goes on from CM060677.1 coordinate 73,504,451, forward strand.
AAATAGTTTCACTGTATGAACAAAGAAATAAATGTGAGTTGCTAAAAGATCACAAAAATTTATAAGTGAATCACATGTGATTAGCTAAAAAATCACAAAAATTCATAAGTGAATCACATGTGATTAGCCAAACATTCACAGAAGTTCAAAAAACTTTAACTAAAAGAATAAACAGATAAACCTACATCTTGTCACCACGCATAGAAAATAAGCCGTTTCCAACAATAAATTCCAGCTTTGTTATTCGAGGTACAACTTTGTTCTTCTTATTCATGTAGGGCGATCATAGGAAAGGAGACGGTTTCACAACTACTTTTTCAGCAAGAATTATCTCAGGCCTACCTTTGGAAGCACGAGTAGCTACTCTTTCGGGAGTAGCCGGACCTGCATTCGTGAAAACCAATCCTTCATGCGTCTCTTTATCAAGGGCTTCACCCTGAATTAAAACAACATAATTTAATTAAAAACAAGCGATATTTAAAAGACAAAAGAATAAAAATATGTTTCTGTTAGAATATTACGTATAGGTATTCATCTACAATACAATCGATCAACTCATTAACAAAATCAGTATTGTTATCTAGCCACTGAGTATATGTCTCGGGCGTATTGTTGATCTCAAACTCATAATCTTCAACACCTGTGACATTTTCAGCTGGCTCAACAATATCAGCTTCCTTTTCACCAGCTTCTTTTTGAACACCAGCTTCCTTCTCACCCTGAGACGCATCTTTTTCAAAATCATCTAAACTTACTTTACTAAAATCACAATCATTTCCACTGCAATCATTATCAGTTCCACCATTGTCATCATCATTATCATCATCTGAACCAGGATCATCACCTTCCATATCGCCTAAAGAGACAAGTTTCTTGAAAAGTTCAAAATATTTCTCATATAACTCACCAAACTTTTCATCATCAGCATACTTTGAATACGCTTTTACAATATCAGCTTTAAGAGAACGTCTTTCAGAATATATGACGAAAAGCTTTTCTTGAACTTTGTTAAACAAAACGTGTATTTAATAATAATGTCAAAGACAAGAAATATTGTAGTTAATCACATGTGATTTGCACACAAATCACATGTAATTTGCACACAAATCACATGTGATTTGCACACAAAATCACATGTGATTCAACAAAAAATTACATTTAATGATCGACTACAACGAATTAAACAACCCTCTTTGTCAGAGATTCAGACAAACCAACATCAATAAAACCTTCTAACTGTTTAGTCTCTACCTTAGTCCACTTAGGATTCAGCTATAAATGCCCCAACGTCCTCTCAGCAAGTTCTAGCTCCATTCGTTGTCTCATCAAGGTTGTTGACCAGTTTAAGATGGCTGGACACATACGAACAATGTGAAACTTTTCAAACTTGGTAGAATCTAGATACACAAGCTGGAAAAAAACAAAAGCGATAAAAGTTACATATGACAAACAGGAAACAAAAAGAAAACATGAACAATATTTAAAATTAATTAAAGCTATAAACTTACCATGAGGATGGTTAATGGACCCGTGTAGTTGCATTCTCCTTTTGGATTGGTATTATATTGAAGGCAATTGTGTATGTAACCACACTAATCGATCTCAGATATTGGAATATTTTCCGGAATATGTCTAACAACATCTAAACAAATTTGCCCGCCAATTGTTTCACACCTTCCCATCGTGTTGGAAAACAACATAAGGAAGTTAAGTTTGAAAAAATCGTCAACTTTCTTCGCAGTAACCAACTCTCTAGTAATATCACCGTTTCGAATTTCTTTCAGAGATTTGGGATAAAACTGATCAATCCAAACTTTGACAAAATCATGTTTAACAGGTCTTTGCTCAAACGAAAACAACGAAGTACCACCAACCGGAATCCCTAACATATCATGAATTAATTCTGGAGTGACGTGGATCGACAAACCATTCAACAAATTCAACTTATTAGTGGCTGTGATAAAATTTGCAGCCACAAACCTACCCAACTTGGAAGGAAGTTAATCAATGAAAATTCTAAGAAACGATTGAAAACCTATTTCATTCAGAAACCGTTCCATGTTGACTTTTGTTTCACCGGATAGAAGAAAAAAGAGAACAAGGAGCATTCTTTACCCTAAGATTTGGAAAATTTTCAAGATACTCTAAATGTTCTTGTTCCTACACTGACAACAACATTCTATCCTTTCCTAATTTTTTTGGCTTCCTAACATTAGCTTTATCATCACCTTCAAAATCAGTTTTCTCTTTCTTCATCTTACGTTTTGGTTTCTTAACTTCCCTTTTCGACTTTCGCATAACCCTTTCGTCTTCAGAATCAGAAACTGGTTTCTTAACTTCCCTTTTCGACTTTCGCACAACTCCTGCGTCTTCAGAATCTGAAACCTCATTGATAAAGCCCTTCAATTTCTTAAGCATAAGCTTTAGAGAATCATCATTGTCATCATCACCCGTCAAAAGCTTCTTAAGCAATTTATTAGTATTCGCATTACTTTCATCAGAAACATTCTTTCTCTTGAGCCTTTTATTACTCTTAACATTCTTCATCACAATAACACCTTCATTAGAAGAATCCGAATTAACTTCATCAGTAGAAAGAGAAGATGATTAAGAGTATAAAACCCTCTTCCCTTTATTCACCTTATGCTTCAACTTCTTGGACAACTTGACAGGCTCACCACTATCCTCTTTATCCGACAACTTCCTTTTTCATTTAGAAGCATCAACCTTCTCCTTTGGCTTCTGTTTTAGCATTGATAGATCAGAAGCTTTCACCTTAGACTTCGAGTCGGCATCAGGTTTTGGCAATGCAGCCTTGGAATTAGGCTTTTGGACATTTGGCATTGTCTTCAACACATCTGCAGCCATCGGATTAGTCTTCTACACATAACCATTCGCCTTAGCCGAAACAACATCGAATGCCTTATCCTTAACTCTCTCACCAATCGCCTTATCATTCACACCAACAACCTTAGCCTTGGCCGAAATAACATCAGCCGCCTTATCCTTAACAACATCACCAGCCTTAGACTTAGCCTTATCATTCGGCACAACAGACTTGGGATTACGCTTAGAAACATTTGACATTGACTTAGGTTTCGGCACATTAGCCACCTTATCCTTCACAACATCACCAACTTTAGACTTAGCCTTATCCTTTGGCACATCATACTTGGGATTAGCCTTAGGATCTGTCTTGGAATTAGCCTTAGGATTATCAACACTTGTATTAGGAAGCACATAAGACACCGGAAGAGGCATAAGGATACTTGCATCATTAGGATTAAACTAAGATGCAGGGAAAGCATTAACAACTACTCGGTTATTTTTCCGAGTCCTCCAAAAAGGAGAACCGGATTGAGGAGAACTAGAATGAACAAGAGCAACTTCAGTAACCGGTTGTATAACAGAAGCACCTAACAAACAAAAAAATAAAAACACTTAAATTATAGAGTAAATGATGAGGCGAAAAATGATCCGTTTTTAGGGGGTCATTTAAGCCCGAATCCGACTTTATTTGATCAAATATTGCCCTAAATCGTTCCTTTTGTGATTTTAGGTACTTGGAGAGTGAATTCTGGAAAAGAAGCCATTTTGGACGTTTTTGGAGCATAAAAGTGAAGAAAACGGCAAAGTCTCAATTTTCCATGATGGAAACAGTTGGTGACGGCGTCAAGAGTTATACCCTGACGGCGTCAAACATCAAGAATAAAATACCGTAGTTGATGACGGCGTCAAAAGTCATCCTGACGGCGTCAAAGTCCCAAGAATTAAACACCGTGGTTGATGACGGCGTCACATAGGCCGTCATAAGTAGATCAAGGCCGTCCGAGGAAGTATTTGGCGGCGAGATGACGGCGTCACACCCTTGCTCTTGACGCCGTCACCTCGATTTTCCTATATATAGTTTTCTAGTTTTTTACTTTAGAGGAGAGAAGTTTTGGAGAAACCCTAAAGACGAATTTGGTGCAACTTTTACAGGTTTTTCAAGGGTTCCAAACCCTTGATACCTTGCATTGTAATTGAGATAAGTGTTCTTCTAATTCAATCAATATGTCTATGTGTTGGTTGTCTATATCTTGTTCTTGTCTTAATTCCATTATGCTAGGCTAGATCTCCTTTGTGTTTGCTTAGATCTAATGAAACCTAGATATTGATTATGTGTTGATTACTTGTTTATTCTTGTTCTTGGATGAATGATTTTATATGTTAGGCTTAAGAAAACTGGCAGATCTCCAAATGGTAACATGCTTGAACGTCTTAAGAAACATGAACCGAGGCGTACTAGGTCTTTATTGGTTGTATTTAATGCATGAGCCACTGTTTACAATCCCTATAGTCGTGCTGGGTCATGGTGTAGGAGGAGATAAGAGCTCATAGAATTGGGGAGTTATGTATGCCACCCCATGAATGGTATTAAGGAATACGATCCGTCATCCATGCAATTATAACAAGTAATTAACGTGTAAAAGATATCTAGGGAGTAATGAAGTCTAAGTAAACACATTTTCTCCAATTACTGCTCACAACCTTAGTATAAATTAGTTTAATTTCATTTTTAGTATTTTATTTTGATTGCATCTTAGTTTTGGGTTAGTTGAATAGCAACTAATTCCGCCCACTCTTTCAAAACCCGAGATTTTACTTGCTTTCTAAAAAAACATAAAAATACAAAAATAATCATCTCTCACCTTTAGAACTAGTAATTTAGGCTTTCTAATCCTAGCGACACTATTCCTAAGCTGAACGATCAATCCCCCGGTACTTGTCACTATACTATACTACAACGATCAGGTACACTGCCTGGTGGGGATTGTAAGCTTCTCGAGATCCCTCGAGAGGTAAAGCCTGTTGCGATTCCCACGCATCAGTAAACAAAAAAGAAAAAACATATAAAAACTGCTTCATCAAATACCTATTCTATGAAAATAAATGTTGGGAATAAAATGCACAAAGTAAAGAGTCTACCAGATGAGCCTGCTAGTGATAGTTAAGCCTGCCTCTTCAGTTTTGTTGATGTTGAAGATATACTAACAGTACCTTCTGGGTAAGAAGGTACTGCTAGTTAAAGAAGGTCCTGCCAGTTTTCAAGACAAGTTGCTGTATTTTAATTAGAGATATTTACTTGTATTATTAGTCTTTGTACAAAGTTATACGTTAAGTAGAAGTAGTACAGAAGTCTCAGTAGATATAATGGAGTGTTTTACCTTGAAAGGTGTAATATTAGGATAAGATAAACCTCTAGTATATTATATTAAGCAACTTGACCACTTGTAATAAGGGCTCCTTATACTATAAAAGGAACCCTTAAGACACCATCTTAAATAGCACTTTCCCAGCTCTCACACTCATCTTTTCATGCACAACTTCCATATTTAAACTCTTTCACATATCAAAGATTCAAGGTTACACTTGTAATCCTGGTGATAGTTTAGATCACCCGTATTATTTCATCAATAATATTGAATCATTTTGTGTTATTCATGTTGTGCTCATTCTCATTTACTTATTCACCACCTTTGTTCCTTTAGTGTGTTTTAGTAAATTCCGCGTGCTAACTCACATTCATTCATAAATATCCTAAACACATTACTGAGATTAACATCCCAAGTGTTTGCACAAATCAATATATATATATATAGAATCCTTCCACAAGTGGTATCAGAGCAAGGCTGATATTTACGACATAAAAGAACAAAGCAAAAATGGATGTTGAGCACATTCAAACCAATGTGGCTGCAAAACTTCCATTACTCAAACAGAATGAGTTTGAAATGTGGAGACTGAGGGTTGAACAATACTTCCAAGTGCAAGACTATGCACTTAGGGAGATCATTGAAGAAGGAAACTCATTTAAACCAGTAACCACCACCTCCACAGTAAATGATGCACTTGTCACAACTGTGCAAGTAAATCCAATAACTGCTGAAGAAAGAATTCAAAAGAGAAATGATCTTAAAGCCAGGAGTATGCTTCTCATGTCTATACCAAATGACCAGCTTCTAGTCTTTAACAAATACAAGTGTGCTAAAACCCTTTTTCAAGCTATTCTGGCTAGATTTGGTGGTAATGATGCCACCAAGAAAACCCAGAAAACACTTTTAAAACAACAGTTTGAAAACTTTTCAGCCACACCAAATGAGTCTTTGGACAGCATGTTCAATAGACTACAAAAGCTTTCTAGTCAGTTAGCCATTCATGAAGTGATAATATCTCAAGAAGACTTAAACTCCAAATTCCTTAGAAGTCTACCCTCTGAATGGGCCATGCATGTCATTGTCTGGAAAAACAAACCAGATATTGATTCCATGAGTCTCAATGATCTTTACAGCAACTTCAAAATAGTAGAGCATGAACTAAAGAAATCTACTAGTTCAAGCTCAGGAAATATGGCATTTATGTCATCTCATGGTACTTCAAAGAAAGTTGATGAAGAAAAAGATGGTGAAGAAGAAGGTACTGCCAACACAAATTTTGGTACTGCCAGTACTTCCAGCAGTACCAAAACCATTTTAGATGAAACAATTGGTTCTGCTTTCCTAACATCACAACATAATGGTTCCACACTGACCTTTGAAGATCTTCAAGAGATCAGTGATGATGATCTTGAAGAAATGGACATAAAATGGCAGCTTTCACTTCTTAGCATGAGGGCTAAGAAATATTTGATGAGGACTGGAAATAAGATTGTCATCAATGGCAATGAACCTGCTGGGTATGACAAGTCTAAAGTGGAGTGCTACAACTGCCACATGAAGGGTCACTACTCAAGAGAATGTAGAAGACCAAAGAAGCAGGGTGATAAGGGAAGAGGTTTTGAGAATAAGAACAGGGGAAACAATGAGAACAAGAGCAAGGAAGTGGACATCACTGAAACAAAAGCTATGGTAGCTATTGATGGGCTGGGTTTTGATTGGAGTTTTATGGGTGAAGAAGAGTCATCCTCAAATGAATTAGCTTTAATGGCTCTCTCCAATCTTGAGGTACAAATTACTAAATGTTCTGCTACTTGTGAAGTTTTTAAAGAACTAGAAATCTTAAGAAAACTTTATGATGAACTGAAAGTAGAACAAAGAAAAACTCATCAAGACCTAGTTAATCATAAGTGTGGTATGTCCAAACTTGAGAAACAGATAATTCACTTTAGAGAAAATGAACTCACCTTTTCTGACACAAAAGCTATTCTTAATAGAGACATATTTCTTAAAGATGCTGAAATAAACCTGTTAAGAACTGAGTTTGCTAAAGTGAAACAAGCAAAAGATAATATTCAACTAACTGTTACAACATTAGAAAATGCTTCTGCTTGTACTAAAAGTATAGTTGAGAACCAAATGAACAAGAAAATAAAATCTGGGATTGGATACAACACATGTCCTCCTCCTTACAGAGGAATTCCTTGTCCCCCAGGTTTAGATCTTGCTGAATCAGGTTTACATGAACTCACAAATAAACCACTAGAAAAGTTAAAACCTGTAGAAAATAGTGAACCTTTTGAGAGTACAGGTAATACTTCTCTCTCCAAAGAAAAGGTGCTCACTGATAAGAGCTCAGATGTTACAACTATTGAAGGTTGTACATCTGATGAGAATGGAAAAGAGACTGTTTCTAAGAAAGGAAACAAAGTAGGACCAATCAGTCCTAAAAGTGTAGAGAGTATAACAAAGACTAAAGTTGTTCTAAAAACAGTTGAATGTTGTGCTAAATGTAATAGCAAACCTAGAGGTAGTCAGAGAAATTGGAACAATCTTAAGTCACATCAACTTGGTGATAACTTTGTTTTGTACAATAAAGCATGCTATTACTGTGGTAGTTTTAATCATACTCATGCTTATTGTAACAATTGGGTTTCTGGGAGTACATCAAGGTCTAAAACAAGTAAAACAAACCTCAGAAAAGGTTCTATGAAATCTAACACACCAAAAGTCAATCATACTGTTAGAACAAATGAGCCTGTTTACCCAAAATTCACTACTAAGGGTGCAAGTAATACTTTCAAACATACACCAAAAGTTGTGAAAAGTCATATTGAAAGAAATTTTGTGGATAAAACACAAGACTGGAAACCAAAACCAAAAGGTTCTGCTAGACCATATGGTCCTGCTAGACCAAATGGTACTGCCAAATTTGGTACTGTCAGACCAAAAACCACAAAATGTGTCAAAAATGAAAATGCTGTTAAGTCCTCAGCATGTTGGATTTGGAGACCACTCCAATCAAATGGTGCATCAACAGTCCTAAAAAGATTTGATTACATTGATGCACGAGGCAAACTCAAGTCAGTCATGGCTTGGGTACCCCAAGGAAACTAATATGTGTATACATGTGCAGGAACATTCAAATGATATTGCAGATCAAGGATATGTAGATAGTGGATGTTCAAGGCACATGACAGGCAACATGTCTTACCTCACAGATTTCAAATCATTTGATGGAGGATATGTTACCTTTGGGGGAGGAATCAAAGGAAAGATTACTGGTAAAGGTACAATTAAAACCAGTAAATTAGATTTTGAAAATGTGTACTTTGTGAAAGAACTACAGTTTAATCTCTTAAGTGTCTCACAAATGTGTGACACAAAGAACAAAGTTCTTTTTACTGACACTGAATGCATTGTACTTTCTCCTGATTTTAAAATCCCTGATGAAAGTCAGATTCTTCTTAAAATCCGTAGAAAGAACAATATGTACATTGTTGATTTAAAGAACATTGTTCCTAAAGAGAGTTTAACCTATCTAGTAGCAAAAGCCTCATTGGATGAATCTATGCTTTGGCATAGAAGACTTGGTCATGTAAACTTTAAAACAATCAATACAATTGCAAAATATGATTTGGTTAGAGGTTTACCCAAAAAGATTTTTCAAAATGACCAAACCTGTGTTGATTGTCTAAAAGGCAAACAACATAGAGCTTCTTGTAAGCCCAAGACCCATAACTCAATTTCTCAAGCTTTATACATGCTTCATATGGACCTCTTTGGTCCTACTTCTGTGAATAGCTTGAATGGTAAAAGATATTGTCTTGTAGTTACTGATGATTACAGCAGATTCTCTTGGGTTTTCTTTTTAAAAACTAAGGATGAAACAAGTGAGATCCTTAAGTCCTACATTACAGGGATAGAAAACCAAATTGATAAGAAAGTAAAAGTAATTAGATGTGATAATGGGACAGAATTCAAGAATAGAGTTATGGATGAATTTTGCAAAGAAAAAGGAATAAAAAGAGAATATAGTGTAGCTAGAACCCCACAGCAAAATGGAGTAGCAGAAAGGGAAAATAGAACACTTATAGAGGCTGCTAGAACAATGCTAGTAGATTCTAAGTTGCCTGTTTCATTTTGGGCTGAAGCAGTAGGTACTGCTTGTTATGTACAGAATAGGGTTCTTGTGATTAAACCTCATAGAAAGACTCCTTATGAACTTTTGTTTGGTAGAACACCATCTCTAAGTTTTATGAGACCTTTTGGATGTCATGTCACTATTCTCAATACCAAAGATCATCTAGGAAAGTTTGAAGGAAAAGCTGATGAAGGCTACATGATAGGGTATTCTTTGCAAAGTAAGGCCTATAGGGTGTATAATAAATGCACTAGGCTAGTGGAAGAAAACCTGCACATAGAGTTCCAAGAGAAACTACCAAATGTTGCAGGCACTGGACCAGATTGGTGTTTTGACATTAATAAACTTTCAGAATCTATGAATTATGTGCCTGTCACAGGTACAAATACTAATGATAATGCAGGTTTTGAAGACAATGATGAAACAACTGAGGATCAAGATTACATCTTGATGCCAATTTGGACAGGATTGGATTCATCTTCAAGTCTTGGAGAGCCTTCAAATACTACAAATGAAGGTGTTGAAGATGATCATGGAACTCAAGATCAAAGGAATCAACAAAACTCTGAAAATGAAAATGGTACTGCCAATTCACAAGATGGTACAGCCAGTTCAACTGATGGTACTGCCAGTTCACAAATTGGTCCTGCTGAACCATTAAATGTTCTATCAGATGATTCCTTACCAGAAGATATAGGGATTGGAAACCTTCCAATTTCCTATGATGTTCCTACAACACACAACACAAGAATTCTCAAAGATCACTCCATTGAAAATGTGATTGGCAGCATTGATTCTGGTGTTAAAACAAGAACTCAAGTCTTATCTTCAGACAAAGATGGGTTTGTCCTAGCTGTGTATGAAGAAAAGAACCATGAAGTTGCCAACATATGCCTGTTTTCATGCTTTCTCTCTCAGGTAGAACCCAAAAACATTACAAAAGCCTTAGATGATTCAAGCTGGGTTGAAGCAATGCAAGAAGAGCTACTTCAATTCAAACTGCAGAAGGTTTGGGTACTGGTTGATTTGCCCAAAGGTTACAGGGCAATTGGAACCAAATGGGTTTTCAGAAATAAGAAAGATGAAAGGGGAATAGTGATAAAAAAACAAAGCCAGATTTGTGGACCAAGGGTATACTCAAGAAGAAGGAGTGGATTATGAAGAAGTTTTTGCTCCAGTTGCAAGAATTGAAGCAATTAGGCTATTTTTGGCCTATGCTTCTTTCATAGGTTTCACTGTCTACCAAATGGATGTCAAAAGTGCCTTTTTATATGGTACTATTGAAGAAGAGGTGTATGTTTCTCAACCTCCAGGCTTCATTGATGCAGAATATCCAGACAAGGTGTACAAGGTTACCAAAGCTCTTTATGGTCTACACCAAGCTCCCAGGGCATGGTATGAAACATTGGCTTTCTATTTACTGGAAAATGGATTTCAAAGAGGCAAGATTGATCCAACTTTGTTCATCAAAAGAACCAAGAAAGACATCTTGCTGGTGCAGATTTATGTTGATGACATTATCTTTGGATCCACAAATCAGGAATTGTGTGTAGAGTTTGAAAAACTTATGCATAGTAAGTTTGAAATGAGTTCCATGGGGGAACTTACTTTCTTTTTGGGTCTCCAAGTGAAACAATCAAATGAAGGCATATTTATCAGCCAAGATAAGTATGTAGCTGAGATCCTAAGGAATTTGGGTTTGCAGATTCAAAGGTTGCAAGTACACCAATGGATCCAGAAAAGGGGTTACACAACGATGCTGAGGGTGAAGATGTTGATGTGCACAACTACAGATCAATGATTGGGTCCCTAATGTACCTTACATCATCAAGACCAGATATCATGTTCTCAGTATGTGTATGTGCAAGGTTTCAAGTCAATCCAAAAGTTTCTCATCTCACAGCAGTCAAAAGGATCTTCAGATACCTAAAGGGCCAGCCTAAGTTGGGTCTATGGTATCCAAGGGAATCATCTTTTGATCTGGTAGCTTACTCAGATAGTGACTATGCTGGTGCAACCCTAGACAGAAAATCCACAACTGGTGGATGTCAATTTCTTGGTTGCAGACTCATATCATGGCAATGCAAGAAGCAAACAATGGTGGCCAACTCTACAACTGAAGCAGAATATGTTGCAAGTGCAAGTTGTTGTGGCCAAGTTCTTTGGATCCAGAATCAATTGCTTGACTATGGGTACAATTTTCTTAACACCATTATTTATATTGACAACAGCAGTACTATTTGTATCATTAAAAATCCAGTTCAACATTCAAAAACAAAACACATTGAAATCAGACACCATTTCATAAGAGATTGCAATGAGAAAAGGTTAATTCAAGTTGTCAAAATTGATTCTGAAAATAATTTTGCAGACCTTCTCACCAAAGCTTTTGATTTAGGTAGGTTTAAATACCTGGTAGCAGGTATTGGTATGATAAATCTTTGAAAAACATGTGTTTTGTATATAAATAAACAAGTTCTGGCCTCTAATCATGGTACTGCTAGTTAGTCATAAGGTTCTGTCAGTACAAAATTGGTACTGTTAGTTCAAAGTTTGCTCTGTTTTTACTCATCTTGATGTTTAAATGTTAACGATGCTATAAAACAAGTGCTTTGCACTCTGTTCCTTTGGTTTACAACTAACCATTTCAGGTTACTCAAGATTGCTAACAAAATCAGGATGTGGAAATGGTAATCAGTTCACCAAGTTTTTCAAACTTTAAGAGCTGACTAGTCCAAAGCAAACGGCTCTTGGTAAAGACTTCTCAAATCCGTTGATAGCTGATAGTTTGCTAAAAACTATAAGGTAATCAGTTCACCCAGTTTCAAAAACTTAAACGAACTGACTAGTCCAAAGCAAACGGCTCTTGGTAAAGACTTATCAAATCCGTTGATAGCTGATAGTTTGCTAAAAACTATAAGGGATATTTTCTAAAATTTCAAAGAGACTGCCAAGTTTTATTTCAAAACAAGGTACTGGTAGTTCAAATTTTAGTACTGGTAGAGTAAAATGGTACTGCTACATAGCCGTTGAGTCTGTCAGGTTAAAAGATAGCCATTGTTTTTAAAGGGTATTTTTGTGAATTATTCATGTTTTCCTCGAATTAAGGATATAGTTATTATAATAAAAGATCTTTTTGACCGCCTCTTCAATTACTTATCCATAACTTTTATAGTCGGTCAAAAGTCATTTTTCTCATAATCAATCCTTATCATAATTCACACTCACCTTTCATCTTCTACCAGTACAACAATAAAATCCCACCAACGAAATCAAAATTTTCATCAAACCTTTCACCATGGCTCGTCTAAGTTTTGTTAAACGTCACAACCAATTAGCATTTTTGGAAAAGTCTGATGACAATGAAACTTTTCATCAAGCAGTGGATTTTCTAAACAATTCTTATGTCATGTTTGCTTTACTCGTGAATCCCACTATTTTTGAATCTCAAATTTCACAATTTTGGCAAACTGCTAAAGTTAACACTCTTAGGGATGGGATTCAAGAGTTAATGGTCACAGTGGATGGTAGAACCTTGACTTTTACCGAATCATCCATTAGAAGACATCTTCGTTTGGATGATTCAGATGGCATTAGTCAACTACCTGATAATAAAATTTTTGAAAATTTGACAAAAATGGGGTATAATGTAACTTCTACAAAGCTTACATTTCTTAAAAAGCATTTTACCCCTCAATGAAGATTTTTGATTCATACCATCCTTCATTGTTTAAGCCAAAAGAAAACCTCATGGGAGCAATTTAGTAGTAACATGGCTGCAGCTCTCATTTGCCTGGCAACAAACAAGAAATTCAACTTTTCAAAATATATTTTTGAAGGATTGGTTAAAAATGTGGACAGTGAAACAAAGTTTTTGATGTACCCAAGGTTCATTCAGTGCCTCATCAACAAATCCAAACATTTGTTACTTCCCCCAAACAAACCTTTTAAAACTCCCAAACTTACACACAAGGTGTTTTCAAACATGAAAATTGGTTTTCATGGAGAAGAAGAACCACTTTTTGAGGAAATGTTACCACAACATTCTGAAGAACCTGATCATTCACCACCACATCCATCACCAGTACCATCACTCACACCAACAGTACCATCAGTCACACCACCATCACCAGTACCAATACCATCTCATCAACAAACACAAACACCATCTGCAACATCACCATCATTATCACATCATAACTCACCACCACAATCTCCTCCACAACAAAGTGTAGATGCTCAGACTATCAGGGAATTAAAGGAGCAAGTGCAGCACTTGCAAACTTCTCTTGAAAGTCAAAACAAACATTTTTCAGAGATCAACACCAAGTTAGTTAAGAGGGTTGAGAAATTAGAGTTGAAGGTGAAATTGTTGAAGGGTAAAGGAACATCTCAGTTGGTTGTTTCTAGTTCCTCAAGTTCAGATGCCGATGGTTTGGGTCTCTCTTCCAAAAAGGGGAGGATGGGTAGTTCTAAAAATGAAGAAGAGATTCAATTTCAGTTTCATGAAGGAACTCCAGTATTTGATGAAGAGCCTGCTATTCAAGAATCAGAGCCTGCTACTCAAGAAAAAGAGCCTGTTAGCTTGAAAGATACTGCTAAAACAGACACTCTGAAGCAAAGCAAGTTGCTGCTGAAGCAGAGCAAGAGCCTGCTGGGATTCAGAGGCTACTAGCTATGAATTTAAAAGGTTCTGATCAAGTGTCTTACAAAAGAAAGAGGGGATCACAGCCTCAGGGGAGGTTTCTTGTCTCTGATGAACAATCTGCTGCTCCAAGTCCAGTATCATCACCAAAAGACAAGGGAAAGAAAATTGTAGTTGAAGATGAACCAAAGCCTAAAAAGATGAAGCAGAAAGAACAAGCACAATTGATTGTAGATGAAAAATTGTCCAAACAGCTTCATGAAGAAGAAGTTATGAGGGCTGAAGAAGAATCAAGAATGTTGCAAGAAAAGTTTGATGCTCAGCTGCAATACATCATTTCCATTGATCCAATTGTAAGAGGTGAAGCTTACACTCTGGTGTGTGATGAGTCTCTAAGCTCAGAAGAAATGACAATCAAGCTCAATGATTTCATCACTAAGAAATACAATCAAGAAGCATTGGATGATGTCTATCAGCAAATTCAGAAGAATCAGAAAAAAGGATTCAAAATGCCACATTCTGAAGCAGATCAGAAGAAATTCTTCATGATATATCTGAAAAGAGAAGTGAACATGAAGGATCATCAACTCAAAGGTAAATCTTTTGATGAATTGAAGCTTCTATACTTAGAGGCTTACAGAAGAAACAAAACCAGTTTTGTCATGGATACACAAGAAAGACCTTCCAAAGGAAGAAAAGTTGATCAGAAGGAACAAGCAGAGAAAGCAGAATTGCCTTCTGTTCAAACAAAAGAAATGGTTGTCCATGTTCCACAAATTATTTTTGTTGAACCTTTACATGCAAGGCATCCAGTCATAGATTGGGAAATCTACAATGATAAGTTTGGCAAAGCATGGAAGATAACAAGAGTTGGAAACAAGGTTGAGATTTTCAAGAACTTTGAAAATCTTCTTAGAGCATGTAACAGAATGGATTTAGATGAATTATGGGTATTAGTACAAGAGAAGCTGAAAACCAAATATAAGCCAAATGCAAAGGAGCAAGAGCTATGGGTTGAGTTCAGCAGACTATATGATCCAAATCCTTCTGATACTCATTGGAAATTTCCTTACTATGATTTATCTGTTACATGGGAATACTTCAGCATGAGTCATGTTCATCATCTTTCCACTCAGAGTGGAATAGAGCTCTTTATGCTAGGTGAGAAGGAGTATCCTTTAAGCTATGAAGTATTATAAGTTTTAATCTCCAATAAGCTTTTGTGTGATGAAGAGACTGATGCAGTCAAAAGATTGAAGGAGAGCATACTTGATCAGTATGAAAGCCTAAGAAGAAAAAGATAAGGTTTTTGGAAGAGTTCCCTCAAATCCTCAAGGTATGAATTTTATTCACAAAGAAACTTGGTTATTTTATATGGGAATAACAAGTTTAGGGGAGGATTGTTGGGAATAAAATGCACAAAGTAAAGAGTCTGCCAAAAGAGCATGCTAGTGATAGTTAAGCCTGCCTCTTCAGTTTTGCTGATGTTGAAGATATACTAACAGTACCTTCTGGGTAAGAAGGTACTGCTAGTTAAAGAAGGTCCTGCCAGTTTTCAAGACAAGTTGCTGTATTTTAATTAGAGATATTTACTTGTATTATTAGTCTTTGTACAAAGTTATACGTTAAGTAGAAGTAGTACAGAAGTCTCAGTAGATATAATGGAGTGTTTTACCTTGAAAGGTGTAATATTAGGATAAGATAAACCTCTAGTATATTATATTAAGCAACTTGACCACTTGTAATAAGGGCTCCTTATACTATAAAAGGAACCCTTAAGACACCATCTTAAATAACACTTTCCCAGCTCTCACACTCATCTTTCCATGCATAACTTCCATATTTAAACTCTTTCACATATCAAAGATTCAAGGTTACACTTGTAATCCTGGTGATAGTTTAGATCACCCGTATTATTTCATCAATAATATTGAATCATTTTGTGTTATTCATGTTGTGCTCATTCTCATTTACTTATTCACCACCTTTGTTCCTTTAGTGTGTTTTAGTAAATTCCGCGTGCTAACTCACATTCATTCATAAATATCCTAAACACATTACTGAGATTAACATCCCAAGTGTTTGCACAAATCAATATATATATATATAGAGAATCCTTCCACAATAAACATACAAAATCACATACAGAATCACATGTGATTCATAAACTACATTTTCATCAAAATACCAGATATAGAATAACATGTGATTCATAAACTCCATTTTCATAAAAATACCAAATACAAAATCACATGTGATTCATAAACTCCATTTTCATTAAAAAAAAAAAAAAAAAAAAAAAAAGAAAAAAACTACATAAATCTACAAAAAAACAATCATAATACAAAAAAAAAAAAAAAACTACCTACTCAACAAAATCACTCAACTAAACAAATCATCACTACCAAAACAAAAACAAGTAAAAAAACATGGATATAAAACTCGTTATTAACTATAAAAACACAAAATAACTAAAACAAAACTACATGACTCAACTAATTAAATTTTAAATAAAAAATAAAAAAATAAAATAAAATGTATACCAATATCTTCATTACGAGAGTTATTTTGATCACCGAGTGCAGATGAAGACGAATCGAGCAACGACCTATCTTGAGATTGTGGTATCTCAAATCGTATATCCATTGGATCCATTGAAAAGCATCAATCGTTATTTTGGGGTTAGGGTTTTCAATTTGGGGGTTATGGAAGTTATGTTGGTGAGAGAGTGAATACAGCGTATGTGTGTTTGTGTGACTGAGAGAGGGAAATGAGGTGTGAGTAAATATTTAGATGATATTATTAACCGTGTAATAAAGACAAACCTGCCCCTCTGTGAAAAGTAAATAATAACTAACACACAAATCCAACCGTTGGATGTATACAAAATGAATGGCTCAGATCGAACCGTTTGTTCTTTAGCTACTAACTATTCTGCATTGATCTTTTCCCATTAAATAGTAAAGGTTTAATTTGAATAGATGTAACATTTAAATTTGTCAAAACTCTTTAAAATGTTGCCAATTATAGAAAATCTAAAGTTACTTTTTTATTAAAAGTGTAGATGACATCAATGCAAAATATTATTTGTGTAAATTGATTATTGCACTCTCTAATTAGTTTAAATGCAATGGATTATTCATGACTAGTACACAATTGTGTAACATTTTCGCAATATCGTTACCTTAATTAAAACTTCGAACTTATAATTAATACAAACACAAAACCCTCACCTCCCAACTCGACATGCATCACTGACTATTCTAGCCTCCCTTGCGTGATTGTGCATCCCTTCATATGCCATCTCCTCATTCGCTCTCTGATGACATTTTCTTCGCACGTTGTCTTTATTCTTTTTCTTATTCTGTCAACATAATATAATTCATCTTTCAGTCAATTTTAAAAACCTAACTTTTTTCAGTATTTTCTCAACCAAAAGTCTTATTTTTATTTTTTATTTTTAAAACAAGGCTTTTGATCACCAAAACACTTTGTCACGAAATTGTTGCATTTTAAAATAACTTTTAACTTTTCACATTTTCTTTTCTTTTAAAAAAATTTAAAAATAATAATAAAAAGAAATGGCAAAATAGTAAATAAGGAAAAAGTAGTAAGACTAGCAGTAGTATTTTGGTGGATAACAGCAAAGGTACAAATTAAGACATAACAATAAAAAAGTGACATGTAATGTCATAATCACACAAACAAAACATTTTCCCGAAATACGCGTTTATCTCTCCTAAATCAAACACACCCATAAATAAATCATTTCTCATTATCAAATTTTTTCTTTACAAAATCATGAACTGAACTCAATTTCAACATTCAATGTTGTTATAGATCTGTTTAGTTTCATATCTGTAAGTTACCCACTTCATTTTCATCCATTTTTTTAAATATTTTTTCAGCTGCATTTTGCAAGATTTATGTTTTTATGTAATGAAGTTGCTCAATTTGTTTGTTTTATTATTGGGTTTTGTTTATATAATGTTAAAGTTGGTTCTTTTTTTTAAGTTATCCACTAAATTTAAGTTGTTTTTGTATGCATTTTGCAAGATTTATGTTTGTTTAGATCTTTTTTATGTAATTAACTTTTTATTTGTATTTTTTATGGAATACAGTTGCTTAATTTGTTTGTTTTGTATTGATTTTTAGTTTAATTTGTTTGTTTTGTATTGATTTTTAGTTTATTTCAAGGTTAAAGTTGTTTCATTTTTAAGTCACCCCTTTTTGAAAAAATCTTTTTAGTTGTTTTTTATATACATTTTGCAAGATTTATGTTTGTTTACGCTTTTTATAAACTAAATTTGCTTAATTTGTATAAAGTTGTTTCATTTTTAGTTGATATGAGAAGATTAGGTGTTAGGTGAGTATATTTGGATCAACTGATTGTGTTTGATGTGTTTTTGATGATGAAGTAGGGTGTTTTGGAAATGAATTGTTATGAGAAATCGTAGCGAAAAATGAGTGAAAAGGAGAGTTTGGGGATGAGAACAAGTGCGGCTCTTGTTCCGCTTGGGACGTTGATTGGTCGTGAGCTTAGGAATGGGAATGTGGAGAAGCCTTCTGTTAGTTATGGACAAGCGGGATTGGCGAAGAAAGGAGAGGATTATTTCTTGATTAAGCCTGATTGTGAGAGAATTGTAGGGGATCCGTCGACGTCGTTTTCAGTTTTTGCGGTATGTATGGAAAGCATATCTTCTTTTTGGTTATTAACTGTTTTATTAAGTACTGGAATTGTTCTCTCTTTTTATTGGTAGATATTTGATGGACATAATGGTATATCGGCTGCTATATTTGCGAAAGAAAATTTGTTGAATAATATCTTGAGTGCGATTCCGCAAGGATGTGACCGTGAGGAGTGGCTTCAAGCGCTTCCTCGTGCATTGGTTGCAGGGTTTGTGAAGACCGACATAGAGTTTCAACAGAAAGGTAATGGATTTGATGTATCAGTTAGTATTCATTCATTTTTCTTCCATGTATATTTATATAAAATTTCATTGATGAAATGATAGGTGAGACATCTGGTACAACGGTTACCTTTGTTGTGATTGACGGTTGGACTATTACGGTTGCCTCTGTTGGGGATTCACGATGCATATTAGATACACAAGCTGGCGTCGTATCTCTACTGACAGTTGATCACAGGCTTGAAGAGAATGTTGAAGAACGGGAACGTGTAACAGCAAGTGGTGGTGAAGTGGGACGCCTCAATCTTTTTGGAGGGAATGGGGTAAATATATATAACTACTCTTAAGATTTATATTTTGTCGGTATTAAAGCTGTAAACTTTATGGCATTACAAATGTTATGTCATAGGTTGGTCCACTTCGTTGTTGGCCTGGCGGGTTATGCCTCTCGAGATCTATTGGCGATACAGATGTTGGGGAGTTTATTGTTCCAATACCGCACGTCAAGCAAGTGAAGGTTGAAATTAATGCATGACACCTGTTTTGTATAGTTTTTAATTTCAATTGAATTAAAACTGCAACGTTCTATGTTTGTATGTAGCTTTCAAATTCTGGAGGAAGACTTATAATTGCTTCTGATGGTATCTGGGATGCTTTAGCATCTGATATGGCTGCGCAATGTTGTCGTGGGTTGCCTGCAGAACTTGCTGCCAAGCTTGTTGTGAAGGTGTTGTAGAAATGACGTTACATAGTTTACTTATGCTCATTAATATATTGAGTTAATCCAAATGAAATCATTTACTGATTTCAGGAGGCTCTTAGGTCACGTGGACTAAAAGATGACACAACCTGTGTGGTTGTTGATATCATTCCGTATGGGCATCCCCTCCTGCCTCCAACCCCGAAAAAGAAACAAAATCTGCTCACTTCACTCATCCCCGGAAAGAGATTTCACAACTCTACTAGTAAAGAACCAAATAAGCTTGCAGCTTTTGGGACAGTAGAGGAGCTATTTGAAGAGGGTTCTGCAATGCTTGCAGAAAGGTACGTTAGGGATCAACTTATTCGAACTTGACGTCAGTTGTTTCATTAAAAATTATATTCGTTATGGATGTTAATACACATTTGACCAGAGTTGTAGGTCTGGATCCAAAAAGCAATTGATACTAACAATGTGTTTCTTTAAAGCTACACTTGTGCCTGCAAGTATAATGGTCAATTGTGGCGTTTTTCGGGATAGGGCCAGTGTCCATTTAACCCATTTGATGTCGCCTGACAGGCTGACATGCTAACGTATTCTAGTTCACTAGTTGTCACTGTTAGCAGCCGAATAAATAATTTCTTAACTGGATCTGGATGAAAGATAATTATATTAAGTCGCAAAGTTGGATTGCTGGCCGGTCGTAAAAATTACTCTTTTTGGTGACAAAATCATATCCACCACTACAATCTTTTCTTGAATGATATTAATAAGATTGCATATAAATGTTAATCACTCTGCACACGCAGATGATCAGCTTCTTACGTATCGGGTATAGGCATGAAAAATCTATTATATATATACACGTGGATATTGAAAAGTTCTATTAATTGTAAATGTTATGACCCATGTATGGTTATTGTCTTGATTGCTTTTTCAAAAATACCTCTTAACAACCTCCTTAATCTGACTCATTCAGACGTGGTTAGACATTTGGGTCATTAAGTGCCTTTTTTTTTTTTTTTTTTTTTTTTTTTTTTTTTTTTTTTTTTTTTCATATCATTAAGAGGCGCTAAGAGGCAATCAATGTTAAGAAAGTTTTTTTTTTTTTTTTTTTTTTTTTTTTTTTTTTTTTTTTTTTTTTTTTTTTTTGTTACCGTTAAGAGGCATAAACCTCTTATTGAACTAGATGAAGAGGGGGGGGGGGGGGGGGGGGGGTCTTAACACCTCTTAATGTTTTTTTTTTTTTTTTTTTTTTTTTTTTTTTTTTTTTTTTTCTTCGTATTAACGGTACGTTTACATATTTATAGTTAGATTAAGAATGTAAAACATGATAACAATTATTTTACAATTCCTATTTTGTTCAACTCTAATCCAACCTATTTAGTTAATCATTTTGAAAAGTTCAATCAAAACTCCCGTCATTTTTTTATTTTTTTTTTGGTCAATTAAACATGAGATTAAATGTTTTGTTTAAAATAACTTTTAACTTTTAATTGACTATATTTTATTTTATTATTATTTTATGTTTAATAAAGTTTATATCTCAGCGCGTGAATGCGATTGTTTATATTAAAGTGTAAAACTGATGGCTTAACACATTCAAACATTTTACAAAAACAAATTCAGATTTCTCAACCACTTATTCAGATTAAGATGGAATCAGATTCAGACTTTTAAACCAAATATTCAGATTTAGATGTGCGTATCAGATTCAGAGCCTCTTAATAAACAAACAACACCTAAATTCAGAGCCTCTTTAATTTGACGTCAAATTAAAGAAATTATTCAAGACTGCTGTTTGAGATGTATTGTTGACTTGAGCTGTATATTCACGTGGTTTTAATTAGCATGCAAAACCTTTTCTATAAATTTAACACTTTTAAAGAACTTTTGTTTGAACTTTTGAATGTCTACATTGTATCAAAGGTCAAGCAATTTTAAATTATTCAAGTACATCAGTGTTGTGTATTGAATTATTAATAGGGGGAATAAATGAGGATAGATTAAGATATGAAATCTTGGACGTAACTCAGTAGGCCGCATGGTTTGTAATCTGGGGGCTTACAGAGTCTTACATCATTAAACATATCGCTTTCCTTAACTTTATATATTATAGTTTCCGACTATTGATCATTTGAATGTTCTGTAATTATTGCAGGTTGGGAAAGGATTTGCCTTTAAACTCGAACTCTGGAATCTTTAGATGCGCAGTTTGTCAAGCTGATGAGGCCCCAAATGATGATATATCTGAAACAATTTTCTCAGCATCATCGGGACCCATGTTATGTTCAATATGTAGGAGAAAGAAAGATGCAATGGAAGGGAAAAGATCAAGCGTACCCACATTGATGACATGACCTGGTACTACTAAGAAGGTAAATACTAATACATTCTTTCATTGGCAGTGTGAGCATGATCACTTTTGCTAATCATGTAATTGTCTGCAAAAATGATCTAAGATACAGAATTGTTAGGTGTTGTGGAGGCTGTAGGAGCGTGTGTTTATTATATTTTGTGCTCGGCTGTTGGACTGACTAATTATGAACAAATGCTACATTTTATATATAATATTATAAGAAAATATGAGCGTGATAGTGTTTTGATTGCGCAAGTAAAATTCAATGTTTTTTGGGGATGTTAATTTGATGCGATCCCATATGTATAAATTTATCTTAATTGCGGGTTTAATAAATGTTTTATCCGTGATAGTATATTAATATTTAAGTTTTTAGTAATCTTACTTGAATGCGCTTGGTAATATTCTAGTCATTTTTTCATAAATTGACTTACAGGTGAATGTAATACGTGAGTTATGAGCTCCTCCTTACCCATGCCGTTGCTTTGAGACTCCCATTGGATTTCCGCGTGACTGGGATCGGGCAATTAGTTTCATTCAAACGATGGGTAAAACACGGGATGTGGGTAATGCATATAAGTCTGTATTATATTATCTCCAATTACAAAGGTGGTGAAAGATGGTATAAAATATTTACTTTTAACTTCAACGGGATTATAGGACAATCATTGCCGCCTAATGTCTGTAAACATTGCATGATTGGGCCTCCATAACAAAATACAATAATGTAGATTTTAACATCTTCTAGTAAATCAGAAACATGTCCATTGAACATGCTTGGTCTTGAGGGGCCTAATGGTGTTAGTATGGTAATTTCAACATGGAATACTACAACTATATCATATAGCATGGACTATGATAAAAAGGTCTACAAAGATAAACATTAATTTATGCATGGAAAGACCCATGCAACATTGCAACCACATACACATCAGCATGTGCCTCTCCCTTTTATAAGTCGTGGAGAAGCAAGTACAAACTCTCCATGAAGCCATACGCACACCTTGTTTCTACCTTACCATTTAGCAACTTCATCTGTATAAATACATATTACATCAATGAGGTAAGGACATGATCTCTTTACATAAACGTACTTCATACAACAACAAATGAATACATATGACTTAAGCATTGGAGCCTACTCCCGGGGTTTATCCTCGGGGTAGTGCTAACGATTAGCTCTTTCTTGTTTTGAGTGATCTCATGTAACAAGTTGGAACACGAAGAAAAGTCTCGCTCCACTCTCAACCTGCATATCTTGGTAGCATCATTTTTCTTAATAAGGTTCGAATATATTCTGTGGAAAACTAGAAGGGGTCGTTGAATAGTTTACCGTTTTTTCGTTTAATTATCTTTTGAAACTTTCCGTTTGATTAAAGACATAAACTCAAATTACTTGTTAATCTTTGAAAAGCTTTACGTGTAATTAACGATTCTAAATAAAGACAATATGTAATATGCAAAGATAAAGAAAGAAACGATCAAACCACAACACGATTGTTTATCGTGGTTCGGCTACAAGGACTCTTTTTCCTTGCCCTAAATCCACGCCCCGAGTTTCCAACTCGAGAGTTTCAAGCACTAGTCAACAAGCTCCTTTCACGGGTGGAGAAACCTTTACAATCGTCGTGTGGAAAACTAGAAGGGGGGTTGAATAGTTTACCGCTTTTTAATTTGATTATCTTTAAAACTTTACGTTTGTTTAAGGATATAAACACAACTTTATAAGTTCAATTCTTTGAAAGGCTTTACGTGTAAATAACAATCCTAACTTTACTTGTTTAGTTCTTTGAAAAGCTTTACGTTTGTTTAAAGATATAAACACAACTTTACTTGTTTAATTCTTTGAAAAGCTTTGCGTGTGATTATCTATTCTAACTAAAGACAATATGTAATAAGCAAAGATAAAGAAAGAAACGATCAAACCACAACACGATTGTTTATCGGGTTCGGCTACAAGGACTCTTTTTCCTTGCCCTACATCCACGCCCCGAGTTTCCAACTCGAGAGTTATAAGCACTAATCAACAAGCTCCTTTCCCGGTGGAGAAACCTTTACAACGTCGCTTACACTTTTACCGACACTAAGCTAGATGTCGAGTTCTTTTACACGGGTACAACCACTCCCATCGTCGCTTACAGTTTTACCGACACTAAGCTAGATGTCGAGTTCTTTACCAAGGGTACAACCACTCCCGTTAGTTCTTTTACAAGGGTACAACAACTCCCAACTAACTTCGTATTTTGAGGCCTAAAATACTAACCGATCACTTCTACACATATGATACAAATGAAGTATAAACTACCAAAGCTTATACATGACAAAGCTAACAAGACTTGCAACTTTAGAGTTGAAGCTTGTAACTTCTTTAATGATCTTGTGAAGTCCCTAGCTACATAAGAGGATCACACAAGTCAAATGTTACTGAGTTAGTTGAGAGAGTATTTCAAAATATGTCCTAAAGTGATGACTCAAAACTAACAAATGGTTTGGTATTTATAGCAAAACCTTCTACAGGTCTGGCGGATACGGCGGAACCCTCAGATGGGTTCCGCCCGTGTACCCCCAGGGTTCCGTCAGGGCTGCAGTTGGTTTTGCAATAAATCTTCCAAACCAAACAAGGTCACATCACATGAATACTAGTCAAACATAAACTTGCACAAGAAAACTTATGGTTAGTCAAACACACTTTCTTTCCATAAATGTATAGTGACAAACTTACCATAAATGTGATGTGATATTTCTATTTAAAGAAATAAATGTGATGTGACAAGACACTTTCTAATTTAAGAAATAAAAACAATGCTTTGTTTAAAAGGAAATGTAAACCTTAGTTAAACAAGACTTAAACACTTAAAGTGATGATTTACTCATAGCTAAAGTTCATACTTTGTCATTAACAAAACTTAGCAAAGATCGTAAAATATAAATAACATTTTTAGGCGATATTTGTATTAACAATCTCCCCTTTTTTGTTGATGACAAAACATAAACTTTATTTATAAGTAAGTCACTAGTTTTAGTGTTAAGTCTTATAAAGTTAGTATACAAACTTGTTTTTGCTAAGATGATGTGATATGCAAAATTTTTTTTTTGAAACAAGTTTATATATAAATTCTCCTCCTTTTTGTCGAAACAAAAAGAAGAGTAACGAAGCGGAAGTATGCACTTGCTCCCCCTTGGACAATACTCCCCCTAAATGGAGTGCCAAGAGAGGAGACATGGATTTTGACCCTACAAAACAAAATGTTAGTTGCCACACAAGACAAGTCATGAAAGCATTTCATGTCTAGAACACAACTAAGAGTTGTGAAGTGGAATAATGCAACATTCATGCCCCCCCCCCCCCCTTGAATATTACTCCCCTAAATGGAGTATCAAGGAAGGAAAACATGGATAATTATCCTACAAAAAGAAAGGTTAGTTTCTAAAATACAAGATATATGTATGCTACCATATCAAGGAATAGTTCACTCATCATACCTAAATGGTAAACAAACAATGCAAACCTTGTAGTAGAATGACATTCATTTCATGTAAAATTTTGACTCTTAGAAAGTCAAATACAAGAAATTAGGATGACATCATCCTACTTCTTAAAAATAAAGAAAAACTAAAAATAAACTAAGAACTTAAAAAGCTACAAGGAAATCATCATTTTCCTTAATGAGAAACATTTTTCAAAAACAAGGCTAAGGTTGTTTAAGGATGAAAATGTGTGATGGAGGTTGTAGCGGGCTTTATTTTGAAGGTTGAAAGGATGACACGGTTTTGGTTTGTTGGTTTAAATGGGAAACGTTTTCCAAAAGAAACGGTTTTGTTTCATTTTGGAGACTCTAAGGTTGAGGTGGGTGAGACAAGGATTGTAGATGGTCCAAGATGTGGTTTAGGATAAACCTCATTTCTTCGGATAGCTCGCGAATTTCCGTTCGACACCCTTCACTAATGTAAGCGGTTCTTTCGCAATGTCCACAACCATGGCGGGGAAAGTTTGGTGGAAGAGAGGTTTGATTTGTTGATGGTGGATGGTTTGAACTTGAAGGAGCAAATGTTGATGGTTGAGAGGTGTTTTTGCTTCCTTCATTAGTTGAGTGTAGCGTTGTTTGTAAAACCGTAATATGGTTGATTTGAGAGTCAACCATACGTTTGAAGGCATGAAGGTGGTTTAAATGAGTATCAATCTCATCATTAAGGTTTGGAGGTTTTTCCCATATGGATGCTTCGATTTTCTTATAAGAAGAAAGTAGAGATTCAAATTGTTGGGAAGGTTCTTGTGGTGATGGTTGTTGATGTTTTGGTTGCTGTTGTGGTTGATGGTTTTGAACAAAATGGTGGAAGCTTGGTTCGCCGGAAGGATTACCATGAAGGTCTTTGTAAATTGGGTGAAACACAAATGATTGTGAGTGTGTATGACCTTGATCATTTGGAAAAATTGATGGTCTAGCATAACAGTAAGCCAACCGTTCTACTAATGATGGTTGATGGGGTTCATCATCTAATTGCTCACTAGGTTGTTGTTGGGTTTCCATTTGAGCAATGGTGTCAAAGAGTGACAAGGATGGTGGGTTTGATGATTTAGGTGATAGGTCTTCTAATGTTTCCAAATAGGGTAGTGGTGATGTTGGTGGTGTATGGAAAAGTTCCATTGGTGAAATTGTTGGTGATTGAGGTGATGGAGTTTTTGATGGTTGAGCTTGTTGAGAAGGTGATGTTGAATCACATGAAGGTCTAGTTGGTGAAGGAATGGTGGCTATGTTTGTGTAGCAATGTGTTGGAGAGGGTGTTGGAGTATCAAGATTAAGCAAATCTTGAAAGCTGATTACATTGGTATTGCAATGTGTTGAGGATGGTGTTGAGGTAGTGAGGTTAAGGAAATCTTGGATAGGTGAAGAAATGTTAAGCGAAGCATCACTTGAAGATGATGAGCTTGACTTGACGGTTTTGTTGAAGCAACAAGGTTTAACACTAATCCTAGTGGTTCTTGAGAAGGATTTTGATGACTCGGATGATGTGTTGGATTTAGTCATTTCAAATGTGTGGTTTTGATGTTTTGAGAGAAGAAGTTTTGATGGTGATGGTGTGATTTGAATTGTTGCAAAACTTTCAAATTTATAGGATGGAAAAGATGTTGAAATGGGTGTTTGGATTTGATGTTCTACCATTCAAAGATTGAGGTTTCAAATGATTTTCATGAACATGTCACATCATTTGATGTCAATCCAATGAAATAGGGTAGAGTGAAAGACCAACATATGCACTCAATGCTTTGTGATCATAGGATGTGATTTGGTTGAAAATGTTTCAATGGTTTGAAGGATCCTTTAAAAGGGTTCCTTGGGTTAGTTATGTTTGAATTTGAATTTTTGGAGGGAAGTGACTTCCTAATTGTTTTAGTGAGTGAGAGTTGTCCTAATATGGTTATTGGAGTTAATGGAAGATGTTTATCACTTAGGGTAATGGTTTGACACTTTACAAGTTTTGAACTTAAGAAAAATGACAAAAATTTTTTGCAGGTGACTGGCGGAACCCTCGCGATACACAGGCGGAACCCTGTTTTGGGTTCCGTCTGGTCCGTTGGGCCATTTCTGGGTTGCCCAGAAAATACACTGGCGGAACCCAATTTTGGGTACCGCCAGATCCGCCAAGCCTGAAAAATTTGGCAGTTCGCGATTTTGACCCGCGAGATGATTTTCAAATTTTTCGAAAACTCCTAAAATCAAAAAGATAATGCATTTCTGGTTAGGCAATGCAAAAAATAGACACGTAAACACACATACCATAGGACTTTGACCTTGAGGTCGAGAATTTCACTATACTTAGTGAAATTTACCATAAGCATAAGAATTTGATAAACACCTCAAATATTTTCATTATGCATAAAAGCTCATACAAACATAATCCGACAAACGTAATAAAACATGAACGTGAAAAACAATACAAATCACATAGTTTAACACATAAAAGGTTCTAAAACCTTCATAAGCCAAACACTCCTTAATCACGCTTCTCACAACCGGTCTATCTTCTTATTGAGCTTGCTTAGGTACCTTCCAAAGCACTTGAAAATTCCTTTGGTTTGCTTGAACTCTTCGGATGCATTGTCAATGACGGGGAGTTCTTGAAGGTATTCTAAAGGAGGTAACTTAGAGTTAGGAAGTTTATCGTCCTCGCCCATGTCGGATGATGATGATGATGGTGTAGGTGAGCGAGTACGTTTGCCCTTACCTTTGAAAACTCGTTTATCACTGAGAGGAACGAAGATGTGAGGAACGAGAGAATAGTCAAGGCGCATTCCATTATCGTTAGGAGGAATGGGTGAGATTGCTCTAAAGAGGCGAGTAAGAAGCATTCCATAAGGAAGAGCGGTTGTTCCAACTAAGGGTATGTCGGCCATTCTTTTGGCTAGGTAGTAGGCTAAGTTGAAGGGTTGACCGGTGGAAATGCTATAGAGCATGTAGCAAAGGCATGTGTTGACATGATCTCTATTTCCTATGGTACTTATGACGTTAGCTCTAAGAATTTCTTCCCACTTCTTAAATTGTGGTTTAAGCTCATTGAGCTCCATACCAATAGGATCCTTATCCACAATATTCCCCGAACGATTCTTCCTAGTAGTAGAGGTTCTAACGAAGAGATGTTCCTTAATTGTTTCTTTACTAACTAGAGGGTTGTCGTATGAATGAAAACGCTTAATCGAATCAAGGCTTGAAATTGACCACTTATCCGTGTAGAGACAAGTACCCGCATTTGCGACCAAAAATGATAGCTAAGTCTTTTAAATCTATGAAATTTGGTATTTGATTGGTTGTGAAGTTTAATGATATCTTACCAAAATCATTTGTGGAAAGGTTTACGGTTGCATAGAATTCTAAGATGAACCTAGGACAAATTGGCTCATCGATATCAAGGAGACAATCAAAGTTGATTGCGGCAAAGCTTTGGCGAATAGATGTTCCTTCTAGAAAGGATGGATCAATGGTTCTACCTTCGTGAACATAGCATTTTTCTAGTGCCTTAAAGGTTTCTACTTGAACTTTGTTGAGACCTTTGGTCCTATGGTGTTTGGGCAAGTACTTAAGGGTTTCCTTGTGATCAGAGTAATTTGCGGGAGGCATGTTGATTCCTAGAAAACAAAAAATTATATGTTAATGACTTTTAACAATGTGGATGTTCTAATGTGTTCCTATATGCAAACAATGTGGAGACTTGGTTATCTTGACTCATTTTGATTCCCAAATTGTTTTGTTATGCAAGTTTTGTTATAAAAACATAAGATAACGAACACTCTCCTAATTGAATGTGTCTTCGATTGAATGTACCCGAAAATACATATTAGTTATGTATTTCCTTTAGCATTCAAGAGACAATATGCAAGTGATGTTACAATGACATTTTTCATTTGTTTTAACAATGTGGTGAAGAGTTATGTTCTAGTTGTAGATTGCAATTTGTGGAAAACTAGAAGGGGGGGTTGAATAGTTTTACGTCATTTTTAAATTTATAAACACAAGTTTGTTTTAAAAACTTCGATTCTAGTTTATGTGAACTCAATACTTGCACTATATGAACAATTTTATAGTAACTAACTAACAAAACTAATATAGTAAAGGTAAATAAATAAGTAATGAGAAGAGTTAGAAAGATCAAACCACAACACAAGGATTTATAGTGGTTCGGCTACAAGGACACCTTCCTTGTTTCTACTCCACTCCCCGAGTCACCTACTCGAGAGTTTTCTTCACTATGTCAACAAACTCCCTTTTGGCGGAGAAAACCTTACACACCAATTTACACACCACACAACTTCACAACTTGATCACAACTTCTACACAACTTCTTCACACCAATATACTACACACCAATCTTCTTCACAACTATCTTCTACACACCAATCTTCTACTTCACACCTATCTTCACAACTAACCTACTTCACTACTTATCAATTTCTATTATCTACACAACTTCTATATCTTCTACACAATTAATCACAAGCACAACACAATATTTACAAATGAATATATATACACTATGCACAACTACTCTTCAACACTTCTTGAACTTGGTTGTAGAAAGAGTGTTCTTCTTTTGCACTTTGGATGAGAATGGATGATGAGGGATTGAATCACTTTAAACAAGGATTAATATACAAATGATCAAAGGGTTTTAGAGGATGTTTAGAGAGTTATAGATCTGAAAATTTCGTGCAAAAGGTGGGGAAAAATTCCAGAATTAAGGTGGTATTTATAGGAGAAGAATTCTGACATTTTCTGACAGAGGAGCCTGGCCGGTCCCCTTAAATCGTGGCCGGCCCCCTTAAAATTAAGGGGACCGCCCCTTATAATTAAGGGGGCTGCCCAACTGTAACGGCCAGAAAACTTGTCTTTTAGTGGGGAAAGTTTATTTGGTGAAAAACTAACTGATTTTGGTTAAATATTTGAAATCATATATTAGTATGATTAAAACATTTTTCTTTATTACCAAAAGTGTTTTTCAAAAATATATAATATGTTTATATATTTAAATAAACTTTGTATTAGTTAATTAAATATCCCTTTGATCATAAGATGTATTAAGCACTTGTTTATCCATACCTTAAGTGATTAAGTTGGATATAGTTGTATAAACTAGCTTAATACTTGTTTACGTAGTAATCTTACGATTGACGAGTTTACATTTTGTGATCGTCAAAATATAGAGATATCGAAAGATATAAATAACGTTTTCATACATTATTTATGTCAACAATCTCCCCCTTTTTGATGATTACAAAATTTAAACTCATTAATCGAAAATTAGTATATATTCAAGTATTATTGTGAGTTTATATCAATTCTCCCCCTTTTTGTTAGCATCAAAAAGGTTATCCCGTGTTAATGGAAGCTCCCCCTTGAAGTATACCCCCCTCGTTTTGAGGCCAAAAGGAATCGAGATATGGGTATCTTGCAAAATTATTTAGTGGCAAGCAACATATATATGTATATAGCATGCAAAAGTATAAACTAAACATAACCATATCATTAATCAAGTAAAATTAATACATCAAGCATTACATCAACAAATGAAATAAGTAATGCAAAAAACAAAAGCCTTTAAAGGCTTACAATCATCATGGAAATAATAAACCAAAGCTCAAATGTGAAAGTCTTCTCTAGAGCTTGCCATCCAAAATGGTTTAATGTAATTTTATTTGTAAGACACCAAACATGTTTAATTGGGAGGAATGGATGGTGAACATGGAGATGGTGATGGAGGAGGAGTGTTTGTTGATGGTGGTGGAGGAGTTGTGTTTGTTGGTGGTGGATGCAACAAGTTTTCAATGTGAGAAAACATGTATTGCATTTCATCTCTTAGTCCGAACACAATTGTTCGGTTGTGGATGCAACAAAGGCAAGTGTCACCATGAGCCTCAAGTAAGCTCCATGGGACGGGGTTATAGGTTGGTGGATTGATGTTGGATGATGAGAAGTGTGCATCAAGAGGTGTTAATGGTGATAGTGAGAGGGTTAATGCAAGGGTTGTGTTTGCATTGGTAGGTTGTGATGGTTGAACTATTTGTGGAGGAGATAAATGGGTGTTTATGTAGTCATTAATGGATGAAGTGGATGGTATGGAGGAAGTAGAGTTTCCATTTGTTGAAGGTGTTTTGGAGGGTGCATTTGGTGCACTAGGAGATGAACATTGAGGTGGTGGAGATGGAGTGGTGTTGTCTTCATTTGTAAGATCAATGAAGAGTTGTTTGGGTGGAATGATGACAAGTTTTTGTTTCTTGGCATTGTTTGAGTAAGTGGTTTTTAGTGAAGACATGATGATTTTTGATGAATGTTTGAGGATGATGGAATGTGAATTAAACATGCATGGGGATTATATAGTGGGAAAATATGTTTAGAAGTGGAATTAATTTGAAATTGCAATGTTATATTCCAAAATCAGTTTAGTTTTTAAGGGAAATGACAGCTGGGACTAGCAAAAGGGATCACAAGATGCAAAAAAGAATAGTGTAAAAACGGTTTCAGATGGCCGGTCCCCTTAAATGGAGGCCGGTCCCCTTAATTTTAAGGGGGCCGCCCATCTGACGACCCAGAAACCAAAATTTTTCAAAAATTTTCTGGAAAAATGTTGTGTTCTGTTTTGTATTTGCAGCAAGCACCAATTGGACATTTCACATTTGTTTTGGTCTATTATAAAGCAAACATGATATATATATATATATATATATATATATATATATATATATATATATATATATATATATATATATATATATATATATATATATATATATATATATATATATATATATATATATATATGTTAGCTAATCATGCAAGTATATATATATAATTTAAGAGTCAAAGCATGCATTCATAAGCATATATTAAACATAATAAACAAGTTAACATACTAATCATTTATCCAAACAATTATTCCAAGAAAGTTTCAAGTACTTCCGAATATATTTCAGACAAGTAGCACACAAGACATAAAAATTAAATATTGTTTAACAAACATAATCCAAGCATATCATTTCTTTTTCTTCCCGAAGATACCCTTCAAAGTCTTCCCGATCGACTTGAAACCACCTCTAACTTCTTCATGTAAGCTCTTTTGTCTTCGAAGTATTTCGGTAGTTCGTTCATGAAGCACTTCTTCGTTTTGATCACTAGGAGATGGGGTAGAATAGTTGGGATAGTCAAGATCCTCTAAATCGTCAACGAACTCAGAAAACGAAGAGGTACTAGCATCATAGATGTTTTCCTCCTCATCGTCATCGTCTTGCCTTGAAGAAGATCCATGAAAGCCATGACGACGAGGTTTACCCTTGTCAGTTCGAGTTCGTCGAGCTTGTTTTAGAGCGAGAGAACGTAGAGTGGGGTAGATGGACTCATAGATACTATTGTCAAGATCGGGGTAGTACTCGATAACATGACGATAGAGACGAGTAAGGAACATTCCATATGGAAGATTGCTTTGGGAGTTTTTCTAGCACACTCAATCCGTTTGATAAAGAAGTAGGCCAAATTGTACGGCTTTTCGACAGCTATACAATACAACATGTGAGCAAGGCACGCCGGGAGATGGTCCCGGTCACCTCCGGTACCAAACGCATTCTCACGAATGAGTTCTTCCCAACGCTTCTTGTGAGGGCTTGATGAGGCGAAAAATGATCCGTTTTTAGGGGGTCATTTAAGCCCGAATTCGAATTTATTTGATCAAATATTGCCCTAAATCGTTCCTTTTGTGATTTTAGGTACTTTGGGAGTGAAATCTGGAAAAGGAAGCAATTCGGACGTTTTTGAAGCATAAAAGTGAAGAAAATGCCAAAGTCTTAATTTTCCATGCTGGGAACAGTAGGTGACGGCGTCAAGAGTAACTCCCTGACGGCGTCAAGAGCAAAATTCCATGACGACCCAGTACAGATTTGACGGCGTCATGAAGGTAGGGCGTCAAGAGTAAAAGTCATGACGGCCTGGAAATGATTAAGTCTTGACGGCGTCAAATGTAGATTAAGGCAGTCCGAGAATAGTTTTGGCGGCGAGGTGACGGCGTCACAAGCTTTGTCTTGACGCTGTCAGACCTCTTTTCCTATATATAGTTTTCTAATTTTTCACATTTAAAAAAGAAGTTTTGGAGAAACCCTAAGTACGAACTTGGTGCGAATTTTACAGGTTTTTCAAGGGTTCCAAGCCCTTGATACCTTACATGTGTAATTGAGATAAGTGTTCTTTCAATTCAATCAATATGTCTATGTGTTGGTTGTCTATATCTTGTTCTTGTCTTAATTCCATCATGCTAGGCTAGATCTATCTTGTGTTTGCTTAGATCTAATGAAACCTAGATGTTAATTATGTGTTGATTACTTGTTTATACTTGTTTTGGATGAATGATTTATATGTTAGGCTTAAGAAAACTGGCAGATCTCCAATTGGTAACATGCTTGAACGTCTTAAGAAACATGAACCGACGCGCACTAGGTCTTTATTGGTTGTATTTAATGCATGAGCCACTGTTTACAATCCCTATAGTTGTGCTGGGCATGGTGTAGGAGGAGATAAGAGCTCATAGAATTGGGGAGTTAAGTGTGCCACCCCATGAATGGTATTAAGGAATACGATCCGTCATCCATGCATTTATAACAAGTAATTAACGTGTAAAAGATGTCTAGGGAGTAGTGAAATCTAAGTAAACACATTTTCTCCACTTATTGCTCACAACTTTAGTATAATTTAGTTTATTTTCATTTTTTGTATTTTATTTTGATTGCATCTTAGTATTGGGTTAGTTGATTAGCAACTAATTCCGCCCAAATCCTTCAAACCCGAGAATTTTAATTGCTTCCTAAAAAATATAAAAACACAAAAATAATCATCCCTCACCTTTAGAACTAGTATTTAGGCTCTCTAATCCTAGCGACACTATTCCTAAGCTGAACGATCAATCCCCCGGTACTTGTCACTATACTATACTACAATGATTAGGTACACTGCCTGGTGGGGGTTGTAAGCTTCTCGAGATCCCTCGAGAGGTAAAGCCTGTTGCGATTCCCACGCATCAAGTTTTTGGCGCCGTTGCCGGGGAATAGTTATTGTCTAGGTTAGAATTTCTTTTTATTAGGTCTACTTGCTAGATTCCTTTCTAGTAAGATTTTATTTTTATTTTTAGGTTCTCTTTAGTCTATCTTATTTCTTTGTGCCTTTGTTCGTAACCACCCGACATCATGGACAACGGGAACATCTTTGAACCCGTCATCCCACCACAACAAAACCCACCATTAGAACCCCTTAGGCCCCGAACCTTAGGAGAGTATTCCTGACCTAGCCATCAAGGCTACCGAAACACCATTGAGCTCACCGGAGCCAATGTGACCCCCTTGCGAGCCGACACCATCCGGTTGGTGCAAAGCGGATGTGCATTCCATGGACTTCGTTCCGAAGATCCAAACCAACATTTTAATGACTTCCTCAAAATCGTAGATTCCATAGACCTAGATGTTGAAACTAGAGAGACAACCCGATTACGCCTATTCCAATTCTCTCTACGGGATCAAGCTAGTCAATGGCTTGAGCGTTTACCCGTGGGATCCATCACCACATGGGATGATCTCACCACTCGTTTCCTTGCTCAATTTTTCCCACCGGGGAGAACTATTAAGCTTAGAAATGACATCTTGATGTTCCAACAACGTCAAAATGAATCTCTTTATGAAGCATGGACTCGTTTCAAGGACTTACTCCAAAAAGTCCCTCATCATGGCATAGATCTTTGGCTCCAAGTCCAAATATTTTATGACCATATCGACATTTCCACGAGGCGAGCCATTGACCAATCGGCCGGTGGTAAGCTACGTGATCTTAGTGCGGAACAATCATGGGAACTCATAGAAGATAAGTGGTACACTTTCAAGCCTGAGCCAAATACTTACGATGACTCATACAACCCCTCATGGAAAAATCACCCAAACCTTAGGTGGAAACAAAATCAACCCAATTCTTCCAACCCACCCAATCGTTACCAACCAACCGGTCCACCCTCCAACCGTACTTTCAACAACAATCCTTCTAACAACTTTGGTGGTACCAACAATCTTGAAGGATTGATGTCTAAGTTCATGGCATCTCAAGAGGCTCGCATGGCTAGGTTTGAAACCGAATTCAACCAACAACAAACAGAGATAACCAACAAGATTGACAACTTGTTGAAGGCCCTCAACAACCAAGCACTAGTCACACCTAGGAAAGACACTAGGGACATCAATAACGGAAGCCAAATTAAGGACCCCTCATCATCCAAACATGTCCACTTTGTCAATGTTGTCACCATCAAGCCAATAGATAAGGAGATTGAGGAGAGTGACAAGGATGAAATTAGAATAGAAGCCGGGACTAAGGATGAGAGTAGGGAATTTGAGGTAGAGCCTATAGAAGAATACTTTGATAAGTTGCCCACCAAGGAAGAACGGGAATACCATAAGGATTTATTCGATAGTCCCGAGAGACCATATATCCTTGGCACCCCCTTATCAAAATGGGAGACCCCTCTAACATTAACATCCCATGCAATATCGGGCACATGCATATATGGAAAGCTTACATCGACCTTAGATCCCCCGTGAACATCATGACTAGGACTTATTACAATTGGGTGATGAAGAAGCAACTTGATTTTAGGATGATGCCCGATAAGAATCTGATAAGTAATTTTGCAGGAAGGGTGAAGGGACTGCATGTGATTATAGGGAATCTCACCTATGAGATCGATTTTATGATAGTTGAGGACACTCGTCCGGTGATAGATGCTTGCCTAAGCCAAATAATATTTGGAAAACCATTTGTTGAGGCCACTAGGATGAGTTATGATCCGACTTTAGGGATAGTTAGATTCAAGGAAGAAAATGATGAGGTTGCCTATCAAATGCCCTACAAAATTGAGCAATACCGCCTTCTCTCTAATTTCGAAAAGGAACACAAGCAAGCGGCTTATTATAGGAATGAGGAGGATAGACATAGAGGAGTAGAGTATGTAAAGAATAGAATGCTTGGTTTCTACAAAGAATGCTTGCAACTAGGTTCGGAATACAAAACTGGTTTAGAAGACGACCTAGAGAGTGAAACCAATGATGAGATCACGTAGTAACCCATGACCTTGAGTCTAGCTACAAGAATCGTAAATAAAGAAAAGCGCTTCTTGGGAGACAACCCATGTTTTGTGTGATTTTATTTGTTTGTTTGTTATTTGCTTCCGTATGCATGTTTTATTTTTATTGTTGGTAGATCATGTTTCTAAACTAAATAGTGAAAATACTTTACTTTGTTGTTTTGGCCTAGTCTTAACTCCACCTAAAGGTATTTTTACAAAAGATAAGTGTAAGGGGAAACCCCAAATATGTTTTTAAGAAACAAACCGATCATGATTCTCCACAATATTAAGTGAACATGTATATTCGTATTTGTTAGAGTCAAATACTTGTATTGAGTCATAATGAAGTTTTGCAGGATTTTCCAGGAAGTAGGACCAAGTTTTTCCAGAAATTTTCTGGAAACTTAACATAAGAATTTCTGCAGGTCACTTCTGACGGCGTCAAGAGTTTACTCTTGACGGCGTCAAGTGTAAAAATCTGGAAATTTTACCGGTTTTGTTTTTCTAAACGGAGTCTTATGGTTTTTGTGAATTATTAAGTTTTATAATCTCCAGGAGATCTGCAAACTTCATTCCACAAGCATTATATCTTATCTTGTTTTCTAGGATTTAGTAGCTTATATAGGATGCTGCCGATTTTACGCGAGGTTGTCTTGTCTATTTTGTCAGGTTTTACAGGTTACGTATGACAAGAAGATGATTTATATTCTGGAAGGGAAGCTTTGATTGTTCATTTTCTTGGAGGAAGATTTAACCTGGCCACCTTATTATCCATACCGAGCGAATCAGGGGAGTATTTGATTTCATTCTCTTTACTTTTTCACTTTTACATTCTTTACTTGAACATTGGGGACAATGTTCATCTTAAGTGTAAGGGGAGGGTAAAAAGATGATACCTTACATATGCACTTTCGCTTGAGTTTGTTTTATCTAATGGTAGATGTGTAATAAAACTATGAGAAATACTTGTTAGTGCAATTTTAGCGCCAAATTTAAAATTTTTTACAACATTTAGGAGTGAAACTTTAGCCATAGCAAGCGTCTCATGGATAGGAGATTGTATGACTAGCACAAAACCGTATATTCAAAAAAATTTTCCACCAAAAAATGTGAGGTTCGCCTTTAGATTTGATAGGAAAAGCATTTACTATTAGTGCTTATGAGTGTACCGGTAGCATTTAGATTCTAGAACTTGCGTTAGTGATGCATCCCGAGACCGCTAGTGAGACTACATTCGTTTAGTAGGATTTACTACATGATAAGAGGCATTAGGATCACCCTTGTGTTAAACCCGTATTATAATTACTTGACCATTTATGTCATATTACTTGGCTAGTTAAGTCAACTAATTTTTCCCACACCCTTAGCGTTGTACTCATTTTTAGTAAACGAAACCCCTAGTACACCCCTCCGAGCCTATCTTTTTGTTTCTAACTTTAAGCATTTTACTTAAAGGAAGAATTTGTTACACCCCACTTAAATGTACACCCAAATCGCCTTAGCCTTCCGTGTATGCGCTCATTTTTAGTGCATTATTGTTATTTGTTAAACCCTAAGTTAACTTTCTAATTGAGTACATGGTTGCTAAGTCGAGTCATATCCTTGTACATATTGTTTTGGGATGATTGGGACTCATGGGTAAGTACTTATTTTATAGAGTAATGGGGAAGAACATAATTCATTACCCCCATATGTACGTTAATCTTAAAAGTGCTCCAAGTGTTTTAATTTTCTTAATTCGAGTCATTAGATTAGTTAATTGTAAAGTATGTAAAGATTCAAGTGTAAGGGAAATGTTCATTCCCTATGATGTATTATTTTGGATGGTAGGGTAAGAGTGTATGCAAAAAAAAAAAAAAAAAAAAAAAAAAAAAAAAAAATCGAAAAAATCAAGAAAAAGAAAAAAAAATAGAAAAAGGAAAAAGAGAAAAAACATACGGACTACCATCCCTTTTTCTATGTTCATTTTATGTTTTTGTTATTTATTAGCATAAGTCGAGTCTAGTCTTGGCTTAGCAACGCCATATTGTACATGTAATTAACCAAGATTGTTAACTCGCCACCAGTAAAACTTCCTTTATCCAACAAAACCGTGTATTTCATATCCCTACACCTAACGTTACAACCCTTTAAAAGACCTCTTTGATAGTTTATCCTAGGTGCTTACGCCATGTGGTGGAGGTTTGATCCTTTCCCATGCCTATGGTAATCTATTTTGCTATGACAGGTAGTGAGAGATATCTTCCGTTTCCATATTGTAATTTACACTTTATTACACCCGAGAGATGTGAGTATCTAAATACTATTTGTGAGGTGCTAGTGTATGACCTCCGTGCTTGTCTATTGGTCTTTAGTGGAACGATTATTTGTTGTAATTACTTTTATATTAGTGTTAAATGACCCCTAACTTGTATTTTGAATAGAATAAAAGCGCATTTGCTTGAGGACAAGCAAATCTCAAGTGTAAGGGTATATGATGAGGCGAAAAATGATCCGTTTTTAGGGGGTTATTTAAGCCCGAATTCGAATTTATTTGATCAAATATTGCCCTAAATCGTTCCTTTTGTGATTTTAGGTACTTTGGGAGTGAAATCTGGAAAAGGAAGGAATTCGGACGTTTTTGGAGCCTAAAAGTGAAGAAAACGCCAAAGTCTTAATTTTCCATGCTGGGAACAGTAGGTGACGGCGTCAAGAGTAACTCCCTGACGGCGTCAAGAGCAAAATTCCAAGACGACCCAGTACAGATTTGACGGCGTCATGAAGGTAGGTCGTCAAGAGTAAAAGTCATGACGGCCTGGAAATGATTAAGTCTTGACGGCGTCAAATGTAGATTAAGGCAGTCCGAGAATAGTTTTGGCGGCGAGGTGACGGCGTCACAAGCTTTGTCTTGACGCCGTCAGACCTCTTTTCCTATATATAGTTTTCTAATTTTTCACATTTAAAAAAGAAGTTTTGGAGAAACCCTAAGTACGAACTTGGTGCGAATTTTACAGGTTTTTCAAGGGTTCCAAGCCCTTGATACCTTACATGTGTAATTGAGATAAGTGTTCTTTCAATTCAATCAATATGTCTATGTGTTGGTTGTCTATATCTTGTTCTTGTCTTAATTCCATCATGCTAGGCTAGATCTATCTTGTGTTTGCTTAGATCTAATGAAACCTAGATGTTAATTATGTGTTGATTACTTGTTTATACTTGTTTTGGATGAATGATTTATATGTTAGGCTTAAGAAAACTGGCAGATCTCCAATTGGTAACATGCTTGAACGTCTTAAGAAACATGAACCGACGCGCACTAGGTCTTTATTGGTTGTATTTAATGCATGAGCCACTGTTTACAATCCCTATAGTTGTGCTGGGCATGGTGTAGGAGGAGATAAGAGCTCATAGAATTGGGGAGTTAAGTGTGCCACCCCATGAATGGTATTAAGGAATACGATCCGTCATCCATGCATTTATAACAAGTAATTAACGTGTAAAAGATGTCTAGGGAGTAGTGAAATCTAAGTAAACACATTTTCTCCACTTATTGCTCACAACTTTAGTATAATTTAGTTTATTTTCATTTTTTGTATTTTATTTTGATTGCATCTTAGTATTGGGTTAGTTGATTAGCAACTAATTCCGCCCAAATCCTTCAAACCCGAGAATTTTAATTGCTTCCTAAAAAATATAAAAACACAAAAATAATCATCCCTCACCTTTAGAACTAGTATTTAGGCTCTCTAATCCTAGCGACACTATTCCTAAGCTGAACGATCAATCCCCCGGTACTTGTCACTATACTATACTACAACGATTAGGTACACTGCCTGGTGGGGGTTGTAAGCTTCTCGAGATCCCTCGAGAGGTAAAGCCTGTTGCGATTCCCACGCATCAGGGCTTAATTCCTTGATGAGAAGTTGGTATGGAGAGATTTGAACGTTTTTGGATTTTATTTTTCGGCTTGTGGTGGCACGTTCTATACCAAGGACTTGACGAATTTCGTCGGGATGAGGAATTTCGTCGAGATAGGGACCGAAGGTTGGTCGATAGCGATTAAGAGATTCGAGGTCCCACTCGTTTGAGAAAACGGCTTGACCTCTAAATGGAATTTGGAGGATATGACCAAATTGTTCGAGAGTTAGGGTGATAAATTCATTTTGAATCATGAAAGAGATGGTGATGAAACCAAGATCATTGGCTTAGACGGTGACTTGGCTATAGAAATCCATTATGAAGCGAGGAATGATAGGTTCATTTATTTCATAAAGACAATTGAAGTTGATGCTTGAAAACAAGCGATTTATGTACTCGGATTGAGTAAAAGCAAGATCTACTACACGTCCTTCATGAACATTTCTATCTTCAATTTGACGATATATAAGTCCAATGGAAGGAGATGTGGTAGGGAGTTGGGAAACTTTAGGAATGTAGTTTTTAGTGTGAGAAAGATCTTCGGTAGTTGCTTTGGGCATTTTCACCTAAACACATCAACAATACAAAAAGACCAAAATAAATATAAAGAAAGATAAAAGTATATGTTTATTGTTAAGGCTTATGTTGGAACGTAAACATACTTCGTTACTAATCCTAAGAAGTAGATTACCATGTTCCTTAATATTGTTTTTAACTCGTTCTAGATATACTTTACGATGTTTAATGAGTAGTTATGGACAAATCCAAACGCCCCTTTAAACATCTTAATATATCATGAAATTTACTAGATTTACATTAGATTGTAAAACTAGCTATTTCTTGCGAGTTTCTTATGCATGTGATTTGTTTTTGAAAAAGATGGTTTGTATTTTTACTTAAAAATGTCATTTTTAGTAATAAACCAAACGCTTCCTTAACTATTGACTTATACCCCTAGTATGTCAATATATATATGAATTATATATCTTGACGAGTTCGATTAACAATTTTTAGGTTTATAATTATAACAAAGTTTTATAAAAATTATAATGACTATGTTTCGATAATATTTGGACATAATCCAAACACCCCTATATTGTGAACAAATATAATTTTTCTTAGTCGAAAAATGTAATTTCAAGTTTTACAAGTTACAAAAATATAATGTGATTAGTTTTAACACGTTTTCAAATCATTATTCAACAATGAGTTTACTAAAAATTTTGAAAAGGAGTGTATGAAATTTTTCAAAAAAATTTCGACATGATAGTTTATAATAACTAGTTTCTAGTGTTGATCAATCATCCTAATCCTAGGGGAAGCATTTGGTTATGGAGTTTTAAGGCTTAATTCGAAAGAAATTGTGAAATTTGACGAATTTTATAAAACATGCATAATCATGAGTATGATCAAATAAGATGAAATTAGATGAATTGTGTTATGAAAAACTTACAATAAGTAATGGTGATTGTTGGACCTTCGATATATGATTGAGCCCGAACCACCTAACTTATATTGACCAAGGAATGGTCAACAAAGTCAAACAGCCTAGATCAATGCTCCGCGGAAGTATAAGGTTTCCCCGGGTCGTTATGTCCCGACGAGGTGTGAACTGTAATCAAAACGGTTTCGTGATCGGGTGAATTTGGATAAAAAAAAGGGTTTGTGATTGATTGAACTATGGAATCTACAAGAGAATAGCTTAAATAAGCTATATAAACAAGACGGGAAAGTTTGAAAACCCAGAAATGTTTAAAACTTAAAACGTGTACGTTCACGTTTAAATAAAACGTAAACGTACGAAATAAAACGCGAGTTTTGGTAAAATAAAATACTTACAAAAGTGAAAATCACATTTTTACAATCCTAATAATAAAAGAAACGTTTTAGAAAATTAAAATTACTTTTTACACTATGTAATTATTTAATATTAATTAAAAACTATTTAATACTTATTATTAATACTTAAATAACTAAAATATAATATAATATTAATTTAACACTAAAAAGGTGAAAATAAAATTTCTAAAATTATAAAATAACTAAAAATAAGTTTTAAAACTAAAAATATGTGTTTTTGTCTTTTTGTGAATTTTCTATTAATTAATAACTAATTAATTACTAATTAACTAATTAAACTATTTTAAATTAAGAAAAATACTAAATGAACAGTAAAAATTCTAATAAAATTTATAAAATTATTTTACAACATATAAAAGCTATAAAAAATATAAAAACTAAGTTTCACTTAATAAAAACTAATTATGCTATTTTAAACTAGTTATTAATTAATAATTAATAAAACTAAGATTAATTCTAATAAATACCAAATGGTAAAATAAAAATTTGAAAAATTTATTATAAATACTTTAATATAAGAGGTAATTAATAAAAATATAAAAATGACAAGTACTTAATGAAAATTTAAAAATGAAAAATAAAATTTAATTTACATTAAATAGAAACTATCACTTAAAAATTACTTTTGATTTTCTGGATTTTCTTTTTAAAAACTTGATTTATAACTAAAAACAAGAACTTTTTGTAAAAACAAATTTTTTGAAATTTAAAAATAAGCTGGAAACAAGCTTATATGTGAGACAGTTGACTTTGGTCAACTGTCAAGGGAAATTGGTGATGTAGGCAGCTAGGGGGGCCCACAAGGGATGAATCAAGTGTAAATAAGCTAGGTACACTAGAATAAGCCAGAAAAAGCAAGAAATAAGCTCTTAATAAGCTGAGAACTTGATCAAGCTGATCCAAGAACTAATTGGAACTCAGAATCTGGGACAAGGTTGAGGTGAGGTTTCAGGTGGGGCCCAGGGGTCTTGAGGTCAAAGCTTGGGTCAAAAGTTGAACCCCACCAGGAGGGGGGTTGCTAGGTACAAAGACGGTAGCTTGGGACCCACTGAGGTGGTCAGAAACCACCACCAAAGTGGTGGTGGTGGCCTGAAGTTTGTGCAGCAGGGGAGTGTTTCTCCCTGCAGGTCAGTTTGAGGGCAAGTGGGGCCCACCAGAAAATTCTCAAAAATGTAAGAACAAATGGATCCTAAAGCTGAGGTGGTAGAGAACAAATGTAAACAAGTTTCAACTCATGAGAACAAACACATAATTCAGCAATAATCTTTGAATTTTTGTGAAAATCTGAACAAACAAACTTGACTTTTTAAGAAAATTTAGAACTTTGACTAATGTGAACTTGTGATGATCACAGATGATATTAAGGGTTGTATTAAGCTAAAATAAGTTCAAATTAAGCTAAACAAACATCTTATACACTGAAATGAGGAGCTTGTGGTATCAAAACTCCAACAGTGAACAACTTAATGAGATTAAAAGCTTATTTTGACTTTATACTAAATGGAATTCAGTTTTATGACTAAACTTAACCTAAATAAACCTAATGAAACATGTCTAAGCAACAACCATAAACAGAATCACCCCAAGTCACAGGGGAACCACTTGAGCCAAACACTCCCTAACTTAAATCTGTTTTTGGTTTGATGAGATAAATGGTG
The DNA here is from genome assembly GCA_030686995.1 of Artemisia argyi. Taxonomy (NCBI): domain Eukaryota; kingdom Viridiplantae; phylum Streptophyta; class Magnoliopsida; order Asterales; family Asteraceae; genus Artemisia; species Artemisia argyi. Next base: position 73,548,453 of record CM060677.1, read on the forward strand.
ATATGAGACAAACCTAATGACACTAACCTATGAGACAAGCTATAATGACAATATATAAGCTATATTAAACAGAAATTGCACACAGTATCAAGTACAAATTAGAAATGAGAATTTGAAATATATAAACTAAAGCAATAACTTATGAAGGAACTTACAACTACAAACCTTAAACCAGAAACATAAGGCTCATGGAAGCTTAATACCAAGCTGAATGAAACAAGAAACAAGCCCAAACACCCTGCTGAATCAACTTAATCCATAATCATGATCCTCAGTTGACTCTCATTGACTTTTTGTGATTTTGAGAATGGGAAAGTACAAATGAAACAATAAGCTCACCAATAGCTATAAAAAGCTATAATGAACACTAATTAGCTTCTGGATTACTTAACAACTTATTCTTAACACTATTAACTTTGAAATGGGATGTTGAGCATTTTTTTGGAATAATCATAAACTGAAAATGAACAACTGAGACTTATATTGAGAAAGTTAATTGAAACTACACTGAGAAGTCTTGATTACAAACTTTAGTAACTGAAAATAATAACTTGAAAAGCTTAAAATTACATTTAATTCTAATTACTTAACTAAACTACTCTACCTAAAAGCTAACTGCCTCCTTCTTCTCTTTTTCTTTTCTTAAATAGGCCTTGGAAGATGTCTCAGACTTTCCCACTTGCTTCTGTCCATTGGATTGGTTACACTTGATCTCCACCGTTTAAACCTTTTTGGCGGGAAAGCAGGGATTGGGTAGATAATGGGTTTGGTGTGGGTAATTATGAGGAGGGGGTTGGTGTAAGTTGTAGGTGAAGTATTAATGATGTTTGGTGACATGGTGAGGACTTTGGAGGAGGGGGGGGGGGGGGGGGAACACAGTCGCTGGAAACCAGGGAAAAAGGGAGATGAACAGTGTCGGGGGTTAGGGTTTGACTGGGTCAACGCTGGGGTTTATTAGTTTAGATTTGGTGGGCCGGGTTAAGTGGTGATGGGCTGGGGTTGTACATGGACTGGGTTGTGTTTGGACCAGGTTTAGGTTTTGGGTAATTATAATAAAAAGGGTCCAATTGGTAACTTAGTAAACAATAAGGACCAATAATGTAAATTACCCAAAAGTGAGGGGCTGATTTGTACAAACATCCCAAGTTATCATAAGGATAAAAATTGCCAAGTTTGAATATTACAAGGACCAAAATTTATATTTTCCAAAATAAAACACCCGGGGACCAATTTTGTAAATTTCCAAATTCCGGGGACTAAACTTGCAATTTTCACCAATCTTTCATTCCAAGGACTATTTTTGACACGTTTTGATTTTCCAAGGATAAAAGTTGATTTTCCTTTCAAAAATATCCCACCAGGGACTGAATCTGCCAAAATCTGAAACTCCAGGGACTAATCTTGTAAATTTCCAAAACTTTCCAATTTTTCACCAAAGGACTAAATATGACCACTTATGATTTAAAAAGGACCTTTGGTGATAATTTTCCATATTATGAATATCCAGGGACTAGTTTTGTCATTTTATGAAAGTTGGGGGACTGAAACTGCCAATTTTGCAAACTTTATACGTTTTTCATCTGTTTTTGCTTATTTTGCATCTAAAACATATAAAACACAATTTTGAAATATTTTTAGTATTTTGATGCATTTCTGAGTGTTTTTGTATGTTTTGCAGTTCAGATTTGACCAAAAATGATGAGTGTTTGAGCACTCATCAATATATCAACTTTAACACAAATATAAGCACTAGATGAAGTAAAGATGGTGACTTGGAATAGTATGTGTGGCGTTAGATTATATGAAAAAGAGTATAAAGATGAAGAGAACTTTTATTAAAAAACACACACAATACACACACAAGCACACCTTACAAATGAGAGGTAAGGTGCCTTATATAGTTAGAGAGAAAGGCCTCATGGGCTTTTCTAATGGACTTGGGCTTGGGCTTGGACTTGGTTACATGGTAGATAACAAGGCTTATGAAACATAGCACATAACATATTAGCTTTCCAAGTCCAATGCCCAATGACTAAACTATTACTAGTCTTAACAAACGACACAAAGTTACAATATGAGAATGACCATCACTTCATAATACATATTTTTAATGCTAACAATCTCCCCCTAAGGGGTGGTCATTCGAATGATGCTCCACGTGAGTGGGTCTTCCGTGTTCTTTGTCTTTAACTTTGTGTGTCGTTGTAGAATAGTCTTTAGTCTTTGTTCCTTCATGCTTTGTGATCTTTGATAACTGATTTTTCATCGTTCTTTGTTCCTTTGTGATGTGGAGTTATCTGCCTTTCGTCACTTCTGCGTCTGTGGTGGTTGTTTGCCATTCCAACATGCTCATACATCTTTGGACTTTGATATTCATATGCACGTAGTTCCCTTTCTTTCACTTTGATCCTTAGTCTTTATACTTTGTAGATTCTTCTTTTTGGCATAGAATCTTTCTTTGAACTTTGTGTTGTATAGATCTTTGAGGGAGCTTTCTTTAACTTCTAGATGTATGTATGAGCATGTGGAATCTGTCGCCATGGAGATGAAGTGTCCCTGCATATAAACAGTTAGCAATAAAACATCCGGTACTTACAGATAAGAATTAGAGATCGTCAACAGCATAGTGTGAAGACTCCTTCTAACCCTTACCAAGGCCGTTCCCATGTCAGATACTCTCGAGAGAGCTTACGAGACCTACTAAGTAGCTCAATGACTGGGTGAGTCGCTGGGGATCACTCCACGACTGTAGACCGTTTGAAACCACCGCGAACACTAAGCGTAACCCATAAGGAATTACCGAAGTGACCTGCTGTCAGAGCTGTTTGATGTTGACCCTGGCAGGAATTTCGATTCAATCATTGAGAATCACTTGTGTGAATTCTCTCATAAATGTTCTAGCAGATTGCTAAGATCTGCGTAGGACTCTATAATTTACAGCTGGTATCCATTGATGTAGAACACCAGTTGTAGAAATACTGAGTGTTCCTATGAGATCTTTTGATGAATATCGAGGCTCTAGACTCGATAAGTGCACATTTGGTTTCCTATGCGGAGATTAGGGAGAGGTCTCCTGCTTCAATATCAACCATCTCTAAGAGACAGGTCGATAGATTACACCGGTTCCCCGTGAGAATGAAACAAGCTCTTTTAAGAGAACTTGAGTGGTTAAGAAGGTTTAGTGCAGTGCGTCACTGGGTCCATGACGTCTTTGTCTTCAATACCGGCGTCACCTTAGTAACAACCAGTAGCATATGAGTTGAACCCGGTGTCTGCCCTAAGGTTGAACATATGGAGGGCTATTTCTTTTCACCCTTTTTCATAACTTTTCTTTTTAATTCTTCAACCCCTTCTTTCTCCTTTCTCATTTTCACCTTTTTTCAATCATACCTAAGGACTTCTAGTTCTAATCTATTGGATTTGTCCTTGGGTAGATCCCTCCGGCTCTGACGGATCATAGGACGGTTTTTCCTAACCTTAGTCACCTTATAACTCCATGACTATCCTATCATTGCCATGAAAACCATTTATTGAAAATCTCTCAAAGTGTTTATGATAATAAAACACATTGTTGACACTTCGAGAGTTTTGCATTTCTTTTGAAGGACTCCCCCTTCACATGTGCTCATGGATTTTTAAGAAATTTGCACATGCGTGAGGAGTTTGCACTTTTTGAATTGATCCACTTTCAGTGAACATGACCGATTTGAGACACGCTTACATCACTAGTTAGACTAGCTTGAAATTATTACCCGTCCTGGTCAAGTCCAAAGAAAGTCTCTCGATACGGTACATTCTACTCAGACAAGTCCTATTCGAGACACGCTTACATCACTAGTTAGACTAGCTTGAAATTATTACCGTCCAGGACAAGTCTTTTCGATTACTGACATTTTAAGCTTCGTCAATCCATTGGTACTTTCTGAGTCGAGCTCTTTTGAGATTCCGTCACAAACTTTAAACATCTTTGATCACATTTTAATCATGTCTTCTCCCCCTCAAAAATAGCATATCGTGATATTTTTTATATCAACTGATTAATAAAAAGCTTTTTGGAGAGATAGACAGATTTGATTTCGCATGAAATTGGAACAATTTAGTTTTTATACTCCCCCTTAATGATAGAATATTTTAAAATCAATTAAGGGTTTAGAGGGAGTTATCTTGAGCACTCATTTGAAAGATTTTGAAAAATCTTTTGATGAATCTTAAAAATGTGCTCAAGATTACTGTTTGAAAAAATGAGTTTTTGTTTGAAGACTTTTTCGTTTGTTTAGACTCGAACTTTTTGAAAAAGATTTCGTCCTTGAAAATGCGAGTCCTTGATTTGAAATAATCAGAAGTCATCATTCGGGTCCGGGTTTCGTACTGAAGTATACGAAAGCCATAGTGAAGAAACATTTGAGAAACGACATGTTTTAGAAAAACATTAAAAAGAACTCCCGCTCAAGCATCTGTACATGTCCGTATCATTGTTGAATGACGTTTCTAGAAACGTACAGAATATTGATTTATACGAGAGACATGTCGTGAGAAGAATATTTTTGGATTTTTTGATTTTATATTGTTTTTGTATTTTTTGAAAATTTTATATTTTTGTATTTTGTTTTTGTTGGTTTTTCAAATTTTGTATTTTGTTTTTTTCAAAAATATTTACAGCGAAGCGATTTTGAAAACTTTTTCAAGAAGATTTGAGAAGACGTTCTAGCTCCTCAGGAGTTAGGCTTCGCATGCCAATTCGTCGAACTAGATAGTCAAACCGTTCTTTTGGAAGGGCTTTAGTGAATAGATCGGCGAGTTGGTAATCAGTCTTAACGAAAAATAATTCAACAGTACCCTCTTCCACGTGTTCTTTGATGAAATGGTAGCGGACTTTGATATGCTTCGTCTTAGAGTGGTGTACGGGATTGCACGAGATGGCTATGGCACTTTGTGAGTCACAATACATAGGTATTCTGTCAAAAGTAAAGCCATAATCTGTGAGCTGTGTCCGCATCCAAAGAACTTGGGCACAACACGCAGATAGAGACACATACTCGGCTTCGGCGGTTGAAAGCGCAGTACAATCCTATTTCTTTGACGACCAGCTTACTAGCTTTTCACCCAAAAATTGTGCTCCACCTGATGTACTCTTTGCTGTAACTTGATCACCAGCATGGTCTGCATCTGAAAATGCTGTTAGATTAAACCCCGAATCCTTCGAATACTAAAGTCCCATGTTAATGGTGCTTCGTAGGTACCGAAAGATCCGTTTAGCCTCTTTGAGGTGAAGTTCGGTAGGCTTTGCCTGAAACCGTGCTAACAAGCAAACAGCAAATTGGATATCGGGTCGGCTAGCAGTTAGGTACATGAGAGAACCGATCATGCTCCGATATTTTTTCGGATCGATGGGTTTCCCAAATAAATCAGCACCTATTTTTGGTGAAGTGACCATTGGTGTACCAACAGAATCACAATTTTCCATTCCATGTTTTTTCAAAATCTCTATTGTATATTTAGCTTGATTGATAAAAATACCACGAGGGGATTGATGTATTTGTAAACCAAGAAAGAATTTTAGTTCCCCCATCATGGACATTTCAAATTTGCTTTTCATGAGATTTTCAAAATGTTTTGAATGGTTAGGATTGGTTGATCCAAAAATTATGTCGTCCATGTAAATTTGAACGATCAAAATGTCATCTTTGAATTTTTTGATAAACAAGGTGTCATCAACCGTTCCTTTGGTGAAATTGTTTTTAAGCAAGAAAGATGATAGTTCGTCATACCATGCTCTTGGAGCTTGTTTTAGACCATAAATGGCTTTCTTAAGCTTGTAGACGTAGTCTGGATGATCTCTGTCGATGAATCCCTCTGGCTGACTCACATACACTTCTTCTTTCAGAGTTCCATTCAAGAAAGCTGTCTTAATATCCATCTGATAGACTGTGATGTTTTTGTGAGCTGCATAGGCTAAGAAAATCCGGACTGCTTCAAGTCTAGCTACAGGCGCGAATGATTCCTCGAAATCTATCCCTTCTTCTTGTGGATAACCTTTAGCCACAAGACGAGCTTTGTTGCGAATAACAGTCATTTCTTCATCCAGTTTGTTCTTCCACAACCACTTGAGGTCAAGAACACGTTTATCAAGTGGTCGTTCAACAAGTTCCCAACTGTCATGTAACAGGTATTGAAGAAATTCCTCCTGCATCGCTTCAATCCATGGGTTTTCTGCCATTGCTTCCCGAATGTTCTTAGGTACTTTGGTGCTTATTGAGCAAATGTAAATGCACAATTCGAGATCGGTGGCAAGTTGTCTCCTCGTCTGAACTGGCATTGAAGGTTCTCCAATAACATGTTCTATTGGATGGTCTTTTGTCCATTGAAACGTAGAAGGGTACCTTGGGTTTGACGTATGTGTGTTAGACGGTTCATGTAACCTTGAAGAAGATTCAGCAGAGTCTGTTGCAAACGGGTTTTCAAATACTTCTTCTCCTTCTTCTAACGCAACATTGTTTGAATTATTTGTTGGTTCTTCTTGAAAATTTATGTTTTGATTTTGCTCATCAACTCTTGGTAGTTCAGGTTCAAGTACTGGAGTGGCTTGAGTAGATGTAGATGATGTTGAGGTAGTTGGTGCTTCAGCTTCGATTGTTGTAGATGCATCCAGTGGTGGTGGTGGTTGATTTTGAGCGGGTGCAGCGGAATGTTGATGAGATGCATTTGTCGAAGTTCCACCATAATATTCATCAAACATTAACTCGAAGAAATTGTCCAGTTCTTGTTCTGAAGGTTTGTCCGTGTTTGTTGACTGAGCTCCATTAGGCACGAGTCCTGAATTGATGTGTCCAGAAGTCTGACTGTTTGGTGCGGGTCCTAATCCGTTTTGATTAGAAGCCATCGGATTAAGCGCGGGTTCTAGAGCGTATCTCTCAGAAGCCATTTGTGAAATCTCGTCAAACTTCACATTCATCGTCTCCATTATCTTTTTCGTTCTTCTATTATACACCCTGAATGCCCTCGAGTTTTCTGAATATCCAATGAAGATTCGAATATCACCCTTAGCTTTTAACTTCCCTAGATCTTCTCTGTCATTCTTCGGATAGCACAAAGCGCCAAATACGTGAAGGTAAGAGATGTCAGGTTTACGGTTGTTCACTAGCTCATATGGGGTTTTATTGAATCTCGGATGGACTAGGGATCGGTTTTGAGTAAAACAAGCAGTGGATACAGCATCAGCCCATAAGAATAGAGGTGCACTAGAGAAAATCAGCATTGTGCGAGCAGCTTCCACAAGAGTTCGGTTTCTTCTTTCAACTACCCCATTCTGCTGTGGAGTTCTAACAACTGATGTTTGATGTGTAATTCCAACATCTTCGAGGTACGTTCTTAACTCCTGATTTCTGAATTCTGTGCCATTATCTGTTCTTATAATCCTTACTGGAGCTCGAAGTAGAACTTGAATACGCTTCAGAAAGGTGATGATGATGCCTGGTGCTTCGTCTTTTGATCTCAAAAACTTTACCCAAGTATATCTTGAATAATCATCAACAATAACAAGAATATACTTCTTCCCATTAATGCTTTCAACTCTCATTGGGCCACATAAGTCCATGTGCAACAAATGTAACCTTGCTTCCGAACTAGGTATGGTTTTGGGTTTATATGATGCTCTTTTGCTTTTTCCTAGTTCGCATGATGGACATAGATGATCCTTGGTGTATTTGAACTTAGGAAGACCTGTGACGATGTTGTCTTTGGCTAACTTGTTGATCGTGTCGAAATTTTGATGGGATAAACGTCTATGCCACAGCCAGGACTTAGTTTCGGTTGCCCTTGTCCTAAGACAAATTGGTGATGTAGAAGCCATTTGGTTGATGTCGATAGCATACAAATTTGTACCACAATTACCAGTTAAGAGATCATCACCAACCAAATTTCTAATAAAAACCGTGTTTCTCCTGAATGCAACTTCTAAATCTGCATCACAAAACTGCCCAACTGAAAACAAATTGTGTCCCAACCCTTCGACGTAGTAAACTCGAGTGATTAAAAAATTCCCAAACTGAAGATCTCCATAACCCTGAATAGGTGCTACATGATCATTTCCAAAGCGTACAGTTCCCATGAATTTCCAGATGAAATTGATCAGCAACTTTAAATTCCCGGTCATGTGCTTGGAGCAACCCGAGTCGACGATCCAAAGACATATTTCGATAACCTGCCAAGAACAGAAGAGTTTGTATTTGGAAACCGTTTTGAAGTTGGTTCCATGGGGTTAGGAGTAAAATCTAAGTCACACTCATAGACAGTTGCTACTTTTTTAGCTTGAGCTATTTCTAATTTGCCGTTCTGAAGAGTGAACTCTCTACCCGTTGGAATCCATACACAATGCTTAACATAGTTCCTAGGCGTGCGACTATTAGTGGTGTTCCTAATTCTTTTAATTAGGTTTCCAACAAATCTAGATTTTGCACTAGGACCTTTCAAAACGCTCTTCTGTTCAGGCGTAACATTCACATTCTTAGAAACACATTCATCATGAACATCATTAATTAAACATTTCTTGCATATTAAACAAACAATGTCATTACATGCATTAGAACCAGTACTCTCGACATTACATTCAGATGAAATATGTCTCTTATTAGAAAGCGATAAATTCCTAGGGTGTTCTTCTACTTCTTCAACTTTATTCTTGCAACTACTCTTAGAGGCAGGCGAGACTCTATTGTTCTTTGTATTGCTCCTAGGCTTTAGTCTGCTGCTCCTAGAGGTGCTGTCTAATCCTGTAGAAGTTGAGGCACACACATTAGGATTTATGTTGTTGTCCTTTTTAGCATCACTAGACTCTTTAGAATTATCCTTTTTGCACGCATTTGTCTTAGAAGTGGAGGCAGACGCATTAGTGGGACTAATCCTAAAAAGGCCAGGTGCTAGAACTTTTGGTGTTTCGACAACCGCTTTTCCTTTATCAACAATCTTTTCATTTTCAATTTTCTTGGGCAAGGGTGTTGGAGTGACTGGTTTTGTCAAATCCTTTTTCTCATCGACTTTTGGAGCAAACCGTGAAATAGACATTTTTGGTTTTTGAACCATATTTGGAACATTTGGTTTCTCCGAAGTCGATGGTTTTGCAAACTTAGTTTCCTCACCCTTCCTTTTTTGACTTTCAAGCTGAGCCCTCAAAAAATCATTTTGCTCTTTCATGTTCTTGAAAGCATGCTCATACGACAGTTTGTCATACTTGCATTCTTCCTTTTTTCGATCAAGTTGTTTAAAACATGACACATTTTCTTTTTCAAGCTTTATAAGAGCATTTTCATATTTGGAGACAATTTCGGAGGTCTCAGCTCTCAGTCTTTCATCGTCTTGAACAGAGTATGTTTGTAAAATGATGGACATAATGTCAGTGGTCATAACAGCTTCGAAGAGAGAATCATTTAGGTTTTCCAAAACATTCATGTTTTCACGAGTATCATTAGCTTCGTTTATCAGGGATTTGTGGTCCTTGACAAAGTCGGCCGTTTCGTTTAAGAAAGCTTTTTCAAAATGGATTACCCTCGCACTGATGTTATTCAGTGGGATAGTAATTTCGTTTTCAAAAACTTTTTTCTGCTCAATATGAAAACTGGAATGCCAGTTGTTAATATCGATTGTAGTTTTAGAAGCAACAATATTTTGAAGTTCTTGAATTCTCTTTTTAACGTCATCCAAAATTTCTCTAGCCTCACTTGTATTAAAAGTGTTGTTAGAGGAAATTTGTTCCATTTTTGAAAGAGATTTGGAAACAATTACTTTCTTAGAAAACATTTTTGAGAATGGTCGTTTTATGGAAAACACAGATGGTTCTTTTTGTGGAAAAAAAGTAATTCCATAAGTTTGTTCAATTTGTTGTAATCAATGGGTTTCAAATCCTTTTGTTTCATTTTAGTAATGCTCTCTTCGACATGTTCTATCGTTTGCACAGAATCCCGAACGACGGGAGGATCATGTTTAGTGTAAATCGCATTACCATTGTACAAAACATTCTGTTCTTGCTGAGCTTTCTTGAGATTACTGGGGGTGTTGTTACCAAGAGCCACTTTATGTTTCGTATGGTAAACCGGATTAGTTTGATTTGAAATCATTTTCATTGTTTAACTTGACTGACCCGACTTAACCACTAATCCTTCTAAATGTGCAATCATGTGTTCTGACTCTACGATTTCGGCCAAAAGTTTGTCTTCTTTCTTAGCAAAGTCCTTTTTCAGCTCGTCCCTTTCTTTTTCAAGATTGGTATAAGCTGACTTTTGTTTAGAAAGTTGGTTTTGTAAATCAGAAATTTCCGCGTTTAAAGCTTTTATCTTTTTGAAAGAATTAACATCAAGTGTATCAAACTTGAGTTGCAATTGTTTTTCCCTTGAAACAGAATTTTGATAACCAGTTTCTAATTCAGACAATCTTTTGTTATGAAATTCAAAAGCTTTAACGTTTTCTTTGTAACTCTCAAGCTCAGCGGTCAATTTAACATTCGCGGCCTTAACATCGCGATTGACCTTTTTCACATTCTCAATTTCAATACGACAATTATTCAATAAGGATTCAAATAAAGCACGTGTTTCCTCATCATTCTCAGCATGCTGTGAAACGAAGCCTCCATTATGATTCACATCTGGAGTCGCTGATGGAGTATTGCTACTACTTGGCGTGTCCTGGAATGTATCATAAGTGGATGCTTGCTTCTCAAAATGTTGTTCCTCATGAGGAGACATATCAAATATATCATTATTGTGACATGTGTTGAAGTTTGATACCTCAGAGACTGCATTGATGTCATAGACCGGAGGTGTGTCAGAATCTGTGTCATACTTTGCCTCCTGAAGATTCGCCTTGAATATGCAGTTCGCATCGATATCCTCTCTATCTTCCATGTCATCCATAAGAGCCATAAAATCATTCTCCTCTGCATTCAACTGAAATCTTGCCTCTGCCTTTTGTGCCAACATCACTGCTTTCTGCAAGTATGCTAGATCTTTCTTGTTCGGCTTAGTAGGACAGTTCCTTGCCATATGACCTACACCCTGACAGTTGAAACACTTTACCAGATTACCTTGATTCACATTTCCTAAATTCCCAACTACTGGAGCTGCAACATTTCTATTCTTATTACCCATTTCCTGATTACCAACATTCTGACCCCTCTGATTTCCAACAAACTGACCCAACTGATTCCCTGCATACTGACCATACTGATTTCTTGCATTCTGATTCCCTGCATTCAGCATATTCTGATTCCCCATGTTAATTCCAGTAGCATATCCTTGCTGATTCCCATAAACTCCAACCATTTGGCCTCCGTTGCCCATATTGAAACTCGGCTGAGCAATCTGCTTGTTGCGAGTATTCGATGAAATCCTTTGGTTGTTGTTAGTTGGTGTAGAATAGCGTCCTTGGAATACCTTTGACAAAAAAGCAAACGCTTGGGTCAATGCTGCAGTAGCTTCATCATTTTCAGTGAATTCTGGTTCTTGGAATTGTTGGTATTGCTGTTGTGGAATAACATGTTGTTGTTGCTGTGGGTAGAACTGTTGTTGGTAGACCGGTGTTGGTTGTTGAATGTATGATGGTTGCATGTAGTTGTGAGTGGAAGATGATGGTGGTTGTTGTGTGTTCACTGGTAGCGGTGTTGGTGTAGTAGCAATTAATGCGAGAGGATCATGATTCTTTGCCAATCTTTCTTTCCTTACTTCATTAGCCTCAGCTTGGTTTTGCTTCAAAAAGTCATAGAGTTGATCATAATTCACCTTGTGTAAATCCTTTGTTTGATTGACAATTGTAACATAATGACCCCATTCTTCTGGAAGGTTATTGATGAATTTGATGTTTGTTGCAATTGTTCGAGGTATCAACTTGTTCCTGATTAACTCATTCATCAAAGTGCAAAACCTGGTGTAGTATGATTCAATTTGTTCACCTTTGGTGGATGTGAAATTCTCCCATTCAGTAAGAAGTTTGTTCTCAACGTCTTGTTGTCCAATCTCTGTTCCATGACATATCCTTCTAACACGTTCCCACATATCATGAGCAGTTTCACAGCTGTCGACCGCAGCAAAGATCTCCCGTGGTAATCCAAGTTGGATTAAATGCATTGCCATATCATCGGCTTTGATCTGCGCCATGTCTTCATCTGTGTAATCTGCTTCTGTTTGTACACGCACGAATGGTTGATTAGGAGGTGTTTCATTTGGATTACCTTCAATTTGAACTTGTCTTGGCTGAAATGGACCTTTTTCTATGGATTTTATCATTAATTTGCCACTATCTTTAGTTTTGATGTAACGAAGCATGCGGCTTGTCCATAGAAGATATCCACCTTTTTCAAGCATTGGAGGTCGGTTTTCTGCACCGGCTGCATGAATGTCTTGCTGAGTTGCCATTGATGAAGTGTAGATTGATAAAGTTGATTCTTGGATCGTTCCAACAAAGTAGGAGTTGTGTTTAGTGTAAGTTGATGCAAGTTTTTATGGTGAAAATTTTGATCTGAAACCTTAAAACCTCAATAACTTCCGTTCGGAGTGGATTTGGGCCTCGAAGCTTGGCTTGAATGATCTTTAGATGATTCAACGTGTCCTTCTTCTCGGTCTTCCGGTCGTTTTGACAGCAGATTCGTCGAAAACGGAGTTACGGTTCAAAAGTTATGGCCGTTTGAAGTTTGGTTGTCAAAAAGTCCAATTCTTACGCGTAAAGTCCTGATCTTATGCGTAAACAGTAAACTTAAGCGTAAAGGGTAAACTTATGCGTAAACAAAATCTTATGCGTAGGAAATGTTATGCGTAAACAAAAGTTATGCGTAAACTTTGTGTTTATGCGTAAGATTAGTTACGCGTAAGGTTTAGCTTATGCGTAAGATATTTTACGCGTAAGGTTTACAAACCAAACTAATCTCTCAAACTTATCCAAGCTTGAAAGATATCCCGTGTCGAAGTATTCCACAAACTTATCCAAGTCAGGGACGTACTGAGTCACCGATGCACGAAGAGAAGACCTTAGAAGAAACTTATGCGTAGATTTCTGAAACTTACGCGTAAGAATTTATGAGTAGACTTCAACTTACGCATAGAAAATCAATCTTGTGCGTAAGAAGAGGGTTTTGACCAGAGTTACGCGTAGAAAAAGGGTTTTGACCTCAACTTACGCGTAGATAGTACTGTAGACAGCTGTAACTTGTACTAGACACCCAACTTACGCGTAGGATGACTAGAAAACTTCAAAAATATGATTTTTTCACCCAAAAACTCCTTTTTCACTTGTTTCTAATGATCAAATCTTTCCCAAAACACTTAGAATCACTAAAGCTTCAATAAAAACAACAACTTTAACAATAAAACACGTAAAAATCAAAACTTTTTAATGAAAAATACACGTTTTTACATAAAAAACGAAACTTTTAAAGAGAAAGTTTGATGAAAACGATTTCCACGCACTCCTAAATCATTGTTAGGCGATTAATACCACTTGTTGGACCTTAGATATATCAACTTTAACACAAATATAAGCACTAGAAGAAGTAAAGATGATGACTTGGAATAGTATGTGTGGCGTTAGATTATATGAAAAAGAGTATAAAGATGAAGAGAACTTTTATTAAAAAACACACACAATACACACACAAGCACACCTTACAAATGAGAGGTAAGGTGCCTTATATAGTTAGAGAGAAAGGCCTCATGGGCTTTTCTAATGGACTTGGGCTTGGGCTTGGACTTGGTTACATGGTAGATAACAAGGCTTATGAAACATAGCACATAACATATTAGTTTTCCAAGTCCAATGCCCAATGACTAAACTAGTACTAGTCTTAACAAACGACACAAAGTTACAATATGAGAATGACCATCACTTCATAATACATATTTTTAATGCTAACAGTGATTGTGTTAGATGAATTTGCCCTTTGCGAATTAGCCCGAAATATGTGATTTGGAAGTGATTTGAGGTGTTTTTGGGTTTTGGTTTTCGTCACAGCAGAAGCAAGGGAAGGGAAGTATGAAAAAGTGGAGTGTTTGGCAAAAGGAAAAAGGAGAAAAACGGGTTTAAACTATCAGATGGCCGGTCCCCTTAAACATTAAGGGGCCGCCCTACATTTGGCTGCCGGTCCCCTTAAACATTAAGGGGGAGATGAGTGTGTAAATACTCATCATTTTTACCGTATTTTAACTGCCAAAACGCGTGAAAACATTCAAGAATGCATCAAAATAATGAAAATATCCCAAAGATCGCGTTTTATATGTTTTAAATGCAAAATGATCAAAAACAAACGAAAAACGGACAAAATTTGCATAATTGGCAGTTTCAGTCCCCCAACTTTCAGAATTTATCAAAACTAGTCCCTGAGCGTTTATTTTGAAAGAAAAGTCAAACCAAGTTCTTAAAAATCAAATAATGATCTTTGGGTGAAAATCTTTCAAAATGTACAAGTTTGCATCTTTGGTCCCTCAAGTTTGGTATTTGGCGATTTTGGTCCTCGGGTACTTAATGTTGGAAATTAAACATCTATGATCCTTTGGAAATTCAAACTTGGCAAAAGTAATCCCGGGTATTTTATTATGGAATTTGAACATCAAAGAACCTTGTGAATCACAAGTTGGCATAATTGACCCTTGGAAGTGATTTTGAAAATGTGGCAGAAGTGATCCTCAATATTCAGAAAATTATAGATTTGGTCCTTGTGTTTACCAAACGGATGCCTTGTATTATGGATCCCAGCACCTGATCCACTATCACCCTTTCCCTGGCCCAAAATTTCCCTTAAGCCCATCACCATTCAACCTAGCCCAACCCTTTTAACCAAAACCATTTCTCACGTTAAAAATAATACCCTTACCCTGGTCTTTTGACCTAGTCAAACATACCTCGCAATCTCCTTCTTCCACCTCTCTCTATTACCCAGATAATCATCCCTCCCCATCTCCACCTTTCCCTGCAACACGCAAACACCATCCCCCAAGACCTCAAAAGTCACCCCCACTCACACCTTCCCCAACCTCTCACAACCCCGTACCTACCCACGTCCACCCTTGCAATCCATATACCATTTAGGCACCAAAACAAGAATGGAGGGCTAGGATTACTCAACCTTTAATTGGAAGGCTGGGATTCAATCTACAGAGACACAAAGGATACAGCTCATCTTTGCACTCTCAAAAGAAGCACAAGGAATGGCATCCAAGAGGAGTGAAACCCTAATGTGTTAGTATAAATTGAAACTTTGTAAGCCCATATGAGGCAGTCAGTCAAGTAGGGTTTATTTTTATGTTTAGTTTTCTTTTAGCTCTGAGTTTTATCTTGTACTACCTTTCTTAAAGTTTAATGAAATTTCGAGTTTTTTTATTGTCTACTGTCGTACTTAGTTTTTTTACTTTCAATACTTGCTTATTCAAAAAAAAGAACTTATTTACAGTTAATTGTTATTATCAGGCTTAGACATAGTTCAAGTTCCTAAATATTTCCAATCCCATTTTGTTTTTCAATTAAAAATCTGTTAAGGGGTGTTGGGCACAAATATTTCTTTTGGGTAAAACTTCTCTTAAGCCGATTTCCAAATTCCACTAGGTTTAGGATAATATAGTTAGCAGCTTTGAAGTGAATTTTTTTCATTTTGAACAAGTATTGAGCATTCTGATTAGCTTTCTTAAAATTTAACTTTATTAATGTTATATAAAGCAGTGTAAGAAAAAAAAAAAAGTAGTTTAATCCTTGGTAGTTGTTTCTTTTCCTTAGTTCAAATCAGCCTAGTCTAGTGAATTAAACATAGTATATGGTTGTTTTTAGAGTCAAAGTTAATTGTTACCCAACTGCCATGGCAGTCCACAACTCAAAACCTCCATCAAAAATCCAATTTTTACTTCATAATTTGAAGGCGTTATGGGCTAAAAAATTGACTTACGGCTTCTTTTCCTACTAACCTTTATGACATTATTTTTGTTTTGTTTTTTGTGAATTTATTTGAGTGCTATTTCAGGTCCTCGAAGCAGCCCTCAGCCCCTTTGCACCCCTGGTACATCAGTCCAATTCTTGCCATTTTCTTGTATGCTTATTGTGTGCTTGTGCTCATTTTATTTTTTAGAATAAGTGAACTAGGTTAATTAGGTAAGTTAGCTTATTGTGGATTAGCCTAGGCGTAAGTACTTAAATACGCTTCGTTAGATTCATGGGACTGCTGCTCTTCAGGTCCTAAACAGTTACTTTTATTGATAAATGACAAGCTCAAATTTGATCGAAACTGTGTTTCTAAGGTCTTTGGTAAACGGGCTTCATTAGTTTCCTTCCCCCTAGCCCAGCTTCTTGAGCTAGTGAGCCTTTCGTTAGCTTAAGGTAGATAGGATAGAGGGTGTTTGGTCAGCATAGGTAGCAGTTAAGCTTGTTGATTTAAGTTGACTCTTGTTGTTAATTGCTAGTTTGATCAACGCCAGTAGGTTGTTTGTTGTTGTTTATGATGATATTTGCATGACTTACCCTTGGCTCGTGACTCGCGTTTGATTTTTTCATTAGCTTATTTAGATTTGCAAGTATAGCCCTTCCTTTGGTTTTCTTTTTGGGTTCTGTTACTGCTATTTATTCTTGTTTTTATAATCTGAGTTTCATGTCGTTCCTTGTTCTTGTGTTTGTTGTTGTTATCAGTGGTTGTCTATAGTCGTTATTGTTAATGCTTATTGTCGTTATTTATGGTGGTTATAAGCTTATTTGAGCCGTTTGTGTAATTGTAAGATTTTTCAAAGAACCTTGAGTTAAAATCTCACAACTTTGAACCTGTTGGGGAATGCATCAGTAAGCATTGAGCGTGTTCACTTGTTGCTTCTGTGTTGATTTTTGCTTGTTATTCATAGACGCTGGATAGCATTGCAAATAATTGTGTTGGAGTTAATTTGTGACTTGGTGTTTGGCTTTTGAGATAAACTTCTATCTGCTACTTTTTTTTTAAATTCCTTTTTGACATAAATCTCTTTACTGTTGAAGCTTTTCAGTTTGCATAAGCTAATTTAAAGCCTTTCAACAAAAGCTCTTTTACAAAAGATGATCATGATTGTTGTTAAAATGACTTTGCAAAAAGAAAAATAAAAAAAATATATTTGAAAAAGTTGTGGTCCAGGGGATTCGAACCTGGGTTACTCTAAACACAACAGACACAAACACACCACCCTTTCCATCCGCCCTTGGGTCTTATTTGTGTATTTCTTTACAAAACTTAATATTTAATCACTTAGTCTTCTGTTTGCTTGTTTAAACCTTATCAGATCTAGTTAAGCTTATTCCTAGCTTATTTTTGCATTGTACCTGGCTTTTTTATATTTTTCTTAGGATCTTAATAGCTTGTAGTAATTTTCTAAAAAAGTTTCAAATTTTTAGGAGTTGTAGTTTAATTATTAGAATTTAATTAGTATTAATTAGTTTTTAAATCATAATAAATAGAATTTTCATTGAAAAATTAATTTTCTTTTTCTCAAAATTTTCTTTTGTCATTTAGCTCGTTAGAAAATTATTTGGATACCCATAGGACTCGCGTAGCTCAAAATTCACGTTTTTATTTGCGCGTTGACGTTTATTTAGAATAAACGTCACGTTTATGTGAAATTTGTGATTTTTAGGATTCCCGATACCTATTTCTTGTTTCCCGTAGTGTTTTAGGTTATTTTTAATAAAACTTAGCATTCCTTAGTTTAATTTCCCACTTAGGTTACGTTTATTCCATTTTCGTTCGTTAATTTGTAATTTACGTTAATTTAACGCACAACAAAACCAAATAACCTTTCCAATCATACAAGATTTTAATCCCAATCTCACTCGAAGCTTTCCATTCACACCTCGTTGGGGTACGACCCGGGAAATCACTTCCCGGTCTCACAATTTGAATATCACTTTCACAAGTTTTGCGAGGTAATCGTTTTCCTAAAACGGTTTACTTGTATTACTTCACGTTTATTTGTCTCACGACAAGTTAAACCTCACGTTTGTTGATATTTTGATAAATTGTTGTTTGCACACACCAAAACACAACGAATCAAATGGCGCCGCTGCCGGGGAGGCTGTGTGTCGAAAGTCTCGATAAGGTTTAGACGATTAGTCTTGTAGAACCTTCGCAAGAAGTTACGCTTTTATAAAACGTATAAAAAACACAAAAAGATTTTCCCGTTTCTTTGTTTCATAAATACAACATTAAAATTTTACCACCGCAAATCAAGGCAGAACACCTACCAACTGGGGGTGTGACCATAATAAGTTCCCAAACAAAAGATCAAAACTTGCCTTTGCATCACTTGCGTTTTGGAAAACTTTTAAACGAGAAACACACTTTAAGAGGAGTCGAAACGGTATGTGGCGATCCAACGAACTTCGCCCAGTGAGAGATCCATTCTTCTCTCCCGCTCCTTTGTGCGTTTTTCTTTAGAAGTTAACCTTGCGTTTGTGATTATTGGTTTAAGTTCCCCTGTCTTTATGAGTTGGTCTTGTTTTAATTGTTGTGCTTTTCGAAAAACCCAAAAATAATCTTCGTCTCCTGCCGTTTAATTCTTCCTTCTCATCCCTTGTTAATGTTTAATTCTTATGTCATCACTCGACTATCACTGTTTTCATTGTAATAGTTCGGTGGATGACGATCTTCGTTGTTACAAGTGTGGGTGTGAGCGGTGTGGAAGTGATATTAGAGACGGATTTTGTAAATGGTGCAAAGCAAATTCGAATGCTTTCAATGATTCTCAAAATTCTTCCGACGTCCCATCACATCCCGAAATACGAACTATGAATGGCAAACCGTCAAGAGTCGATCCACAACTCTCACAATTTACGATTCGAAGTTTATCAAGCAAACGTACTGAGCTTAAAACGGTGACTAAAATAAACGACTTGCCTGATCATCACGTTTATCAAGAACAAAAACCGGGGACCATAACGGAAGTGGTAGAAATTTCTAGCTCTCAGAGCATGTCACTTGTCCCACCTCCGGATTTTTCAAAATATTCTTCGAGACTTGATAATCATTCGAATTATTTTGTCGATTCTTTGAATGACCCGATTCCTTCTCTAAGGCAATCGTTCATTCCTTGCGTCGGTTGTGGTGAGCCACTTTTCGGTCAACCATGTCGTTGGTGCACGTGTGAACGATGTGGTAATGATATTCAAAACGGAAGTTGTTTGTTTTGTGGCTCGAGTAATTCATTCGCTTACGATTCTAATCTGAGCTTTTGCAATGAGCCACAAAATAATTTCATTTCATATGATCATAATCCGTGTTATCAAAATTTCAACGCCGAATCGTTTCAAAATGCACCAACTTCACAACAATACGGTTGTGAGTATTGTGGAGGTCCACATTTTAGCACCAATTGTCACACTACGAATCTTTTTCCTTGTGACAACAATTATCACGATCAACCTCCACAATACCAAACTTTTGAAACAAAACCTCAACCATTTCCTCAAGAACTTTTGCAAAATGTCTTAAATACTCTTAAGGATTTGGTTAACAAACCTGCTCTGGAAGAACCTCGTCCTAAGTCTTACAAAGAAATACTAGCCGAAGAAGCTGAAGAAGCAGCTAGAGTAAGACTTCAAATGCGTAAAACTATCATCTACGATGACGATGACGATGACAACAACAATAGTGATGACGAAGATACCCTTGATATTCGTCAAGGCTCTTCAGATCCATCAGTTGTGGTTCCTTCCGTGAAAAATCAGGGAGAAAATAATGTGACGGAGAAATTACTAACCGTTGATCAAATGGAACTTGAAAATTCCATAACTGCTAGTACTCCTAAACTCCCTCAGCTTATTGGTATCACATCCGAAGTTCACACTCACTCTCTAAAAATAGGGGATGAGCATCTTAGCACTGTTCCTGAAACGGAATCGGATGAATTCATAAAGTCTAGTGTTGAGAACCTTGTCCCAATCCCAGGAGAGTCACAGGGAACTTTCGATCATAGGTGTGATTTACCTTCCCCTCCTGAAAATCCAAAAGATCATTTTGAAACTTTCTCCGATTTTGATGATGATTGTACATCTTATGGAGAAGTTGAGTATGTAGAGGCATCACTGCCTCATTCTAATGTTGACCTTCTCCTTGAGGAGTTCACAGACGAACTTACTCACATAAATCCACTTCCATTGGGAAGTGATGATGATCTGTTTGATTTCGAAGCCGATCTGGGAGAAATTGAAAACCTTTTAAACTCTAATCCCAACATCGAGCTTAATGCTTCACATACTGATGAAAATTCTTTATCTTCTGGAAACATTAGTCATGTGGAAGGATTACCTTCTGAGCTAGTCAGCTTAGAAGATGAGAATGATGATGATATTGACATTGAAATAAAAAATGAAGCCCTTCGTGCCACATTATTAAATGTCAGTCACCTCGTCTCTAAAATTGAGGCTTTCAAAGAGAAACCTATTTCATCTCCTATCCTCATTAAGGATAGTGACATTTTTTCCGATGAGTTTATACCGGAGTTTGAAGCCTTCACGTTTGATCCTATGGGAGAGAAGATTAGTGGCAGTACCACTTCTCATTCTCATAATTCTCTCCCCGATTATGAATCATTTACCTTCGATGAGTTCTCCTGTGAACTCACTCGCATCGATCTCGAATATGATTCATTCACCTTTGATGAGTTCTCTTGTGAACTCACTCATATCATATCTCCTCCGGAATATGATAACTTCTACTTTGATCTAGACACATCCAGGATATGTCTTGATCACATGAGCTTAAATGATGAGATTCATGATGATGAATCCATGAATCCTCCTCCTGATGATGATGAGTTAGTCAAGACGTTTATCATGACTTTCTTTCTATTTTTCACCTATCGGGTGACGTCTCCTGTTTTTCATTCATTCGGGAATGAAGACATTATCTTTGACCCGGCATCACCACTTATAGTTTATACTATTTTGAGCCGGGTACTTATCTCATCGGTGTGGAACTTTCACGTGCTTCAAATGTTTGTCCAAACATCTTGAATGAAAGTCTGATAGAGATTGTTTCTTCCACATCTTGTTTCCCCATGGACCAATGAATTCGGGGATCGAGTCAAGCTAGCGACTCGACAAACAAAAACAAGTAACAACAAACATGGGTTTTCACCCGTGTATCTGATTTCCTTCTATTTTCTAACACCAAAGTGTGGGGGAATGGCCACCCCCCGCAATTGTTTGCAATGTATATATCTTATTCAAAAAAAAAAAAAAAAAAAAAAAATGAAAATGACAAAAATATGTGTTGTTGTATAAATAAAGTGAAAAATGAAAAATGACACTTCCACAATTAGTTTTTAATATTTTCTTCTTACGTTCAAAATTTCGGCATAATAGCCGGGACTTTGAATATTGAGGACAATATTCAACTCTAAGTGCGGGGGAGGGGAAAATTCTAGCGAATTTTATCAAACTATATCGTCTAGTACCCCCGTTTTTGGCCAAAATTTTAAAAAAAATTATCACTTTATTTCAAAATTTTTGTGGTAATCAGTCCGCCAAGTCTAAACGACAAAAAGGATTGACTAATCCAGGAGCAAACGGTTCTTGGTAAAGATAACTCAAACCCGTTTATGGCTTGCAATTTGCCAAAAATTGTATGGTTCCTCAACTCCCCATTATCCTCAAAAGCTAATGAGTTGGCTAGCCCGCAAGATTATGGCTTGTGGTAAAGGCCGTGGAAAAACCATAATTGGTAATCAGCTCACCAAGATGTTGACTATTCCATCAAGAGCTGGCTAGTCCAGAAGCAAACGGCTTTTGGTAAAGACAAATCAAATCCGTTGACAGCTGGTGGTTTGCTCAAAATCACACGGTTATCAGGTGTGCCACAGTTCTTACACCTGGCTACTCCAGAAGTGATGGCTTTTGGTAAAGAGACTTCAAATCCATCAAGTTTTTCACAAAAGATTGCTAGGGACTAGCAATACTCAAGTGTGGGGGATTGATGAGTGTGTAAATACTCATCATTTTTACCGTATTTTAACTGCCAAAACGCGTGAAAACATTCAAGAATGCATCAAAATAATGAAAATATCCCAAAGATCGCGTTTTATATGTTTTAAATGCAAAATGATAAAAAAACAAACGAAAAACGAACAAAATTTGCATAATTGGCAGTTTCAATCCCCCAACTTTCAGAATTTATCAAAACTAGTCCCTGAGCGTTTATTTTGAAAGAAAAGTCAAACCAAGTTCTTAAAAATCAAATAATGATATTTGGGAGAAAATCTTTCAAAATGTACAAGTTTGCATCTTTGGTCCCTCAAGTTTGGTATTTGGCAATTTTGGTCCTCGGGTACTTAATGTTGGAAATTAAACATCTATGATCCTTTGGAAATTCAAACTTGGCAAAAGTAATCCCGGGTATTTTATTATGGAATTTGAACATCAAAGAACCTTGTGAATCACAAGTTGGCATAATTGACCCTTGGAAGTGATTTTGAAAATGTGGCAGAAGTGATCCTCAATATTCAGAAAATTATAGATTTGGTCCTTGTGTTTACCAAACGGATGCCTTGTATTATGGATCTCAGCACCTGATCCACTATCACCCTTTCCCTGGCCCAAAATTTCCATTAAGCCCATCACCATTCAACCTAGCCCAACCCTTTTAACCAAAACCATTTCTCACGTTAAAAATAATACCCCTACCCTGGTCTTTTGACCTAGTCAAACATACCTCGCAATCTCCTTCTTCCACCTCTCTCTATTACCCAGATAATCATCCCTCCCCATCTCCACCTTTCCCTGCAACACGCAAACACCATCCCCCAATACCTCAAAAGTCACCCCCACTCACACCTTCCTCAACCTCTCACAACCCCGTACCTACCCACGTCCACCCTGGCAATCCATATACCATTTAGGCGCCAAAACAAGAATGGAGGGCTAGGATTACTCAACCTTTAATTGGAAGGCTGGGATTCAATCTACAGAGATACAAAGGATACAACTCATCTTTGCACTCTCAAAAGAAGCACAAGGAATGGCATCCAAGAGGAGTGAAACCCTAATGTGTTAGTATAAATTGAAACTTTGTAAGCCCATATGAGGCAGTCAGTCAAGTAGGGTTTATTTTTATGTTTAGTTTTCTTTTAGCTCTGAGTTTTATCTTGTACAACCTTTCTTAAAGTTTAATGAAATTTCGAGTTTTTTTATTCTCTACTGTCGTACTTAGTTTTTTACTTTCAATACTTGCTTATTCAAAAAAAAGAACTTATTTACAGTTAATTGTTATTATCAGGCTTAGACAAAGTTCAAGTTCCTAAATATTTCCAATCCCATTTTGTTTTTCAATTAAAAATCTGTTAAGGGGTGTTGGGCACAAATATATCTTTTGGGTAAAACTTCTCTTAAGCCGATTTCCAAATTCCACTTAGGTTTAGGTTAATATAGTTAGCAGCTTTGAAGTGAATCTTTTTCATTTTGAACAAGTATTGAGCATTCTGATTAGCTTTCTTAAAATTTAACTTTATTAATGTTATATAAAGCAGTGTAAGAAAAAAGAAAGTAGTTTAATCCTTGGTAGTTGTTTCTTTTCCTTAGTTCAAATCAGCCTAGTCTAGTGAATTAAACATAGTATATGGTTGTTTTTAGAGTCAAAGTTAATTGTTACCCAACTGCCATGGCAGTCAACAACTCAAAACCTCCATCAAAAATCCATTTTTTACTTCATAATCTGAAGGCGTTATGGGCTAAAAAATTGACTTACGGCTTCTTTTCCTACTAACTTTTATGACATTATTTTTGTTTTGTTTTTTGTGAATTTATTTGAGTGCTATTTCAGGTCCTCGAAGCAGCCCTCAGCCCCTTTGCACCCCTGGTACATCAGTCCAATTCTTGCCATTTTCTTGTATGCTTATTGTGTGCTTGTGCTCATTTCATTTTTTAGAATAAGTGAACTAGGTTAATTAGGTAAGTTAGCTTATTGTGGATTAGCCTAGGCGTAAGTACTTAAATACGCTTCGTTAGATTCATGGGACTGCTGCTCTTCAGGTCCTAAACAGTTACTTTTATTGATAAATGACAAGCTCAAATTTGATCGAAACTGTGTTTCTAAGGTCTTTGGTAACTGGGCTTCATTAGTTTCCTTCCCCCTAGCCCAGCTTCTTGAGCTAGTGAGCCTTTCGTTAGCTTAAGGTAGATAGGATAGAGGGTGTTTGGTCAGCATAGGTAGCAGTTAAGCTTGTTGATTTAAGTTGACTCTTGTTGTTAATTGCTAGTTTGATCATCGCCAGTAGGTTGTTTGTTGTTGTTTATGATGATATTTGCATGACTTACCCTTGGCTCGTGACTCGCGTTTTATTTTTTCATTAGCTTATTTAGATTTGCAAGTATAGCCCTTCCTTTGGTTTTCTTTTTGGGTTCTGTTACTGCTATTTATTCTTGTTTTTATAATCTGAGTTTGATGTCGTTCCTTGTTCTTGTGTTTGTTGTTGTTATCCGTGGTTGTCTATAGTCGTTATTGTTAATGCTTATTGTCGTTATTTATGGTGGTTATAAGCTTATTTGAGCCGTTTGTGTAATTGTGAGATTTTTCAAAGAACCTTGAGTTAAAATCTCACAACTTTGAACCTGTTGGGGAATGCATCAGTAAGCATTGAGCGTGTTCACTTGTTGCTTCTGTGTTGATTTTTGCTTGTTATTCATATACGCTGGATAGCATTGCTAATAATTGTGTTGGAGTTAATTTGTGACTTGGTGTTTGGCTTTTGAGATAAACTTCTATCTGCTACTCTTTTTTTTAAATTCCTTTTTGACATAAATCTCTTTACTGTTGAAGCTTTTCAGTTTGCATAAGCTAATTTAAAGCCTTTCAACAAAAGCTCTTTTACAAAAGATGATCATGATTGTTGTTAAAATGACTTTGCAAAAAGAAAAATAAAAAAAATATATTTGAAAAAGTTGTGGTCCAGGGGATTCGAACCTGGGTTACTCTAAACACAACAGACACAAACACACCACCCTTTCCATCCGCCCTTGGGTCTTATTTGTGTATTTCTTTACAAAACTTAATATTTAATCACTTAGTCTTCTGTTTGCTTGTTTAAACCTTATCAGATCTAGTTAAGCTTATTCCTAGCTTATTTTTGCATTGTACCTGGCTTTTTTATATTTTTCTTAGGATCTTAATAGCTTGTAGTAATTTTCTAAAAAAGTTTCAAATTTTTAGGAGTTGTAGTTTAATTATTAGAATTTAATTAGTATTAATTAGTTTTTAAATCATAATAAATAGAATTTTCATTGAAAAATTAATTTTCTTTTTCTCAAAATTTTCTTTTGTCATTTAGCTCGTTAGAAAATTATTTGGATACCCATAGGACTCGCGTAGCTCAAAATTCACGTTTTTATTTGCGCGTTGACGTTTATTTAGAATAAACGTCACGTTTATGTGAAATTTGTGATTTTTAGGATTCCCGATACCTATTTCTTGTTTCCCGTAGTGTTTTAGGTTATTTTTAATAAAACTTAGCATTCCTTAGTTTAATTTCCCACTTAGGTTACGTTTATTCCATTTTCGTTCGTTAATTTGTAATTTACGTTAATTTAACGCACAACAAAACCAAATAACCTTTCCAATCATACAAGATTTTAATCCCAATCTCAATCGAAGCTTTCCATTCACACCTCGTTGGGGTACGACCCGGGAAATCACTTCCCGGTCTCACAATTTGAATATCACTTTCACAAGTTTTGCGAGGTAATCGTTTTCCTAAAACGGTTTACTTGTATTACTTCACGTTTATTTGTCTCACGACAAGTTAAACCTCACGTTTGTTGATATTTTGATAAATTGTTGTTTGCACACACCAAAACACAACAAATCAGGGGGCCGCCCTCCAAAATTTGATTTTTGTGATTTTGATTTCTGGAAAGAGCAAAAAATTATTCATATGTATGTATTAGATTTATATTTAATCAAAAATACGTTGGAGGGTATTCGCACGAAAGGAATTACTTGACACTTTTAATCGACAATTTGCCAATTAAATTTTCTTGATCATTTCGGATGAAATTTATCAAGTTGTCAAGTACACGAGAACGTTGTGAAAGGTTCATAAGTATATATATATATATATATATATATATATATATATATATATATATATATATATATATATATATATATATATATATATATATATATATATATATATATATGTAGTATGGGCTTATAAGACGAGAATAAAGGAAGGAGACGAATGCAACGGAAGCCAAGAGTTTGTTTCATCCATAGATTTTTCGACTCATCTCTCTTCATCAGCATGAGTGTTGTTGAACATTAAAGTTCAATAAGGCAAATGGGAAAAGAAAAGGTTCGTAAACGAACAATTTCTAGTTCTAGAAAATCAACAAATGAGTTTTCTAGGTTATAAGATCCTAGATATAGCTAAATGTGTATATATATATATATATATATATATATATATATATATATATATATATATATATATATATATATTTAGATATAGTATAAGTAAATAAGTATATATATGTATAGAAGTAAAGACTAAAGAGAATAATGAACCAATCAAAATCACATAAAAGCTAGATACTAAACTAAGCATGCATTTGTTTACAAGGAAATAAAAGGAAATGTGTACGTTTCGTCTTCAATGCGTTAAACTTCAAAATCTTCAAAGGAAAGTCCGAACACGGGGTGACATCAAAGATTTCCATGTATGAATGGCGAAAGTTTTCACGTTGGTCCCCATGGTCTCATTTGAACAAAGTTGTTTGTCCCGAACATGTTTTGTATTTGACTTGGGTGCATATATGGTGGAAACATTCCCCATGGATTGAAGTTCCACATTTGTTGATTATTGTTAAAGTTTTGTCTACTTTGGTTTACTCTTGGTTGAGGTGTTTTAGGTCTAGGGTAAGAATTATTCGGTTTCCTAGGTGGTGGAGTTTTAGATCTTGTTTTAGTTTTGGACGATCCTACTTCGGTTTTTAAAGATGGTTTATAAAACGGTTTTATTTCTTCATTACTAGCTAGATGTATTTTCTTATCATTTATGAGTATATACTCAGGATTAGATTTTGAAGGTTTTAGTTCTTTGAGTTCGCTTTCAAATTTAACATTTTTAACTTCACTTGTTGAGGCTTGGGTTGAGTTAAAACCTAGACCGGTTTTATCTCCGGATATTCTTTGAATACTTATAATTTTACTAAGTGAGTTACTACTATTTTCAAATTTATCAAGTTTAAAAATTTCTTCCTTAAGTTTGTTGTTTTCACTTCTAAGCTCTTGACATGATTTACATTCTTCAAAAGTTTCTTTACCTTTCTCAAGTTGATGTATTTTAATTTTTAGTTCAAGTACTTCATTTTCTAATTTGTTATTTATGTATTTTAGTGATTTGTTTTTAGCCATAACTTGTTGTCCTAGTTTGCATAATCTATTGTATTCACTATCTAAGTCTTTTTCATCTAATGATAAATTTTCATCGCTAAAATATTCGGTTTCGGAACGTACCTCACTTGATGTTTTAGCCGTGAGACATTTTTCTTCCTTTGTTGTTTCTTTCTCATCTTCATCGCTATCACTCCAAGCACCTCCAATAAACGCTCTTTGATTTTGATCTCTTGTCATCATTGGACATTTTCCAATAAGGTGATTCGGATCACCACAATTGAAACATTTTCTCTCATTCTTGATATACTTGTCATCATTATTCTTTTGAGATGTTCTTCTTTCATCGTGTGGTTGTCTAACGAATCTTCCTCGCCTTTTGAAGAATTTCTTGAAATCTCTTACGGCCATAGCATATTCTTCGTCTTCGCTTTCGGAAGATGAGCTATCTTCGTTGTTGGATTCCTTTCTAGCTTTCAAGGCGATTGACTTGCTTTGCTCTCGTTTCCCTTTAACCTTTTCGGAGTCCTTCTTTATTATTGCTTCGTAGACTTTTAAATTACCAATTAATTCATCAAGTTGTAGCGTTGACAAATTCTTCGATTCTTCAATAGCCGTCACTTTAGCTCGCCATTTTGGGTGAAGAGCTCTAAGAAACTTCCTAACAAAATTCTTACTAGAGAAATTCTCATCAAGTGTTTTTAAACTTGTGATTATAGTGTTAAATCTAGCAAAAGCATTATCAATTGATTCCTCTTCCGGAATCGTGAATTGCTCATATTGTTGAACAAGTAGATCTATTTTGTTATCTTTGACTTGATTATTACCTTGGTGGGTTATTAACA
Source organism: Artemisia argyi (assembly GCA_030686995.1). Taxonomy (NCBI): domain Eukaryota; kingdom Viridiplantae; phylum Streptophyta; class Magnoliopsida; order Asterales; family Asteraceae; genus Artemisia; species Artemisia argyi. The sequence continues at coordinate 73,576,653 of CM060677.1, forward strand.
AAGAGTTCCAAATTTCTTTTGCGGTTTCACACATAAAGATCCTTTCGTACTCTTTACGTGGTAGCGCATTGTAAATAACCATTTTTGCTTCATTATTTTTAGCAAGTTTTCTTTTTAAATCATCATTTTGTTTTTCAAAAGGTACGATTTCATCTTTCTTAGTTTCGGGGTTATTTTGAATAGGTAAAAAATCACCATTGGTAATAATATGCCAAATATCTAGATCTTTTGATTTCACATAAGTTTCGAATCGATTTTTCCAATATAAAAATCCATCACTTTCAAATAGTGGTGGTCTTTGCATAGATTGCCCTTCTAAATATTTTTCAGATTCCATAGATCGTTACAAGTTTTAAAATACAATATATTTTAAAAATCTTGCTAAACCTGGCTCTTGATACCAATTGTGGAAAACTAGAAGGGGTGGTTGAATAGTTTTACGTCCTTTTTAAATTTATAAACACAAGTTTGTTTTAAAAACTTCGATTCTAGTTTATGTGAACTCAATACTTGCACTATATGAACAATTGTGTAGTAACTAACTAACAAAACTAATATAGTAAAGGTAAATAAATAAGTAATGAGAAGAGTTAGAAAGATCAAACCACAACACAAGGATTTATAGTGGTTCGGCTACAAGGACACATTCCTTGTTCCTACTCCACTCCCCGAGTCACCTACTCGAGAGTTTTCTTCACTATGTCAACAAACTCCCTTTTGGCGGAGAAAACCTTACACACCAATTTACACACCACACAACTTCACAACTTGATCACAACTTCTTCACACCAATATACTACACATCAATCTTCTTCACAACTATCTTCTACACACCAATCTTCTACTTCACACCTATCTTCACAACTAACCTACTTCACTACTTATCAACTTCTATTATCTACACAACTTCTATATCTTCTACACAATTAATCACAAGCACAACACAATATTCACAAATGAATATATATACACTATGCACAACTACTCTTCAACACTTCTTGAACTTGGTTGTAGAAAGAGTGTTCTTCTTTTGCACTTTGGATGAGAATGGATGATGAGGGATTGAATCACTTTAAACAAGGATTAATATACAAATGATCAAAGGGTTTTAGAGGATGTTTAGAGAGTTATAGATCTGAAAATTTCGTGCAAAAGGTGGGGAAAAATTCCAGAATTAAGGTGGTATTTATAGGAGAAGAATTCTGACATTTTCTGACAGGGGAGCCTGGCCGGTCCCCTTAAATCGTGGCCGGTCCCCTTAAAATTAAGGGGACCGCCCCTTATAATTAAGGGGGCCGCCCAACTGTAACGGCCAGAAAACTTGTCTTTTAGTGGGGAAAGTTTATTTGGTGAAAAACTAACTGATTTTGGTTAAATATTTGAAATCATATATTTAGTATGATTAAAACATTTTTCTTTATTACCAAAAGTGTTTTTCAAAAATATATAATATGTTTATATATTTAAATAAACTTTGTATTAGTTAATTAAATATCCCTTTGATCATAAGATGTATTAAGCACTTGTTTATCCATACCTTAAGTGATTAAGTTGGATATAGTTGTATAAACTAGCTTAATACTTGTTTACGTAGTAATCTTACGATTGACGAGTTTACATTTTGTGATCGTCAAAATATAGTGATATCGAAAAATATAAATAACGTTTTCATACATTATTTATGTCAACACAATTTTTGAAAGACAATGCACTTGGTGTGTTTGGCAAATAACAACAAAAAGGATACAATTCTTAACTAATGGAAGACATGATTGGTTAGCAACCAAGTTTTTCATGAATCAAAAAGTTCTATGCATAAACCCTAAGATTCTAGTTAATGAATGTAAATGAGAATGTTATACTTGAATCAAAAATGCAATTATGATTAGAACACTTACAAAGTTGATTGGATTAGAAGAGATTGGATTGAAAGCCCTAAATTTCGTATGGTTATGTGTTTTTGAGAGGGTGATGGCCGTTTGAAAGTGAATGATTAAGTTAAGAGGGTGTTTGGTTTTGAAATTACAAATAAAGCATCCTGCAGCTTTAGCGGACCAGGCGGAACCAAAGGGAGGGTTCCGCCCGTATGGTCTGAGGGTTCCGTGGGAACTGCAGGGAAAAATTCAAAAGGAATTTTCTTGATTTTTGTGGTTTTATCCTAATGTTCAAAACTAAAGTTTTAGGTCTTATGAGTCTTTGACTAAGCCTAGGGATGATGAATGCTTCTCATTCAAGAGGTTTTGTGAAAACGTTGATAGAATGGTTAACGTAGAAGACTTTCTTAGTTAAGACGTTCCTCAATGAATATTCTTACCAAGGCGATGAAGATGGATCACAATATGTCAATTAACAACATAATGGATTGGATTGTCGCTGAAGTCGATGCTTCCTTTGTTGAAGGGATAACAATGTTGATGAGATGAATTCTGTTGTCGACGTGAGTTAGCTTGTTCAAGTGGAGCTTGTTGATGTGCTTCTCCATCCGATACTAATTTGAGAGCCTTACGTGTTTAGGAGAATCATTGGGTAAGAGAGTATAAAAGTACAAGTACCACTTGGGCTTTTCTTATCAACTTATTACCGACATAATTCCATTTGGCATACACTATGGTTTCTATTCCCGTTCTTTTGGGATACCATAATCCTAGTTGTGTAGTACCTTATGATGAATCCAAACAAGCTCTTTCGAAATAGTTGTTTTAGGATCTTTTCTAAAGACGAGCACATAGACAAATACTAAACATAATATTGGATCTAATTGTTATGAGAACAAGTAGTCTTCTGAACATTTCTCTATGTTTAGTTTTACCTATGGATTTGCTAATCTCGTTCTTGATAAGTCATCAATAACTTAACCATTGAGAACAAGAGAGTAACTAGGAATGTCTTTAAGTTAAAATCCCTTGCTTTTGGGGCTTGCTTTTATTATTAAAAGGTCTTTCAAATATTGACACTATAATCACTTGATTACTTTGTGAAATCTATTTTGTTTCACTAGTTGTTTTACTCTAAATTCCAAAAATTGTTTTTGTTGAATTTGTTTAGACACAACTATGACCTATAAATAAAGTTTTATAACTTATGTCAATTTTGCTTGATTCAATGTTTGACTCAAGGTGAGAAGATGTTATTTTGTATTTTTATCATTAATGTTTTACACAACATACTTGTCTTGCCATCATTGAACTTTCGACTAAGTCATCATCTACCAAAGATGATATCTTAGAAGGAGGAGATCACTTGTTAAATGTTATATTCAACGACTCCTAGACTCTTTGGGTTTTCTTACTTAAGACACTATGAATTCTATTTGTTTTGAAAAAGTCCAAGAGGTACAACATCATAAGACTAGGTGTCACATTTGATGTGTAAATCCTAGATGTTGAAAAATCATTTTCTTCCACACATCCTAATGTAGGCTAATGTGTTTTATTTCACCTTGTGTGTTTTATGTGAAATTATTATAAAGGGGTGATTGAAGTAAAACACAATTTAAGACCCAAAGTATGGTGTTTGAGAATGTTGTTTTACAAATGTTTGTTTTGTAAGCATCGCAAATGTGTTAGACATTTTAACACTTAGGAAATTCTTAGTTAGCTCACTTGTAAGCAAGAGTTGAGTGAGACTTACTCAAGAGTTTTCTCGTGTTTATCTCTTGACGGTTAAAGAACCGAAGCACCTTATATCTCCTACTAGTACTCATGACGAACTTCCTTATCTTAGAGAATCTAATCATTGTTATTATTAATAGCGGGTAAACACTTTAGAATACTACTAATAATACATACTACAACACATAATGCTAGAAACAGGAGACAATCAAAGTCAATGTTGAAGTAATGCGTACCTTTTAAATTGCATAGAGATGCTATCACAATGCGTAAAATCTTGGTTTGACAACACGCTTGGAAACTCAATTACTCATGTATCCAAAAAGGTTAGATAATCATATAAAAGCATAGAGCATGATAATCTTAAACCTTTTATCATGAGTTTCTATTTGAGATTGAATTATCTCTAAATCTCTCTTCTAGGTTTAACAAATTTTACTTGCTTTGTTTTACTAGTTGATGATGCTTTAGAGTTAAATCCTAATCTGGTTTTATCTTCAAACAACCTTTGACTTCTCAACAATCTTTCAAGAGATTTTGAGCTTTCATTAAATTTTGCTAGTATTTTTCCTTTCTCATTTTGCTTTTTAATCTCATGTTTGTATTCTAGACATAATTTACATTCTAGATCAATTTCAACATTACTCTCAAGTCTAGACATTTTATCTTCTAACAAGATTTCCTTTTCAAAGTTATTCACAAAAGATTTTGAAGACTCATTGTTAAAGATAGTTTTTAGGTTCATGTTACCTAAAAGTTTAGACTCATTTTCTAATTTAGAAAATTCTAAGATGAATGTGTCAAAGCAAAAATGTTTGGTTTCAACATGTACCTTGCTTGTTGTTTCAATAAATTGACAATCAACCACCAGATCATTGTCTTTGTCAACATCCGTTTCATTCCATGATTCGCAAGCAAGTTCATCAAGACACACGTACTCATTTTCACTTGTACCTTCATTTAAAACATTTAAACTAGTAGCACATGTATTAACTTCTACTAAGTATCTATCAATGAGTTTTTCTAAAACTTCTAATTCATATGTAAGATCAAATTGATCATCTTTGACTTGACATATTTCTTGATGAAAGTTGATTATATTTTTCCAAATATCATTAGCCATTTGACAAAAATACATACTTTCATATTTGGTACATGATAAAGCTTTATAAATCATTATCTTAGCTTTAGTATTTTTATCAAGTTTAGAATAGTTAACTTGCTTTTCAAAACTTGTTTTCTTTGGTTTGAAATCACCAAAAGAAATAATATGCCAAAGATCTTGATCAATTGATTTCACATAATTTTCAAAATTACTTTTCCATTCAAGGAAGTTTCCTTTTTCAAATAGCGGTGAGTTTTGAATAGGTTGCCCTTCTTTGAGATTTTCAAAATCCATGGATCGATCCAAGTTTTAAAATACACTATATTTTAAATATCTTGAGTAACGTAGCTCCTGATGCCAATTGTGGAAACCTAGAAGGGGGGTTGAATAGTTTACCGCTTTTTAATTTGATTATCTTTAAAACTTTACGTTTGTTTAAGGATATAAACACAACTTTATAAGTTCAATTCTTTGAAAGGCTTTACGTGTAAATAACAATCCTAACTTTACTTGTTTAGTTCTTTGAAAAGGTTTACGTTTGTTTAAAGATATAAACACAACTTTACTTTTTTAATTCTTTGAAAAGCTTTGCGTGTGATTAGCTATTCTAACTAAAGACAATATGTAATAAGCAAAGATAAAGAAAGAAACGATCAAACCACAACACGATTGTTTATCGTGGTTCGGCTACAAGGACTCTTTTTCCTTGCCCTACATCCACGCCCCGAGTTTCCAACTCGAGAGTTATAAGCACTAATCAACAAGCTCCTTTCCCGGTGGAGAAACCTTTACAACGTCGCTTACACTTTTACCGAAACTAAGCTAGATGTCGAGTTCTTTTACACGGGTACAACCACTCCCATCGTCGCTTACACTTTTACCGACACTAAGCTAGATGTCGAGTTCTTTACCAAGGGTACAACCACTCCCGTTAGTTCTTTTACAAGGGTACAACAACTCCCAACTCACTACGTATTTTGAGGCCTAAAATACTAACCGATCACTTCTACACATATGATACAAATGAAGTATAAACTACCAAAGCTTATACATGACAAAGCTAACAAGACTTGCAACTTTAGATTTGAAGCTTGTAACTTCTTTAATGATCTTGTGAAGTCCCTAGCTACATAAGAGGATCACACAAGTCAAATGATCTTGTGAAGTCCCTAGCTAACAAATGGTTTGGTATTTATAGCAAAATCTTCTACAGGTCTGGCGGATACGGCGGAACCTCAGATGGGTTCCGCCCGTGTACCCCCAGGGTTCCGTCAGGGCTGCAGTTGGTTTTGCAATAAATCTTCCAAACCAAACAAGGTCACATCACATGAAAACTAGTCAAACATAAACTTGCACAAGAAAACTTATGGTTAGTCAAACACACTTTCTTTCCTTAAATGTATAGTGACAAACTTACCATAAATGTGATGTGATATTTCTATTTAAAGAAATAAATGTGATGTGACAAGACACTTTCTAATTTAAGAAATAAAAACAATGTTTTGTTTAAAAGGAAATGTAAACCTTAGTTAAACAAGACTTAAACACTTAAAGTGATGATTTACTCACAGCTAAAGTTCATACTTTGTCATTAACAAAACTTAGCAAAGATCGTAAAATATAAATAATGTTTTTAGGCGATATTTGTATTAACATGTCACTTACACTTTATCCGGTACAAAGCTAGATACTGGGTCCTAGTTCAAGGTAGAACCAACCTAACGTCGCCTATAAACTATTTCCGACACTAAGCTAGATGTCGAGTTCTTTTACAAGGGTACAACCACTCCCGATAGTTCTTTTACAAGGGTATAACAACTCCCATCACACTATGTATTTTAAGGCCTAAAATACTAACCGATCACTTCTACACAAGATACAAATGAAGTATAAACTACCAAAGTTCATACATAACAAAGCTAACAAGTCTTGCAACTTTTGAGTTAAAACTTGTAACTTCTTGGATAAACTTGTGAACTCCTTTGCTACATAAGAGAATCACACAAGTCAAATGTTACTGAGTTAGATGAGAGAATATGTGAAATATATGTCCTAAAGTGATGAGGTGAATTCTTGCAATTGGCTTGGTATTTATAGCCAAACCAACCTGCAGTCTGGTGGATCCGGCGGAACCCTAGAATGGGTTCCGCCCATGTACCCTGAGGGTTCCGCCAGGACTGACAGGAAAACATGAAAGAACTCTTTCCATATCAAGCAATGTCACATCAAGTTATTTCTAGTCAAACACACAATTGTGTAAGAAGTCTTATGGAGAGTCAAACACATAAGCTTTCCATAAATGCATGATGTGATGTAACATTTACTATATTAAGAAATAAGTAAATGTAATGTTTTATATGAAAATGTAAATGTATGCAAGACTTAAACTATAATCATGTTTTACTAAAAAACTAAAGTTTACACTTCGTCGTTAACAAAACTTAGCAAAGATCGTAAAATATAAATAACATTTTTAGGCGATATTTGTATTAACATATTCCATATAGTTGTGATAATAAAACATAAACATATACATGGATAGACCCATGGAAACTTCACATGTACACTAGCTTATACTTTTCCCTTTGACAAAGTCATGGATAGACAAGTGCAAACTACTCATGAAGGCATACAAACATCAGCTTTCTCCTTTCTATTACAGAGCTTCATCCCTCTATAAATACCAACTACATGTTTGAAGTATGACACAATCTATACATACAAACATATTCCACACAACAGTAAACAAATATATCTGACTTAAGCATCGGAGCCTACTCCCGGGGTTGATCCTCGGGGTAGTGCTAACGATAAGCATCGCTCCACTTTCAAACTGCATATCTCGGTAGCATCATTTTGGCGCCATCCGTAGGACCCTTCATAATAAGAACATGTTTAACCTCTAACTAGTATAATGGTTGGGATGGATCAACCCATAACACCAGTCCATATGCCAGGCGAAGGACCTAGCGCTCCTGAATCTGGTAGACACCTTGTTGGGCTTGATGATCCTATTCTTGCCATTCAAACCTATTCCCAACCAGAACTAAATCATAACTGTTATGTGTTAGTAGCAATACTTAGGAGGGTTAAATGTGAATTAGATAATAATAAGGGGATTAATTGTATTTAGTTGAAATAAAGTTTAGGATTGTACTTAGATTAGGAAACTAGTTACTTGGATTGCAAGCTAAGGTTTCTACCCCCTCATCTCTATAAATATAGATGAGGTGGGATGCTAGTTATTCATTCTTCTTCCTCGTTGTAATAGCTTTATTAGGCGTTTTAATAAAGGTTTGGTACGAGGGTATATTGTGTGCATATTCTAGTCGGTTCTTTGTAGTATCTCGTGTTTGCTACATGTGCTCGATACAACTCGCGATCTAGCGTTCCGCGATCGAACTTCGGGTTTGTTGTCAAGGTATTTTCCAACAAGTGGTATCAGAGCCGCGGTTATTGTGGTCATCGAAGTTCGTGTGCTAGGTTGAGGTTTTGAGCTAATTCAAGGTGCCGAGCTTGTTCAACGTTCGGGTTTGCGAGAAGTAGCAGGTTTTTCAATCGGAGAAGACAAAGTAGAATAAACAAATTAAGGGACATGGTTACTGGTTATTAGAAAACTAAGAATATAATAATATATTGATCATGTGGTAAGGTTTTTTGTCTTTTTGGGTTTCTAAAGAGTCAAAGGTTTTGGATTGGTTAATTTAATAAACGACTTTACGAATTCGGTTTTTTTTATTACGTTCCAACAATTCATTCACGTGATATTATTTTTGGTTATAACAAAATTCGAGAAGTTTGAAGGTTTCTTGTTGCGGCATTTAATTATTTTTCTTGCGGTTCAATTTTCGATTGCGGTTTGCTTGGGTTTCAAGTTAACGATCGGGTTCGCTTATTCGAAATCGAGGGTTTAGGGTTATTCTAATTAATTCGATTTGCAAGAAGGGTTTATAGCAACAAGGGGGAATATTGCACACAGCTTGTGAGGCTTGTCGGTAAAGTTGGTTAAGAAACAGCTTGACAAGGTTTTTAGCAAGGTATAAGAAAAATGGCTAGTTATATAACTAGGTTTGACATCAAAAAATTCGATGGGAAGAATGACTTCGGGTTATGGAAAATAAAGATGCATGCTTTAATGGTACAGCTGGGATGTGATGTTGCGTTAGAGACATTACCCGCAGACATGGAAGCAGGTGAAAAGGCTGCTTTGATGAAGAAGACATATAGTACTGTTAGGTCACCATTTTACCAAATAAACACTAAGATATCTAGAGAGAGAAAGTAAGTAGAGAGAGAGAGAGTGAAAGGAACCCTAAATAAGAAATGAAAGACTAATAATAATATTAAGAGAACCAACAACCTCAAATGAGGTTATACATTACTATTTATAGGTAAGGATTAGGGCTTCACCACACTTAGACAATATTACATACTTAGCCCTTAGACTTTATTCAAACCTTTAAACTAAGCATAAAACTTTATAAAACATAAGATAAATGTAATATAAAGCAACCTAGTGTAAAACTTAATGACCGACACTTGAAATAATAAAGTCTATTCCCAACAATCTCCCCCTAAGTGTTGGTCATCAAAGGTTGCTTGACGTCGTCATCTTCTATACTTTGACTTTGTAGTTGACGTCCTCAAAAATAGTTAGCAAAATCTTTCATCGTTCTTTGTACTTCGTTCTTTGTTGATGTGATGGTGATAATGTTATGAAGTTGTCTGCCGATCATCACTTCTGTGTCTGTGGTGGTTGTCCGCCATTCCAACATGCTCATACATCTTAGGACTTAGATTTTCGAAAGCACGAAGTTCCTTTGCATACACTTTGATCTTTAGTCTTTATACTTTGTAGATTCTTCTTTATGGCGTAGAATCTTTCTTTGAACTTTGTGGTGCTAAGATCTTTGGGGGAGCTTTCATTTGCTTCAAGATGTATGTATAAGCATGCTAGAATCTACCATCATGGAGGAGATGTACCTGCAGATAAACAGTTAGCAATAATCAACCGGTACTTACAGATAAGGAATTAGAGCTCGTCAACAGCATATTGTGAAGACTCCTTCTAATCCTTATCCAGGCCGTTCCCATATCAGATACTCCCGAAGGAGCTTACGAGACCTACTAAGTAGCTCAATGACTGGGTGAGTCGCTGGGGATCACTCCACGACTGTAGACCACTAACTAACCACCGCGAACACTAAGCGTAACCCTTGTGGGGTTACCGAAGTGACCTGCTGTCAGGGCTGTTTGATGTTGACCCTGGCAGGAATTTCCGTTCAATCATTGAGAAATACATTTGCAATTCTCTCATAAACGTTCTTGGCAGATTGCTCAGATCTGCGAAGGACTCGATAATTTACATCTGGTGCCCATTGATGCAGAACACCAGTTGTAGAAATACTAAGTGTTCTTAAGAGATCTTTGATGTATCTCATGGCTCTAGAATCGATAAGTGCTCTCTTAGGTTTCCTATACGGAGACTAGGGAGGGGTCTCCTGCTTCAATATCAACTATCTCTAAGAGATAAGTCGATAGATTACACTGGTTCCCCGTGAGAATGAAACAAGTTCTTTTAAGAGAACTTGAGTGGTTAAGAAGGTTTAGTGCATTGCGTCACTGGGTCCATGACGACTTTATCTTTAATACCAGTGTTTCCTTAGCAACAACCAGTAGCATATGAATTGAACCCGGTGTCTGCCCTATAGTTGAAGATATGGAGGGCTATTTCTTTTCACCCTTTTCTTTACTTTTCTTTTTAATTCTTCAACTCCTTCTTTCCCTTTCATTCTTTTCTCCTTTTTTTTCGTATCATACCTAAGGACTTCTACTTCTAACTATTGGTGATGTCCTTAGGTAGATCCCTCCGGCTTAGGCGGATCATAGGACGGTTTTTCCTAACCTTAGTCACCTTATAACTCCATGACTATCCCATAATTGCCATTGAAACCTTTGAAAATCTCTCAAAGTGTTTGTGTTTATCAAACATTTTGTTTAACACTTTGAGAGTTTTGTGTTATCTTATGAAGGGATCCCCCTTCACATGTGCTCATGTGTATTAAATAAATTTGCACAAGCGGTAGGAGCAAGCACTTTTTGAATTGATCCACTTTCAGTGAACAAGACCGATTCGAGACACGCTTACATCACTAGTTAGACTAGCTTGAAGTTATTACCCGGCCTGGTCAAGTCCACAGAAAGTTTCTCGAAATGGTACATTTCTACTAAGACAAATCCTTTTCGAGACACGCTTACGTGGCTAGTTAGAGAGTTCCATTGTCAGCTTTTAGGTGACAACTAGCTCTAGTAACTAACTTGATGTTATTACCCGTCGAGGATAAGTCTTTTCGAATTTACTAACTTTTATGTTTCGTCAATTCCTGGGTGAATCTGAGTCTAGCTCTCATGAGGTTTGACATTTAAGCAACATTTAACTTTCATATTTTAATCACTTTTTTTTCTCCCCCTCAAAAATAGCATATTAGATGTTGTTTTTGAGAAACATTTGATTAAAATATGCTTTTTGAGTATTATGGGGAGAATTCAACAAGAACTTTTTGTTTTCCAAAACGATGAGTTTTCAAGTGCTCCCCCTCAACAAGTGAATACTCATTGAGGTGAAATACTTGTGTTTTGAGCAGAATTATGAAAATCAGAAAATGTTTGATTAATTCTACTCAAAAGTAAGAAGCCTTCACTCCTTATATAAGGATTGAGGCACTGATGCGTACCTCAGGGTCCTTTCTTTACAAGAACGGGTTGTGCACTGTTATGTGTGCACAAGCCATAGTCATTGATGAAGAGAAATTATGATAAAACCAAGATAATTGAAGTACCAAACTGATCATATTCGAGGAGTATCTGGACGGCGGTAAGTGAGTATGTTCGTAATTGGTTCCCTTCCTCCAATTAAGCTCTCCAAAATGCGTATCTGCTCCCTGAACCTAAGCTTTTGATCAATCCTAGCCAAGAACTTAAGTGCTTCTTTCACATCTCTTTTATTCCATCCCACTTTAATCCCACTATCATGTTCCTTGAGCTTTTCATTTAGCTTAATTCTGACAAATCTGAGAGTCTGATCCCCGAATTTATTAACCTCTTCGTATTTCATGAAACGGTAACCATCATTGTGCGGGTAAACCACTCCAAAAGGTTTTTTGTTGAAGATGAGAGGTCTTAAATGCGGGATGTTAGGAGGATATAATTGTGGAGCAGTAAAGTTGAGTGACTTTTGATAACTTTCGACCCCGAGTTGTGCATCTTCGACTCTTGCTTTGATAATGGTTTGGCGCATGAAGAACAAAATAGAGTTGATGACGTCATACTGAAGGCTACCGGACAAGTTTTGAAGTTTGCCTTGAAGCTTGAGTGAACAACAGTTGTATTAGGGCTTTGCAGAGGATGACTTTGAGGTTGTGATAAAGGTTGTTGTTGTGGTTGAACTTTTGGTGGTCCTTCATCAATTCCTACAATGTCAATAGAGGTATCTTGACTAGTATCGAGTAGCTAATCCTTTCTCTCACCATCCGATTCCTCATTACTTTCATCATTCACATCTTCTTCATCATTAACTTCTTCACTATCCGACTTATCTTCCTCTTCGCTACTATCTTCATTCTCGGATGCCTCATCATCTTTGCCATTTGGAGCTTCATCTTCAATTTCAGTTTTAGCCGGTTTATCGAGAGATTCTTTTGAATCAGAACTTGATGATTCAGCTTCATCTTCAGAGTTATCATCACCAGGTTCAGAGGATGATACTGTTTGTGAATGTGTTTCTTCTGAAGTTTGATCATCTCTTTCTGATTCTGGAGTTGGGCTTACCTGCTCCTGAGTAGAACCTTCACCTTTCTTTGTAACTTTTGCGATTCTTTCCTCTTCCGATTCTTTGCTTTTTCTTAAGGTTTGTTGCAGTTGTTCATCTTCTTCGGATTCTGACATTGGTGAGGTGACTGATTCTTCTTGAGTTTCTATAGCTTTTCCCTTATCTGCCTTCTTACTTAAAGTCTTAGTGAGCTTTTCAGTTTCCGTTCCCTGCTGAGCATTTCCTTCATCATCCGTTGGTTCATCTCGAATAGTTGTCACTTTCTTCTTAGGCTCTCTTGTGACCTTTTTGGTTCTGGATTTGGGAATGGTTTTGATTGTAGAAGCAACTTTTGAAGTTTTCCTTTTAGAAGTTTTCCCTTTCTTTGTCTCAGTCAAACCAACTTTATCAATTCTCTGAGCTTCATCATATAAAATATATGCCTCAGTGTCACGAACAGCATTAGGCATAAGATTATCAGGAATTCTCATTCCTTGTTTTTGAGTGTTAGTCTTCTGAATCCTGGTTTTAGAATATGTAAAATCCACAGAAGGGGGGTGTTTCTTATCTTCCAATCTAAGATCAATATCTGGGTATTTCTCCATGAAATGAGCAATGAGACACTTTGTGAATCTGTAGAATGGAATTCTTGTGGTAGGCGATTTGTGAAACTGTTTTGCGTGATTAACCATGTCCATCCAAATAAGTTGACCATAGTCAATTTTCACTTGTTTGACAACCCCCCAGAAAATCTGCATCAATTCTAGACTAGGATGTTCATGCCCAGTTTCTTTGCCCGTTAAACTGTTGGAGAGAATTGAGTAAAGTGTGAGCCATGGTTGTGGAATGTATTTCCTGTCCACGTGGGATATATTTCTGAGTTGGATTACTGATTCATCATACTGCAGTTCTCGAAGAAGTCTGATAACATCTGACAATGATGGCAAAGGAGAGTATTTCTTGACATTAGGCAAACTGAGAACAGTGCGGAGAGTTTGTACATCAAACACAACAAGTTTGTGATCAAGATGAACACCCAATGACTTTTCATCTTTGCTAACTTCAATAGTCTCCCAAAACTGAGTTAGGTAGACTTCAAGTACTGTAGTGGTGATGGTGAGGAGGTTGTAAATGAAGTGTTTTTTAAGTATTTCCAGGATGATAGCACAAGTATCATGACATGTGATTGAATCAAGATCTATCCTATGGTTTGTCTTAGCGATTACTCTTTCATCTCCTTGAATCAATTCGTGTCTAGGTGTTGATTTCTTTGCCATATTGAGACCTGAAATGATTCATAAACCAACAAATGCCATGTGGTGATTAGCTCGTTAGTGTTAGACAAAAGAATAATATCCGAAAGAACAAACACCCAAGACAAAACCATCATTACATATACAACACTTGATAAATCAATCCAAGAGCCACATAAAATAACCACAACATTTAGATAATCATGTAACTCGAATAGATTTCCTTCTACGTCGACAAAATACTCATAACTTGATGAATTTTGAAAAATTTCGGCAGCATTTCTTTTCATAAAAACGGAAAAACTAGAACCCATACGTGATGGTTCCATTTAGAAACTCCTGACTCGGAGTGAAATAAGTATGTCAGTTGATAACTTAAGACTTAACTCAAAAATTTTGACATAACTCGAAACAATGTGACTTAACTCGAAAACGTTTAGATTTAACTCGAAAAAACTTGTCAAACTCGATAACCACAAGGTTTAAAGCCCCACTCGATAAGCACCAGATAAAATCCAAACTCGATAAGCACAATCCAAACTCGATGAGTATCAAGTACCAAACTCGATAGTCCAAAAAATGTCAAACTTGATAAGCTCAAGATATTCAAACTCGATATCCATCAAAATTATCAAACTCGATAACCTTTTAAAAAAATTTCAAACTCGATAACATTCATATGATTCAAACTCGATAAACACAACATTATCAAACTCGATAACTGCAGAAGTTTCAAACTCGAAAACCATGAAAGTTTTAAACTCGATAACCATGAAAGTTTTAAACTCGATAACCATGAAAGTTTCAAACTCGATAAGCCTCAAAATTTTCAAACTCGATAACCATCTGAGATCCAAACTCGATAACAGTAGAGATAGCAAACTCGATATCCTAAAAATTATCAAACTCGATATCCTAAAAAATTTAAACACAATAACACTAAATCTAGGCTAACTCAATCAATTGAAACTCGATAAGCACATGAGCAACATCCAAAAGCAACTTTCTAACAAACCAATCAATCAAATAAGCACAAGACCCAGTGATTTTTAAAAAAATCGAGCTTATGAAACCTAAAACACCTAATATACGCACAATTGTAGCAACGAGAATCAATGCAAAGGTGGTAATAGGCCCTTAAGGACATGCCGCAATTGGTCATAACAATTAATTATCCTAAAACAGTTCATCACAAAAACCCCTAAAATCAATGATGATAAACCCTAAAGTTAGATTAGGAACAAATTAAACATCATATTGATCAAAGAAAGATAATGGTGAGTGTTAGGAGTACAAAGTAATGAACATACACACTCACAATCACTAAAATCTTAAGTCTTGAAAGTCTTGATTTAGAAGAAAAAAAATAATGGTGCGCGTTTTTTTTTTTTTTTTTTTTTTTTTTTTTTTTTTGAAAGAGAAAAAAATGAAGCAGATGTTTTAAACCAAGTTATAGTTTGAGACAATGATAATTTGACACCTTTGGTCCCTCTATTTGTAGATTATCAAAAAACTTATCTAAATTATCCATATTAAGCCCCTTTAGTTTTAAAGAACTTAACGACTTATGAGACCATGGAATACGGTTACGAGAATATTGGATGTGGCACCCTCTTGAACCATCCATAAGAAGTAGTACGGAAAAATTTTAACAAGCAATGGTTCAAAAGGTGTCGAGAATGAGATTTTGTAGTGATGAGAAAGAATTAAATAAAGAAGTGGAGAAAAAAAATATTTCTGTCTCCCCCTCAAGATATGCATAATGTTTTTAGAAAAGCTTTGTGAATGACATATCTTGAACAAGGAAATTATTTATTTATTTATTTATTTTTATTTTTTTAATAAATATTTACAAAGATATTTTTGATGTTTGACGATCAATAGTGTTTTAAAAACTTTTCCAGGTCATCTGGAGTCAAACATCGCATACCAATTTGGTGAACTAGACTAGCAAACCTTGATGGTGCTAAGGATTTGGTAAGTAAGTCCGCCAATTGGTACTCAGTTCCAACAAAATATAATTCAACTGTACCCTTTTCAACATGCTCTTTGATGAAGTGATATCGGAGATCAATGTGTTTGGATTTGCAGTGATGAACTGTGTTGCAGGAGATAGCAATGGCACTTTTGGAATCACAGTAGATTGGAATCTTGTTGAACAGGTAGCCATAATCCTTAAGTTGTGATCTCATCCAGATGACTTGAGCACAACATGCAGACATAGCTACATATTCAGATTCTGTTGACGAAAGTGATGTGCAGTCCTGCTTCTTTGATTGCCATGACACAAGTTTATCTCCGAGAAACTGTAATCCACCAGATGTACTTTTGCGTGTGTCTAAACATCCTGCATGGTCAGCATCTGAAAAAGCAATTAGTTCAAAACCAGAATCCTTCGGATACCAGATTCCCAAGTTAATGGTTCCCTTTATGTATCAAAGGATTCTTTTGACCTCACTGAGGTGTTTTTCAGTTGGTTTGGACTGATAGCGAGAGCACATATAGACAGCAAATACTATATCAGGTCTACTAGCTGTGAGATACATGAGTGACCCAATCATACTACGGTATTTGGTAGGGTCAACAGGTGTCCCATGTAAGTCAGCATCTAGTTTTGTGGTATAGCCCATCGGTGTATTATAAGTATCATAACTCATCATTCCATGTTTCTTTAAAATTTCTAGAGCGTATTTGGACTGATTTATAAAAATTCCATGGGGTGATTGATGAACTTGTAGTCCTAGAAAGAACGAAAGTTCACCCATCATGGACATTTCAAAATTATCTTTCATAAATTTTGCAAAATCATTAGAGTAACTTCTTTTTGTTGAGGCAAAAATAATGTCATCGACATATATTTGAACAACAAGTAAGTCCTCCCCGTATGTTTTTGTAAAAAATTTTGGGTCCACTAAACCTTTAGAAAACTTATTGGTCGGCAAGAAAGTAGACAGTTTGTCATACCACGCCCGTGGGGCTTGCTTAAGTCCGTAGAGTGCCTTCTTGAGTCGGTAAACGTGATTAGGACGCTCAGGATCAACGAAGCCGTTTGGTTGGCTTACATAAACTTCTTCACGGAGTTCTCCATTAAGAAATGTTGTTTTCACATCCATTTGGTGAACAACCATGTTCCTGTGTGCAGCATAGGCCAAAAAAATCCGAACAGCTTCCTGTGAGTGCATAGATACAAGTTTCTCCATCAGTGTGAAGTCGTTGTCTTGTCATTACAGGTGCATCTGGATGGCCAATAATATGAACTAGTGGATGGTCCCGAGTCCATTTGTGTGTCGAAGGGTGTAGTTGATAAGTATCACGCATGTTAGCAGGATCCAAATTGCGTGTAGATGACTCAGCTACGTCAGGAAATGTAGGAGCCGGTGCAAACGGGTTGAAGAACGCATCAGGATCATGCTCTGCGGGTTGTGGAACTGATTGTGGTATAGGATCTTCAGCTGATTGGCGGTAGTTAGAAACAGTTTGTTCTGTTGTAAATGGTGATGCAATTGGAGGACCGTCTTTCTCAACAGTTGTTGTAGTTTGTTGAGGTGAGTCAGGTACTGGAATGTGATCAGGTTAAGCAGCGGAATTAGGTGAGACCTCAGTAGAACGGTATTCAATTGTATCATCAAACAGTGGAGCAAACAAGGTTTCCAGTTCTTTGCGGTTGAGTGGCAATGATTCAGCCGAAGAGTCTGGAGAGTTAAGACGGTTGAATTCGGGTCCTAAGTTGTGTTGCTCAGAAGCCATTTGTGTGAGTTCATCAAAATTAGCGTGAATGGTTTCTTGAATTTCTCTTGTTCGACGATTCCATATCCGAAAACCTTTAGAATTTTCACAGTATCCAACGAACACTCCGATGTCAGCCTTTGCTTTAAGTTTACCTAAATCATCACAATCATTTTTCGGATAACAAAGTGCTCCAAATACATGAAAGTAATCGATGTTCGGTATTCTTTTGTGAACAATTTGATAAGGTGTTTTTCGATGGCGTTTTGTGATCATGCAACGGTTTTAGGTATAACATGCGGTTGAAACAGCTTCCGCCCATAAGTAATCTGGTAATTGAGCATTAATCAACATAGTTCTAGCAGCTTCCACTAACGTCCTGTTGCGTCTTTCAACAACTCCATTCTGTTCTGGGCTTCTAGGAATAGATGTTTGATGTTCAATTCCCACTTTCTCAAAATATGACCGAATTGTCTGATTCTTAAATTCAGTTCCATTGTCAGTTCTAACTATTCGTACCGTGTTGTGTAACTGAACTTGAATTTTAGTGAGAAAGGTGATGATCATTGAAGGAGCCTGATCTTTACTTCGTAAAAAATAAACCCAAGTCAATCTGGAGTAATCATCCACAATTACAAGAATGTAGCATTTACCGTTGATACTTTGAACACGCATCGGTCCACACAAATCCATATGAAGCAATTGTAGAACATGATTCGTACTGTGCTCAGGTTTAGAAGGAAAATGAGCGCGAGTACTTTTTCCTTGTTCACAGGCTGAACATAAGTGATCTTTGGTAAAACGGAATCTTGGAAATCCATCAACAAGTTTGTGACGAGCAAGTTCAGTCATAGTTTTGAAATTCAAGTGCGAAAGACGTTTGTGCCATAACCAAGATTTAGTCGATTCCGCTTTGGAGAGAAGACATATCGGAGATGTAGCAATCATATCAAACATGGATATTGTATAAAGGTTAGAACCACGTGAGCCAGACATAAGATCGTTTCCTTGTAAGTCACGAACGAAACAAGTTTTCTCACGAAATGCAACTTCTAGATCCCCATCACAAAATTGACCAACAGAGAAAAGGTTGTGTCCAAGGCCTTCCACATAATACACACGACTGATTTCAATGTTCCCACTGACATAGTCACCATATCCCATGATTAAAGCGTAATGATCATTCCCGAATCTGACAGTACCAATGAACTTTGGGACAAAGTTGTGTAACAGTTTGAGATTGCCTGTCATATGTCGGGTGCATCCGCTATCAACAATCCAGAGAACAATCTGTACCACCTGCATCACAAGAAGAAGACACGGATGGAACAGAAGTAAGGGTGGAACCAAAAGAAAGTGCGGGTTCCTGTTGGTTAGAAGCACATGTATTCAACAATTTAGGAATCCATTTGAAGTCTGGTTTATGTTGTAACCAACGTTGCCAATTCCAACTAGTTTTTGCTTTCTTAATGGTGAATTCACTAGTAGTTGGCTTATTCCTAGATTTGTTCTCTGCACTTATGGGGGTAACTTCAACTTCATTAGAAACCGTAGAAGGAGGCTTTCCTAAGATAGACTTAGAGGCAGTAGTAGGCCTAGAAGGAATATGTGTCCTACGTTTCTTATGACGATTAAGAAGAGAATTAGATATACATTTTGTATGATCACCAGATGATACGTTTTTACGACAAAACACACAAGATGCATTAATATTCAAAACATTCAAAGGTTCATCATTCGTTACATTTAGATTTTGATTAGAATTTGCCAGATTAGAATCTAAATCTGATGCAACATGAGTTTTATTCAAATTCCTAAGTTGATCTTCTACTTCTTGAGCTTCTAGTGGTCCTCTTTTACGTTGCCAGAGCCTATTCTTCTTTTTACTTTTTCGCTTGGGTCTGCTAACGCTATTAGTGGAGACTAGTCCTGTAGAAGTGGAGTTATCAACATTAGTATTTTGAACAACATTTCCTTTAGCAGTTTTGTCTAATTGATACATTCCTGGTGCTATCACCGTGGTGTCAACCATCTTTCCTTTTTGAAGTAGCTTAATTTTCTCTTTCAAATCAATGATGATGTGATTTTTGTCCTGAATTTCAGACTCAAGTTTCACGTTGCAATAATTAATGTCATCGTGGTTTTGTTGCCATTCGACGTTTTCGATTTTTAAATCCGCAATTTCTTTCTCGTATTTGAGACACAGACTTTTTAAAGACTCATTGTTTTTGCAAAGCTGACAAGAGTTTGAAATTTTTTTACTTTGAAGCTTCAATTCCTTTTCAATACTTTGAGCTTGACACCATTCAAGCCTGTGTTTGAGTTGACAAATTTCTTTAGAAAATTGTTTTGTCACATCATCATTTTGTATTCTCAGCTTGTTATTTTCATGTTTAAGTGTCTCGATTTCCACATTCAACAAGTTATTATCAACACAAAGATCATCCATAAGCATAGAAGTACCAGAATTATAGAGATCATTCATGATAACAGACAAAATATCAGCATTGAGAACTTGTTCCAAGAGTCGATCAGCATCATTCTTTAAAATTCTATTTCTTTGCTTTTGAACCAAAATCTCATTTTTAGTAGAGTTGAAAACGTTTATCATATTTTTGACCTCGTTTTGAAGTTCCTGATCCCAACGTGTAGCACAGAGACGAAGGTGTTTGACAATTGGCAGCATTTGTTTTTGAAAAATATCTCTCTTTTCTCGCTCGTAAGCGGATTGAAAAGTTTCAATTTTTATTTCAGAATTACGTTCAATTGTTTCCTCCAAAATTTCGATGTCTTCCATAAAAATTTTGAAATTATTTAAGACACGACATTTTTTCGGTAAAGGTGTAAGTTCACCGGATGATGGTAAAGGACCATTTATTTGTGCTACGGTTTGGACAGGGGCCGCATTAGAGGATGAAACATATGACTCAGTAACATACCATAATTTCTCAGGTAATTCCTTTTGAGGAACAAAAGATTTAGAAATATGTGGTGCTTTTGAATAATCATATGGTGTCCAATTTTGAACATAACTCATTTTTTATCGATTCTCGTCTTCAAGTTCTTCCTCTTCCTCAGTATCAAACACAACAGCACGCACAATCGTATTATCAAGCAAATGGTCCATACTGTAAATTTTAGGAATTTCTTTGAATGCCATGTGAAGAAACATTGAATTGTAATCACCAAGTGCAAATCCTTTATCGGGTCTCGATTTTAAAGTAAATTTCTGAATTGTTGTGACAGAGTTCCCGTGTTTGTAAACAATATTACGAAATCCTTTGAGTTGTTTTTCAAGATCAACAACCTCACCGAGTAAGTCATCTATATACTTCCTTTTTTGTATTTTATGTTCACAAAAATCCTTTTTACAACTTGACAATTCTGTTTCTGTTTTTGAAAGTACTGTTTGAAGACGTTCAACTTGCATTTTCAATTCACACTTCTCACTTTCTAGTTTAGAAATCAACTTCCCGTTTGACTCAATTAAATCTTGCATTTTGTGTTGAAGATCTTGTTCTTTGTTGTAAGAATCTTGAAAAGCTTTTTTAAAACTTTTTGCATGTTTAATCTTGTCTTCCTGATTTGAAAGCTGAATTTTATAACACTCAATATCTCTTGCAAGTGACACATTTGTTTCTTTTAAAACTTTGTTTTTCTCGTTGCATTTTATGATTTGCAATTGTTGAGCATTCAGTCATTTATGTAACAATATGAGGTCAGGGTCTGGATCAAATGATGGTTCATGTTGTTCTATATGATCATGTTTATCGTTCTCAATAGGATCATCAAATGAAACAACTGTGTCATCATCGAATATGACAATTGTGCTTATTTGTTCATCTGTTTGAGAAGATGAAAATGAGTCAGATGGAACAACTTGTGCCATATCTGATTCAGAAGCAGAAGGTGAGGCTATATCATGTATAAAGCATGCATTGAGGTCATGTACCTGAGACAAGTCGTCAGTGTCATACACTGGACCTGAATCATTAAGCTGAAGTTCTTGCATGTTGGCCATAAGCATCACAGCTGCATTGGCTTCCAGATCTTCCATGTCATCGTCATTGTTCACATTTGCCATGAAGTTGTTATCCTGTTCAGGGAAATGTCCATCTTTTTCATCTTGAAGAGCCATGAGTAATGCCTGCTTGTGAAACTTACTACCCCGAGTTCTCGGTTTAGGACATGCTGTCTCTATATGACCTTGTTCATTACAGTTATAACACCACACTGCATTCCCTGAGTTAGAGTTCCTAGTTGCAACTGGTTCAGACCTTTGCTGAGAAGAGCCTGAGTTGTTCCTGAACCCTCCATTGTTATTAAACCTCTGACCATTCCCAAAATTTCCTAAAGAACTTCCTGAACCAGATCGACCAAAGTTACGATTCTGAATTTCCACTCTTCCATCATTGACAACAGCTTGATTCCTTGTGTTAGAAGATGAACGTTTACGGTTGTTTGTTTTGTTGGAGAATTTGCTAAAAGCACGAGCAATAAGAGCAAGTCCCTGATTCAACGTATTAAAGTCATCATCGTCATCTTCATTGGAGTTGGAGTAATACACTGCATCATTGTTGTTTAATGGAACAAGTTGAGTAGAAGTATTCTGTGGAGATGAATCATAAGGGACCATTTGGTTCGAGGTAGAAGATTGTGGATAACTGAAGTAGTTTTTCTCTTGAACATATGCATGATTTGACATAGGTGGTGGAGCATAGGGAGATTGAGCTACGAGTGCCAAAGAATTTGGTGTTGGTGTTGGTGAGTATCCTCCTCGAAGAGCTCTAGCTTTTTCCACTTCAGGTTCATGGTGTTTCAGAAAATCATACAACAATCCATATGGTGCATCATGAAGATTTTTGGTTTGTCGAACAAATGTCACATATTTATGCCAATCCAGGCCAAGACTACCAACGAATTTGGAGTTTACTGCGATCCTTGGTACTGTGATTTTGTGACGTTCCAGATCATTGACCACATTTGTGAAACGATGATAGTAGGATTCAAGTGACTCTCCTGGTTCAATTGTGATGTTAGTGTATTCCATGTAGAGTTTGGATTCCATATCATCTTTGTTCAATTGAGTGCCTTCCATAAGGAGATGAACATGTTCCCACATAGCTTTGGCTGTTTTCTGAGCATCGACACTTCGATAAATTGGATTTGGTATACCTTGAAGTATATAAGCCATTGCATACTCATCAGCTTCACGATGTAATTTCTGTTCTTCTGTGAGTTGAGATTCTGGAAGAGGTCTATCACCAGGAGGACGTGGAGGATCAGCAGTTGGATCACCAATTTCTAATCTCGTTGGCCACTCAAATGGTCCTTCAAGTATCACTTGCTTCAAGAATTTCCCATGAGGTTTCTTTAGTTCAAGAAATCGTAAGAATCGACTTGACCATTTAACATAGTTCCCAGGTGTTAGCATTGGAGGTGTTTCAAGTGATCCTGCCTCATGTCGGGATTGTTGAGTTGTAATAACTTCACACATTCTGTCAAACCAGTGAGGTTGTTTGGAGGAAAACTGAGTGTTTTGTTGAGACATTTGATATGGTTGTTGTTGAGGAATGATTTGATGTTGTTGCATCATGAGATATTGTGGTTGTGGATTAAACGGTTGTTGATGAAAGTGTGATTGTGAAGGTTGTTGATATGATTTTTGCGGTTGTTGAAACGGTTGTTGATACGATTGTTGATACTGTGGATGATGTTGCGAAGAATGAGGAAAAAAATAATTGGGTGGTTGAGACATCTTTCGTGATTACGGTAAACTTAGATCGTTAAAGATAAATAAAGGTTGTAATTAGATTTCATATCAAACTCGGTATGTTTTGACTTGTATTCAAACTCGGTATGTTCTAATAAGCAGTCAAACTCGGTAAGTTGTGCCAATGTTTCAAACTCGGTAAGTTATGCAATTCTCCTAGCTCGGTATGTTCAGAGATCATTCAAACTCGAAAGTTGTTGAAAAAATGTTTCAAACTCGGAAGTACAAGTCAAACTCGGTAAGTTAATGAAATTTGAGCAGAGTTTTCCCTAGTAGGTTGCCACACAGAACCTAACTCGATAAACGATTAGGTAAGAAAGGCTAACTCGCCAAAGTCCAAACTCGGTAAGAAACAAAGATCCTAACTCGATAGAATTTGTAACCTAACTCGAAAGATAAATTTCAAACTCGCTAAGTTATAACAATCCTAACTCGCTAATACTACACCCCAAACTCGGTATGACGAATATCTAACTCGATAGATACACGATGAACAGTAACCGAATTTTAAGAATATAACTTTTAGACCTAGTTTTTCTACCAAATCAAACCTAAATCAACCTATATTATCCCTTGGCGAATGATACCACTTGTTAGGTCACCATTTTACCAAATAAACACTAAGATATCTAGAGAGAGAAAGTAAGTAGAGAGAGAGAGTGGAAGGAACACTAAATAAGAAATGAAAGACTAATAATAATATTAAGAGAACCAACAACCTCAAATGAGGTTATACATTACTATTTATAGGTAAGGATTAGGGCTTCACCACACTTAGACAATATTACATACTTAGCCCTTAGACTTTATCCAAACCTTTAAACTAAGCATAAAACTTTATAAAACATAAGATAAATGTAATATAAAGCAACCTAGTGTAAAACTTAATGACCGACACTTGAAATAATAAAGTCTATTCCCAACAAGTACCTTGATTCTTTGCTTAGGAGACCGGGTTTTACGGGAAGTTACCAAGGAAACATCTGCTGCAGGAATTTGGGCGAAATTGACTAGTCTGTATATGACTAAGTCCTTAGCAAACAGCCTGTATCAAAAGAAGAAGCTGTACACGTTCTATATGAGTCCAGGTACGCAACTGGGTGATCATATAGATGAGTTTAATAAGTTGATACTTGATTTGGCGAATATTGATATCGAGATTGAGGATGAGGATCAGGCACTTATGTTACTTACGTCGTTGCCACCGTCTTACGAAAACTTTGTGGAGACATTGTTGTATGGGAGGGAATCCTTGACAATGGAGAATGTCTGGCGACTCTGAATTCAAGAGAGTTGAAGAAAAGAACTGAAGGCACAAAGGAAGAAACTGGTGACGGGTTATATGTAAGGGGAGGATCAGATCATTCAAGGAAAGCTCATTCTGGTGGAAGTTCGCGGTTCAAGTCAAGGGGTGAAACTGGTAAACTCAAGTGCTTCATATGTCATTCAGAGGGTCATCTGAAGAGAGACTGTCCAAGGAAGAATTCAAGTGGGTTCGTCAAGAAGGGTAAGCATGATCAGGATTCTGATTCTTCTGATGACGATGGTATCGCCTACTTTGGAGAAGCCTTGGTGGTAGTCGAGAATGATGAGATGACTGAATTGGTAATGGATTCAGGTGGGTCTTATCATATGACACCTAGGAGGCATTTCTTGTATGACTTCAAGGATGTTGATGGTGGTTCGGTTCAGTTAGGTGATAAAAGGACATGCACTATCAAAGGGACAGGAAAAGTGAAGATACAATTGCATGATGGTTCAAGCTTTATACTGGAAGATGTCAGGTATGTTCCAGGGTTAAGAAAAAGCTTGATTTCATTGGGTACTCTTGAAAAAGAGGGTTATACTGTGAAGATGCAGATGGGTAGAGTCAAGGTGATCAAAGGTTGTCGGGTTATGATGACTGGGATCAGGAAAAAAAACTGTGTGTATACTCTTGAAGCAAAAGTGATGACTTTTTGTGTACAAAAGCATGGAGGTTCTAAACAAGTTGGATTCAAACAACTTGATGATAAACAAGTTGGGTTCAAACAACTTGGTAATAAACAAGTTGGGTTCAAACAACTTGGTTCTGGTATTAAAACAGAAGTCCATAGAGTACAGGTTTCTAAACGTGTTTGGTTTGAGGTGGAACTGCAGGGAGCTCAGGAAAATCGTGAAGTTGAGGTTGTTCAGGATAGTAACGATGATGCTGCAGTGGCTCAAAGAAAGTTGGAGGATAAACAACTTGAAGAAAATACAAACACGGACTGCTTGGTAAAGGAGCAGGAAAAGGTACACCTTGGTATAAAGGTGGGGGCAGACATTACGGTAACTGGAGTACCTGGTCAAGAAGGTGCAGAGGGTAATGTTTCTGAAAAGAAGAAAGTAAAGGAGTCTAAGAAAGCTAAACATGGGAATTTACTAAAGTACAAGCCCTGGTTCACAAGGCGGTCCCCGGTTCGAGGTTCCAGCATTAGATAAAGATGTTGAGTATCGTTAATGCCTAAGTATTTAGTTTAAATAAAGTTTAGGATTGTACTCAGATTAGGAAACTAGTTACTTGGCTTGCAAGCTAAGGTTTCTACCCCCTCATCTCTATAAATAGAGATTAGTGGGGATGCTAGTTATTCATTCTTCTTCCTCGTTGTAATAGCTTTATTAGGTGTTTTAATAAAGGTTTGGTACGAGGGTATATTGTGTGCATATTCTAGTCGGTTCTTTGTAGTATCTCGTGTTTGCTACGTGTGCTTGATACAACTCGCGATCTAACGTTCCGCGATCGAACTTTGGGTTTGTTGTCGAGGTATTTTCCAACAATAACGATTTCGTAATGCATTTCATGATTCAAAACTTCGATCAAATTAATGCCCCTTTCTCCACAAAAAGAAAAGAAATCACTCTCCAACAAATATATGATGACCCCAACAACCGACCACCAAAAAAGAATCACAGAATTATCATCCCCGAAGGACAAAAAGAGACTAAAGAAAACATGTCAAATGATCGACAACCTCGTATGATCTTTAAACAAAACCAGGAAGAGACACTAGCTTTTACAATGATCCTTTGACATTAAAAGAAACGGAAAAAAATTATGTGTGACTTAATTGGTAGCATCCTCGTTTACCAAACGAATTCGTGATTATGAGATGCTTGACGGGCTCAAAGTACCAACGAATTTAAGAATGTACGATGGACTTTCAGACCCTAATGATCACCTCATAGTGTTCATGGGACTATGAATGTACACAAACTCCCAGAGCTTGCATGGTATTGTTTCTTTCATATACACTATGTGGGGTTGCAAGATTTTGGTATGATAATCTTGCACCTGAAATTATTGAAGGTTTTCACTAACTATGTGATAAATTCAGAGCCAACTTCTTACAACAAAGACGATTCCAGAAAACACAAGCTAAAATACTTGGAATTCACCAAAGACCAGAAGAATCCTTGAAATATCACTTGCACGATTCGGTAAAGAAACACTAAATATGATCGATCGCTCTGACGGTATGATAATTGGAGCTTTCATTAGCAGACATCTTCAAGGCCGAGTTTTCAAGGAATTAATTGCACAACTACCTATGACACTAGAAGACATGTACATACATGTTAACAGTTTCATAAGGGCTAAAGAAGCAAATAATGCAAACCGACTTCCTGATTCTAAGGGTTGAATTACTTATAAAAAACCACACACCAGTATCAAGAGCTTTAATTAATGACTGATACTTTTGAATTATCCAGATCAATAAGTACTTCCGACTACAATGAGATACGGTAGTAACTAACCTTACTTAGGCAGTGTTTGATAATGACTTAAAGAGTTTTAATTCATAAATAGGTAAATTTATTAAGTCATTAATTCAGTGTTTGTTTGGTGTTTAATTTAAATGGAGTGAGGGTCTCCATATTAAGTCATCACTTTTATCCTATTTTTATATATTTACCCTCTCACTTCTTAACCTCTCATTTAACACTTATTTTAAATAAAAGGGTATAATAATTTTTTTTCTAATTCAGACACTTTATTCAGCACACAAAACAAACAACCATTTATTCGTCTACAAACAGACAACATATATCCAGACAGACACTTTAATTTAACAGGACTTAATAAGAAAACTAAACAAACACGCCCTTAAACTCTCTATATTAATATCTCTTTCTAATAAACATCAATGTTATTTTATATATACATTTGACATAACGCTTAACACTAAATCAACATTGCCTTATTTCTAAAAGTAAATGTGATTCTAACAAGCAAATAGCAAAGAAAATGTTTATCTTGTATAGGTTCAAGCCGCATGATCATACGTCATGAACAAAGAGCATAGAACACTTCATCATGCCAAAGTTGCAAAACTGCTCCAAAGACAAAATGCAAAGTCTATTAAGTAACAAAATGTAAGCTGTTATCTTTCACGGAGCGGGTTGACCGCTCCACTAACATTAATCCCATGATTAAAGGGGTAATCCACATGTAGTTCTAATTCCGAACTAAAATATCATCCTGCCACAAAAGGGACGAAAAGATATAAATGCATGTTGCAAAGATGAAAAGCTATAAATAGCTAACGCACGCTTAATTTATAGCAAAGTAAAAACATCTAAGCTAAGACTACATCCCCCATTAAAGGGACAAAAAGCTACAAATAACAAGAAGCGGCACGATGTGAAATTCGTCAAGCAAGGCGGCACGACCGCTCAAAAGATGCAAAACATCATTGCTCAATATGACACAACGTCATCAAAATAAAGAAAAAATAAGTTCACGGTAGTTGTGAATAAAGTTATTTAGTCGAAAACCGATATCATATGTGTGACAACTCACATTTTCCAAGTTATTACTTAACCATAAACTTAAACGTTTTACTTTGAACGCTTGAATTCATGTCATTGCGTATAACAGTTAGGTTAAATCACGTACAACGAAAAACAACTTTAAATGTAAATCGACACTAGACTAAGTTTAGCCGAAAACCATTATCATATGTGAATAAAGTTATTTAGTCGAAAACCATTATCATATGTGTGTCAACTCACATTTTTCAGGTTATTACTTAACCATAAACTTAAAACGTTTTACTCTGAACGCTTGAATTCATACATTTATGTATAACCGTTAGTTTAAATCGCGTACAATGGAAAAGAACTTTAAAGGTAAACCGACACTAGACTAAGTTTAGTCTACGTCAACTAAGTACTTTACGACTCTTATAAATATATTTTATAAGTCACTTGCATTTGGTTTTATAATGTTTACATAAATCCTAATACTTCCATTAAATCGCATGCATGCATGCAAATACCCCACCAACTCATCACCTTGCAAATACATACACTACGTAACTTTCAAAATTTCAAAATTACTTTCCCTCCCTGATACGTGTCAAAAGCTTTAAATTTATAATGCTAGAAATACCGGTTAATCGACTAAAGACACAACACGGGCAGTGTACCCTTTCGAGTGTAATATAGCCTAGGTAAGTCCAGGTCGTCCCAAGAGAATTGTAGTTTTCTCAAATTGTTTACAATGGTGCAAATGGTCAATTTAATTGTCACTTATTAAACCAACCACACATGCATATATCGAATATTGTAAAGGAAGCAATTAAAAGATGGCTCAAGCAAAAGATTCAAACGAGTACTCCATATTCAATATCAAATCAAACATATTATAAGTAATAAACTCAGAATATCTCATCAATAATATAAATAAGAAAGTACCAAAATTTGCGAAAGCAAGTGTTCACAGGATCAAAACAACCAATAACCAAGAATTCGCCTAAACCCGATACAAGGGTAACAACCAATGGTTCCAATAGTAATACTCTACCCAAACCTTTCTGTGATAACACAAGTCTTATCCCGTCTTCTGGAAATCAACAACTCGTGAATGGTAGCGAAACATGGGCGTTTGGTAATGAATTTTAGGTGGAGTATTTGTGAGAATCTTGGTGAATTCTCCAAGGTTGGATGTTGATAGGTGCTATAAATGGATGTATGACGTCTGAGACAGGTAGGTTATTGATGGAAAACGTGGTTGTGGTGGTGGTAAGGTGCCAAGGGTGTTGGATCAGAGGTTTGTCAATCCTCTTTCACCAATTCCCTTCTTATAAGTGTTATTTTTGGGTAAAGAGATTATGTAATGAGATGATATTGTTCCTGGCACCAAATAGGGGTTTATATAGGCTAGAAAACACTTGGGGATGAAGTCTTGGGATATATGGTCGGTTTAGGAGTTAATTCTAACTTAAATGTGAGTATCAGACCCAAAAGTACGCCCAACACTTATGTAAAACCGCCGTACTTCTTGGCTTTAAAGAATTTTCCCGCTGATGAAAAGTACCCCGCTCTTTTTATAAAGTACTTCGCTCTTTTTAGAAAGTACTCCGATCTTTTTATAAAGCACGCCTGTTTTGGGCTCTTACAGCTCTTGGAACTAATTGGAAGTTGTAGCTCTATCTCTTAGCTTTCCATGGCCGCGAACGGGAGGTAAAACGGAGATCGTATGCTCCAGATATGGCCAAAACAGTGGACAGGTGTCGGGAGATCTTTAACTTAAGTTTGTTTATTCATTTAAGCTCCAAATCTTTATCTTTACTTCCGTTTCTTCCACGACACATACCATGAACCTAAAATAGCATATTCAATCTATTAAGTATCGAAAGTTCATATAAATCATCAATATATAAGCATAAAAGCATCAATAATGCGTATAGAAATATGTATAAATTGAGCGTTATCAAATCCTCCCACACTTAAATCTTTGCTTGCCCTCAAGCAAATCTAAGAAAAGAAAAATAAAAAGAAGTTCCGAAATAACAAATGGAAAGAAAAAAAAATTAATGTTCTAAAATTATCGAAAAATATTTTTGGTTTTTAGAAAATATCACAAGAAGCGCACCCTCACAATTAAAGGTTTGCTTGTCCTCAAGCAAATATAAAATAAGCTTTACAAAACAAAAATAGAATTATCAAAAAAAAAATGGATTTTTTAATATGCGAAAGTTGAGATGTTTGACAATACCCAATAATTCTCAAGCTGCGTTAACATGACTAAGCACCTCACGAATAAGGACAAGTACAATTCACTCACACTCATCTATTATACTATAAGATTAACCCCACTAATTTATTGTGGAGGCGTCAAGATTGCATAGAGTACAACTACCTAATGCTCTTCATGATATAAATTTTAGTGTTTTTTGGCTTTATTTTTTCCTAATAATTAGTAGCAGCATATGAAGAGACCCGTGGGTTACAAACCTTTATTAGTGATAATTAGTAGCAGCATATGAAGAGACCCGTGGGTTACAAACCTCTATGAAGAGATATGTGGGTTACAAACCTCCTTAATGAAGGTTAATAGATGCCTGCATATGAAGAGACCTTTGTTTTCCTATTCATGTTAATGGTGGTTTTCAGTTACATGATTAAGCCAACTATAAATACAGTCTATGTATCACCAGAATCATCAAAATCTTTGGCTTCCAAAATAGAATTGCAGCACAAGTTACCATGTCCAACAAAGCTTCAGGTAGCAGCTCCAAGTCCATCCAGTCTTCGGGTAGCAAATCCATCCATGTAGCCGACAATAATGGTAAGTTATTTTTGGAACAGCTTGATGCGGGTGTTAGTGGCGCGATTGTTGTTATGATCTGTAGGATGTGGGATGTGAATGCAGTAAGTGGAAGGTATTTGAGTACAGATTTCGTTGTCAGTGATGCCAGGGTAAGTAAATATTACATTTACAAATATGCATAAAAAATGGGAATATTGAATCTTTTGAATACTGATCCAATGTTTCTCAGGGTAAGGCGATGCATTGCTATGCAAGGAGCAATATAGCGCACAATTTTGTAGGTTTAAAAGAAGGCGGTGTTTACTCTATTAAGAATTTCATTGTGCACCCAAACAAGGATGAATATCGCATCATTAGGCAGGATCCATTCATTCTTGAATTTGATGGGTCCACAATCATTAGAAAAGTTTCCGTCAACCCTGAGGCCTTTGTCAGATATCCTTTTGAGCTTGCGGATTTTGATAAAATTGAACCTACGGACAATAAATATCTGATAGGTCAGGCTGTTTGTTTATACATTTTTTCCTTATATGGTTTTTTGTGCCATGTTATATTTAAATTCTTTCTATACGTTGTTGGATGCTACCAGATGTCGCATGCTATGTTACAAATTTTAGGAGGACAGTAATTCAAAAAAGTGGTTCAAGGACTCTCGACTTCTATCTGGCTAACAGGAGGTGTTTTGTTTCCCATATTTTGATATCCTTGCAAATTAATAATTTATTATTTCTTTCATTAATGAGTACTAGAAGTAAAATAACTGCTTCTTTATTTTCCTTAAACAGAGGGCAATCATTAAGAGTCACGCTTTGGGGTGAATTAGGTGACATCCTGATTGAAAAGAAAACAAAACATGTTGGTCTATGTCTGGTTGTTAATGCTAAACTCTATAACAGTGAGTATTAATATAATATGGTTTTGTATCGAACATTACCTTATTGATAATTTCCATTACATTTTCCACTCCGTACAAATGAGGTCTACCTATCGAGCAGTTCCTCCACCTTGATTTATGACAATGAGGACATCCCTGCATTGATAGAACTAAAATCTGAAACGAGGTCAGCCAAGCTAAATAGTTTCTGTGTAATTTTACCCAATTACCATTCACTTATATTAAAAATGGATTTTGTTTGCAGTACTGTGGAATTAGGTAAAGCAATAGTGCCTGTTGATTGCTCAGAGCCAAAAGATGGGACGCTTGAGAATTTGTTGATTTGGGGCCGCAATAAGAAAAACAGTGTAACTTTTCCTTTTTACACTTGCTTATTTGCTAATGTTGGTAAATTTATATTTTATTTAATATATATGTATTTTGTAGTCCATGATATACAACTGTAAAGTTATGATCAACAATGTTAGAAGTAGAAAAGGATGGAATTATCCATCCTGTGGTGACAATAAGTGCATAAAAGGTGCCACCCGAAAGAATGGTAGATTTTTGTGTGATGTGTGTAAAAAATACATTGAGTACCCAGTTTTAAGGTAACCTGCTTTTAGGCTTGCAAATCTCATGAATTAAATTAAATTAAATAATATTGATTACCTTATGTCTGTTACCCGATGTTAACAGATTCAGGCTTGAAGTGGATGTGTCGGACCATACTGCACAAACTGTGATTGTTCTGTTTGATGAAGTCGCCCATGATTTGTTGAAGTGCTCTCCAGAATCCCTGTTGGAAAGTGACATAGAGGTTCAATAATAAATTAAATTTTAAAAATATTAAACACCGAGGTACAGTTATAAATTAAATTTGAACGACATTATTGTTTTTTCCTTACCTTCAACTACAGGCACAAGGTTTCAACTTGCCCCAAGCCATAACAAATATAATAGGGACATCTCACACTTTTGAACTCAAGACATCCTCATATTTTGAACATGGTACTTTTGAGAGCTTCACATGCTGGAATGTTACCCGGGCACCCGGAGAACTTACATGTTCAAGCACTCCGCAAAGAGAAGGCAAGCCTACAAGCCCTCTAATGAAAAAATTTTCAAAAAAGACTTTGTCCAAAGACCCAAGTTTGTCTACTCCAATAAAATCTGTGGAGGGAAAAAAAAAAGAAACGGTATCATCAAATCTGAATACTATGGAATTAACATGTGAAAATGTATTATCACTAATACATTATTTACTGTGGCGTTATTATAGGATGTAGTATGAAGATTCAGACACAGAGTTACCACATGATGATCAGGATTGTAGCGTTGATGGATCTGCATCTGAAAATAAAAAACGATTAAGGTAATGATGTAGCAAATGGCTAAAAACATAACTAATATAAAACCAACAAATTAACAAAATTTCTTTGAAAATCTTACTATTTCAGGTATGTTATGACTGACTCTGAGTCAGAAGAGGAAGAAGTCTCACCAAAAGCAGAAGCTATGAAAGAAAATGAAATCAATGACGAAGCATCAATCAACGACGAAACCACATCTTAGACGTTAAGCTTTTAGGAAAATAAATAGCAATTGACCCAAACAGTTTGTGGGAGTATGTCATAATAATTTTGGTGTTTTAAACGCAATAAATATTGTTATTACTTTTGTTTGGTGATTAAGTTATAAAATTCCCCTTATTATTGTAATTCAGACTCCACTATATGTAATCCATTCATGCTTGAAATTCAGACTTCAATATATGTACTCCAGTTATGCTTGAATTTCATACACCATTATATGTGATCCAGTTATGCTTGATATTCAGACATCAATATACGTGATCCAGTTATAAAAATTGATATTCAAATAAGACATTAATATTTAGCACCTATATTCCACTAACTTTACTGAATTTACTTTTCAATGTCGCCTAAATACACTCTATATTTAACATCCAATATTCAGCACCTAAATTCTATTAACTTTTACTGAATTTACTTTTCAGTGTCGTCTAAATGAATTCTACAATTAACATCCATAAACAATATATCTACAAATTAAAAAACCACCACTCTATACTTATAATCTTAGTATCAATACTACATTATAAAACTTATAATTTTTATGGGAGATTTGAATTTCAATAAGTTCATATCAATGCTAATAAAAAACAATATCCTGTGAACTTACATGAAGTTTGGAATTACGTACAGAAGTAAACCATATGATTATTGTATGAGCAACAATTACTATTAGTATAAATACTAGATTATAAAATTTATAATTTTTATGGACGGTTTGAATTTCAATAAGTTCATATCAATGCTATTAAAAAAATGTAATCAATATTGTTCACAAATTTTGGAAATTTAAAGAAGCATTGATCTACAAGTTTTATATCTTAAACCGTAAGCTAAATGGAATAAGCACTCATATAATACTTCTAACTATTCCCATAAAGTTTTATATTATATTTCACCATTTACAAATTATTAATCATTAAACACTCATTATATGAGCTTAAATGCTGTTATGAAAATGGCTAAAATCTTTATATCTACAAGAATATGAACCAAAAGACCCTTGAATGGAAAAATTAAACACTCATTATATGTCCTTAAATGCTGCCATTAATGAAAAAAATAAACACTCATTGTATCAGCCTAAATGCTGTTGAGAATTCCAGGAGTATATAAATTATACATGCATGACTTTATCTGGGCATCATACATTTTGATATCTCCATTCAATGGTTGAGAATCATGGAAGTTCAAATCCTCAGGTATTCCTTGATGAGTTGGATGCTGACTCAGCTAGGAGCATTGTTGTTACGCTCTGCATGATGTGGGATGTCAAAGCTACAAGTGGCCCTCTATTGAATACTGATTTTGTTGTATCTGATCCAAAGGTAATGATTAAATATGTTGTTTGTTGTTTGCTTCAATTTTATCTAATATTCATGCAACATTATTGCAGGGCAATGTAATCGACTGCAGTGCCAAGGCAGCTATAGCACACTATTTTCATGGATTACAGAAAGGTGTTATATTCTCAATAGAATATTTTGTCGTTCGGGCTAACAAAGAAGAATATCGCGTTAGAAAAAACAATACCTTTATGCTTGGATTCGACGGTAAAACTCGCTTGAGAAAGTCTTCTGTTATTTCTGATAGGTACGTTAGGTATCCTTTGCAGTTAGTTGAAATTGACAATATAGAACCTACAAGGAACAAATCTCTTATTGGTAAGTTTTTATTGGTTTTATGTAACTAATGATTTTTCCTGATAAATTGTCTGATGGCTTAAGACTCACACTATTACCTTTCAGATGTAGCTGGGTACGTCACCAACATAGCAAGGATGAACCACACCAGGACCGGTTCCAAAAATCTTGAATTCTACCTAACAAATCATAGGTTAGCACAATTATTATGTGGATAATGAAAATAAACATTGTCTAAAATATCAGGATGCTTTTACCATCTTAAGAGCTTTATGTATATGCAACAGGGGACATGCGGTACGGGTAAAATTATGGGGAGGGTTAGGTGATTTGCTTATTGACAAGAATATGAAGCACGTAATAATGTGTCCTATTGTCATAAATTCTACAAGTGCAGGACATTACTAAAGTATGTTTTTTTCTATTATTTTCATATTTATTTATATAAATGATGTAAAACGTGTGAATCTGAATTTGTAGACCCTGGTCCAGATAATTTGTGTTTATTCAAAACTCCATCAGCCATGGATATTGAAGAAGTTAACATACCTACAATCAACAAGTTTAATTCATCCTCTGGGTAAGCATTTATAGAGATTTGGGCTACGTTGTTAAAGTAATAAAAACTGTACATGTATTGGCAAGCTTTCAAAAGCGAGAATACTAATATATTTTTCTTTACCAATTTTCTGTCTATTAGTGGTGTTAAAGATTGTATGCCTAAAGATGGAACGATCAAAACCATTTTGATGTGCTCATGCAATCAAACAAATTATGTAAGTAATAATCTCATATTCCCATAACTATATAAACATACCATTGCACGTTTGGTAACCGCTTGCGCATCTATAGTTTGCAACCTTCCATGTAGAAGCAACGATCAACAATATTAGGACTGAAAAGGGATGGCGATTCCCATCGTGTGGCGGAGAACAATGACAAAAAGGTGCAACCAGACTGGGAGGGGGTTTTTGGTGCGATGGATGTGAAAAGCCATTTACAAACCCTGATATGAGGTGATATTATAGTTTATACTTATGTAATGTTATTTGCACTACAAAAAACATCTAATCGCTAACGTACCTGTAAAACATGCATATCACAGGTATAGGCTCGCGTTGGATGTGTTTGACAACACTGATAAAGCTGTGTTTTTTCTTTTCGATAAACCTGCAATTCAGTTGGTAAAGTTTCCGGCATCATCGCTCATGCGAATGGAGTACGATGTGAGTATGAAACATATTTAATTTTTCATGCATTACCCTTTTACTAACCTTTCTTTATAGCCATCAGATGAGCATGAAACCTTGCCACCACAACTAACCAATCTCATTGGCACAACCCACGTCTTTGAAATCAAGACTCACACCTACTATAATCATGGAATTTTTGAAAGTTTCATATGTTGTGCTATAGACCCACATGAGTTGTCTGCGGAAAGTGATTGTTCCATCCCATTTAACAGTCAATCTGTCGCATCCAAAACCTGATTAACGGTATCGGATCATAACCAGTCAATAAGCAGTGTTGAAGGTTTTGCATGTTGGACTATGAACGCACATGAGTCAGACATTGAGGATGAGTGTTCTAGCACCTTTATCAATCAAATAAATCAGGACCCATCAATTGTGACACCTTCCAAGTCTACAGAGGTTTAGAAAAAAAAAAAGGTTGGTTATAAAAAATCTTTACAATCAATAAACAATCCAGATATGAATATCACCTTACCCTACATTATACATATGTAATATGATAACTAGGGGACGTTTGGTACGAGTGAATGATAAAGAATGGAAATGAAGTAGAGAATGGAATCACAAAGAAAGAGAATAAATCTATAGAAAGGAGATTAATTCATCTGTTTGGCATAATCATAGAATCGACATGAGAAAAGTGTTTCTCTTGTTTGTTTTTGTAATAGACTGGAATGAGAAAGCGTCTAATTAATCAAATATCCGTTTACAACTTCTGATTATATAAAACCATTTATCACGTCAACACAAGACATTTTATGTTTAAAGCATTAAAAATTATTTTATAGTTGAGCCTAGCAACAATATTTAGTTCGTAAAAAATGATAGTATCGGATTGCATTACAACACATCAGTTTGAGTTACTTATAACATAGAATTGAAAGGAAAAGTAATTGATTAACAATAAATAAATAAATAAATAAATAATACAAGCATACCACTATCAGTAGACATTGTTTTTAAGATTAGATTTATATAAGAGAGAATTTTTTTTGATAAAATGGAGATAGAATTTAGGCTTTGATATTTTATCAAACATGTGGCATGCACCACCACAAAACATGAGTACACACCATACCATTCTTTAATTGTAATTGAACTCTCTACTTCTACTAGCAGATCCAACAATGACCTTGTGAGTGCATGCGTATAAACAAACCCAATATTTAATTGATCATAAACTGGAATGAACATAAAGTCAAAAAACTTGTTTAATACAATAAGAAGCGACCAAGAACGTTCTATGTGTTGATATCAGATTCGATGATAAACTGTTTGATTCCATGAATAAAATGTTTGATTTTGTTAATAAAATGTTTGATTTGGTGCAGAAAGCATGCAATCGCTACACAAAAAATGGATTTGTAGACTTAATATTTTGGTTAAATGTGCATTGCACGTGAGCAAATATATAAATACCCTTGTTTTTTTTAATGAATATCCATTCTCAGTGAAAAAAGATGGTGGAATGAAGGGATGTACAAATTTTGTTTCTCAGCCATTCTCCGCTTTTTGGAAAGAATGAATAAGGTGGAATGAGAATCACTTTTCGATTCTCTATTTCCATTCCATGACACAAACAAACACCAAAAATCTTCAGATTCCCTTTCTCCTCTTTCCATTCCATCATACCAAACATCCCCTAATAAAATCTTACTTTTTCAGGTATGTTATGACTGACTATGATCAGAAGAGGAAGAAAGCTCATCAAAAGTAGAACCATGTGAAAGAAAATGAAATTAATGATGAAACATCAATCAACGACGAAGACACATTTTAGTCATTAAGTTTTTAGGAAAATAAAGATCAAATGACCCCAATAATTTGTAGGAGTATGTCATTTAGAAAAAGAAGTTTGTTTAACTATGTTTTCCAATAAATAATTTTGGTGTGTTAAACCCAATGAGTGAATATTTGATATTAGTTTTTAGGTTTGGTTGTGTTAAATTTCTGGGCTAATTTAATTTTGGACTCTTGGATATAAAAAGAACATTTGAGCTGCTTGATTGTTTTATTTTAGAATAGTTTTATTTCATACCCAAAGTTTAAATATAAAGGGTCTTTTTTTTTTTTTTTTTTTTAATATAACACTTTAGGTAAAATAGTTTTTTTTTAAATGTAATAGGGAGAGGTGTTTTGATGGCATAGTCAAAACTAGTGTCATGAGAAAAAAACGTTGAGATGACACCACTTTTTTCCATGACACCACCCACGGCACCAAACAATGAGTGTGCTTGTTAAAAGTAGCAGTGGGCAGCAGCCACAGCTCACCGCTTCTTAAAGAAGCATTGAAAAAATGAGCATTTTTAAAAAGTAGCAAAGCGCACCGCTCATTTGTCCAACGGCTACTAAAAATCAAAATGCTCATTGCTCACCACTCTAAAAAGCTCTACACGACTCCGTGAAAACATACCCAAAATACCTAGCGCTCTAATAATTCTTAAATTTACACGATTTTGGGAACTGCATAAAAATTATATAAAATGTCAAATAAGTGTAGTTTAATTCTTTTGGCAATATCTCACAATATACAATATGTTAGCCGCAAGTTTTGAGAATGAAAACCGTAACAAGACTAGAGCTAGGCAAAGCGAGTGATGCCAAAAGTTCTTTAATATTTACCATATAACTTATCAAACAATCTTAATCTTAGTCGCTCATTTTTTATCAAAATAAAAAAAAAAATAAACTTCCACCTTTTTATTAAAATTTAAATATCTCGCAAACCGTAAATCGTCAAGCTACAAAAAAAATACCATCGCGACGAGAATTAGATTATCTTTCTATAGACATGCACTTTTATATACTTTCGACGAATTTTTTTTTTCTTCAAAATTTATGCCCAGAAAAATCATATATGATTTGTAAAAATCATATATGATTCGTAAGAATCCTATATGATTTGATTTTAACGAATCATATATGATTTTTACAAATCATATATGATTTTTCTGACAGAAATTTTGAAAAAAAAAAAAAAAAGTTCGTCGAAAGTATATAACAATGTATATTTATAGAAAGATGATTTAATTCTCATCGCAATAGTATTTTTTTTTTTTGTAGCTTGAAGATTTACCGTTTGCAAGATATTTTGTTTTTAAAAAAAAAGTGAAAAATAAAAATGGGTGACTATAATTGGTTCATTGTTTCTATGTCAAATATGAGATGTATATTGATCTCATCATATCATGGCAAATAGGTTTATTGATCATATCCTAAAATATCGCATATTGATTTTTAACAATCCATTACGAATTTACTTCCGATTTTCGAATACCAACTTTTAACAATCCATTGTTAGGGATTAAAACACTTGCAGACCCTGTTCATGCCCTTCATGAAAAAATTACAAGCAGAAATACGAAACCATTTATCTCACGAGTCATATAGGATCCGAATTCCAACTGATACCACTCATGGATAACCAATCACAACCTATCCAAGGTAAACCTAGCGAAAGTAATAACTGATCGTCCCAGTAAGTCGAACACATACAACATTGTCTTACTTCATATATTCTAAAGTTTGAGACTGAGTAATGACAAAGCAATGGTCACTGGTAAACATGACTTAAATTTCTACATCTTTAGAGGCTTTAAACCAAGTGACGCACGTATCCTGTTAGCTTCAGCAATTTCAGGATCTGGATGATCAGTTCCATCATCTTTCTTCTTTTCCTTTTCCTTCTTTTTCTTTGGTGGTTTTTCCTCGTCTGCCCCACCTCTTCTAGGGCTGATGCTTCTGTCCCTTCCATGCCTCCGCCTCCTGTCTTCATCATCATAATCCCGATCACGTTCCTTCCTATCCCTACTCCTGCTTCTGCTCCTTGAGTGGCTCCTCCTCCTCCCACCACGATCCCTGTCCCTCCTATCACGGTCCCTGCCTTCCCGGTCTCTATCCCGTCCATAATCTCTCTCATCTCTTCCACGGTAACGGTCTCTGTCCCTATCTCTCTCCCTGTCTCTATCTCTATCACGCCCTCTTCCACGCTCCCTGTCATAATCTCTGTCGTATTCTCTATCAAGATCTCGGTCCCTGAAATGATAAAACAAAATAACCACTATATTCAGTTACAAAATGCAAATGCAGTATCAAGTCATAATATCTTAACCAGGCCTGAACAGACGGTGTGCATACAAACTACATAAAACAAGTAAACCGACTGAATATAAAAATAAATCAACTTGAGCTGCAATTTTGAAAAACAAATTCATGGAATGATCGTATGGAAATGTGTGATCCACAAAACTTCTCAACTGTACACTGCCAGTACAGAGAAACCTGGGTAGGATCATAATCTGTTGATATAGGAAGCTGTTTGACTCCACTAGCCGCTAAACTGCCTTTAGCCTATGAAAACAAAAGACAGTGCGCCTGTGTGTTGTGAAAATGTATCTGCCAATGTGCATGCATAGCTCCATGGCAGAATGTTGAAAACAGCGTCCACTTTGGACTCAATAACAAGTTTTCTATCAAATTTTTACGAATAGTTGCATGAATTTCTTCTTTCATTATTGCACTTCCCTCATATGCAGGAGGGTCAAGTGTGGCAATTCTTGCAAGACACATAGGATGAACACAAAACTTAAACCATTATTTTCATTTTTTCAAACTAACGCATAAACTAGATGTGCTTACATATGCTATCTATTGTCTATACCTCTAGACCATCGGGTACGAGTGTGACGGTCTACATCATACCTTCCCCATACCCCATTCAGGCAGGATTGGGTATGTTGTTGTCCATACCCACACATATACATTGCAAATTTGCTCATATATATACCTATAGATTACTGTTGGAGGTCGTATTTCTGAAAGCAGTCCTCTTACCCTCGAGTAGGGTATGGCTGTCTACTTCCTACCTCTCCCAAGGGATTAGGCATTGTTGTGGAAGTGGTGAACAACTTGCATTGACCACTGTATGTTGGATCAAGCACCAACTCTTTAAGGTGATACCATTTTTCGATATTGTTCCTTAAATAATGGGATGTTGATCATTTCTTTGATTTGTATATGTCTTTCGGACCAACTTTCAATTGTTCCTTAGCTAACAGGATGCGGTTATTAGAAAGCACAACTCTTGAAGGTGACCGTGATCTCATTTATCATAGTCTATACCTCTATACCATTGAGTAGGTGTGTGACAGTCTACATCATACCTCCCCCATACCCCACTCCGGCGGGATTGGGTATGTTGTTGTCTACACCCACACATATATACCTACATGGATTACTGTTGGAGGTCATCTTTCTGTAAGCAATCCTCTTACCCTCGAGTAGGGCATGGCTGTCTACTTCCTATCTCTCCTAAGGGATTAGGTATTGTTGTGAAAGTGGTGAACAACTAGCATTAACCACTGTATGTTGGATCAAGCACCAATTCTTGAAGGTGATACCATTTTTCGATATTGTTCCTTAAATAATGGGATGTTGATCATTTCTTTGATTTGTATATGTTTAGAGTCTTTCGGACCAACTTTCAATTGTTCCTTAGTTAACAGAATGCGGTTATTAGTAAGCACCAATTCTTGAAGGTGATCTTGATCTCATTTATCATAATTATCCCTTACATACATTGGATGTTGTCTTTATGTTGATGTTGGATCATTTCTTTGATTTGAATATATTTAGAGCCTTTTGGACCAATTTTCCTTAGCTAACACAATGAGCTTACTTGCAAGCCCAAACAATAAAAAAATTGGTCCAAAAGGCCCTAAGGATATACAAATCAAAGAAATGATCCAACATCAACATACAGACAACATCCCAATTATCTAAAGATCAATTTCGATAAATGGCATCAATATCCCAATTATCTAAAGATCAATTTCGATAAATGGGATCAATATAACCTTCAAAAATTAGTGATTGCAAGTAATCGCACTGTGTTAGCTAGAAACAATCAAAATTGGTCCAAAAGGCTCTAAATATA
Organism: Artemisia argyi; assembly: GCA_030686995.1. Taxonomy (NCBI): domain Eukaryota; kingdom Viridiplantae; phylum Streptophyta; class Magnoliopsida; order Asterales; family Asteraceae; genus Artemisia; species Artemisia argyi. The sequence continues at coordinate 73,618,804 of CM060677.1, forward strand.
TACATATCACAAAAATTATCCACCGTAAGCTTAAGAGTTCAATGCTAGCTATTCACTACTTCCACGTCTCTTTTGTTTTAAGTTTTTTTTTTTTTACAGTAATAAATAATGTTTCAGGTTTTGGTTTGGATAATTTTGCCAAAAAAATATCGTTTAATCTGATGAGTAAATTGAATAAAATTCTGGTTTCATATAGTTTTTGCATTCATCCTCAATTCCTCATGTCCATCTATGTGTAGTGCAGGCCATATTTCATTTTGAATTTAATTATATAAAAGATCTACATAGAAATTGAATATTAACTCAGGGGTCTCGAATAGTGTTTTACTTCTAGATCATTATTCTTTTTTGGTAAAATTCAATGAGAAACGTACCAAAACGGCTCAAATTAATTGCACGAAACCATGCATGTTGGTTTTTTTTTATAAAAGCTGTGGGAGTCACCAAACTTTTTAAGTTGTAGTTTGCTTGATGACACAACAATGAATTTAGACAAAAATAAAATAAAATATTTATACGAGTATATCCGCAGCGACAATAAAACATGCCATTTTTTTTTTTTTTTTTGGAAGAGTGAGACTGATCATGATAAGCAAGATTGTTTATGTCCTAACTCCTAACATACTAATTTGTTACAAACAGAAATTTTAGGAAGGTTGATGGTTATTATATGATGTAGCTACAGATTCGCTCTTGTTTTATCAGCATATGACAGATACCATTAGGGAAGACGAGAGCATAGAAATGTTAAAGAGGGTCTGAGGCGTGTTAAACACAGATCTCCAGTACCACATAAAAACATAACATGGATGGAATGAACCATACCTGTTTCTGTGGCTGTCACGCTTCCTATCTCGGCCTCTTTCCCTTGTTGGGCTTTGTTCCCGATAGCGATCCTATTTTCAAAATAGGAATGAATATATTAGAATATAGAAAGCGACAAAGTCTGATACTAGTGACTATGCAGAAAAATCCAAACCTTTTCATGACCCCCAACATCAGTATCCATGTGTTGGTCATCCTCGTCTTTTTCCTCTTCCTCCTCAAAATCATCTTCAAGGGCGCTTTTCCTAGGTTCTAAAGCACCAATTGCTTCAATGGTAAGCCTGCATACAATCGAAGACAATATCTTAATTTCCTATTGTTTTATCAAATAAAGGTCATGTCATGACATCTATACATAAACATTGTCACCATAATCCATCCGCATATTTTATCAATCAAATAAACAAATATAATTAAACCATCACAATTTATACAGAAAGGAGAAAACTATAAGCTAGTTCATTATCTGTACTAAACGCCTTTACAACATGGGTGCATCAGGAGAGAACTACCCTGAATTTTTACAAATCCATAGAAAAATATTGAAATTACAGTATATTTTACACAGATAATTGGCATAATAGTGCCTTCGATATTTAAAAGCAGGGTCAGTACCCCAGATAAAACTGGTACAATGCCCTTTTAGCACAACCACCTTCACTATCAGAATCGACATAGAAGTACTCAGATAATGCTCCCACGGTATACCATTAGTATTCAATTACTGCATTCCATGCCTATTTAAGACGCTATCAACTGATTTTTGCCAAGGTACTCCACAGTACATCAATAGGACACTTCTACTGATATCGACTATATATTGACAACTGCAGCCCTTGTTTTTCATGTCTCCTTCAATAATTGATGTACCATTACATAACTCTGTCTTCCACTCTTCCATATTTTTTAATACAATTGAGGTTCTAATGGAACAACCGAAAAAAGCTACCCATTCTACACCATAGATGCTATTCAATTACTTGGCCTTTTTCAACTAGACCGATCTCAAGGTAAAATTATTACTAGTAATAGATCCTTGGAATGGTACTTCCGGTATAAAAATGGAACACCCTCAATACCACGCTGTTTTCTTCCTAAGACATGACCAAAGCGCTTCAACTCAGGTCCAAAGTTATATTCTACTTGGTGGTATGATTAAACTTTATAATGGTCTGATTAATGTAGTGTGATTCTTTTAAACATATGGCTACGTAACAACAGACAAAAAATCTATTCATACATAAGGCTTGCTTGTCGATGGGTACATACATATAGAAAGTATGATTATATACATATAAACAAAAACAGTAAAAAATAGAAAACCAAGTGGAATGAACGGTGAAGTGCTCGACATACCTTTTCTTTATGCGCGGTAGAGCAATATCACAAGAATAATCTTTCGTCAAGAGTTCATCAATAACCTCATCCACATGCGTCAAGGAATATTCTAGCATATCAAAAGACAAAACAAAAAACATCAGTAAAGCGACAAATGCGGAACATAAACTTTAGAAAGCCATAATTCTAACATAAACAGTTCACAGTCATAGTACTTACTCCCATCTGGCATTTTGCGTCTCAGCTTTCGGTAATCATTATACAAAGGCTCTAAATACCGATACACATCGATATCGGTTCCTGTTAGTCGCAAGTAAAACGCTCCAAGTATTCGTACATATCTGCTCAGCAGAAAAGCATAAAAAAAATATATTAGAAACACAAAAAATTCTAGTGTGTGTTTACAACTGCTTCTGTTTAGCAGATAAGCAATTTGGAGTGTTTACAACTGCTTCTGCTTATCTGTAGGAAATATAAGCAGGTTGATTAAAGTGTTTCTTTAATGAGCCTATTAGCATATGTAAATTTTAACCAGCTCATATTTTCTCCTGTTTATGAGCTTATGACTTTAAATAAGCCATAATCAGAGAGAAAAAAATGGCCTTATGCTTTTCAAAATTTAAATAAGCTCATAAGCCCAACAAATAAGCTAGACAAACACCCAGTAAAATGACCTTTAAACCTTTATATCTCACCTAAAAATAATCTACACATACGTAAATAAGCTATCAATATTTCTTTATCCTCTGTTTACATTTTCTGAAGTGTTCAAGTTCGCTGTATCAGTCGACCTGTGTGCTTATTTGAATTTGTAATAGCCAATAAACTCACGTTCCTAAAGCTTATGTGCACCTGAAGCTCATTTCACTCAAATAAGCCACAAGCTCACAAATTCTAGAAAGTAAGCTTATCGACCCTAAGCATCCATATAAGCGCACAAGCCAACTAAATAAGCTAATCCAAACACCCCCGAAAAACACAATAACTAGATAAAGAAATAACAAGCAATCTCATTTACATATAATACATTTAAAACCTTTTATTATATATGAAGGTTCAAAAGTTCTTAATCTAATTCATAAATAACAACAATACACAATCAGGTTAGAGCCGGTCGGGTCCACATAAAATGCCACCCCTACCTGGGTTCCCACAGGTCCCGGGACCCATAGATTTTTCCAATGTAATGTTAATTTTTGAAAAAAACATTGATTTTTTTCTAAACCCAACTTAAATGCACCCGGTCCATCGATTTAACTCTATTATATCGCGTTTCAAAAAAATTTGTGCACCTGTCATGTCATATTTGGTCCTGGTAATACTCAATCCCGCCAGAGTAGGTAGGTAGGGTACATGTGAAATGTAGACACTCATACTCCTACCTACCTACCTAGTGACAAAATTACCCCCAATCCCGCAAGAACCGGGTACGAGGAAGGTAGAATGTGGACCGTCATACCCCTACCCGATAATTATTCTAATTTCATTTTACAATATAAGCAATCCTAGGGGGTGTTTGTTTCGGCTTATATAGCGGGCTCATGGCTTATTTGGTTTTTGGCTTATGTTACATAAGCTCACTTTTTGTGGCTTATTTTGAAACATTTGTGCTTATATAAGTGTATTATGACATAATAAGCTTATATAAAGTTTCAAAATAAGCCAAAAAAAAAAAAAAAAAAAAAAAAAAAAAAAAAAAAAAAAAAAAAACAAAAAAGTGAGCTTATGTAACATAAGCCGAAAACCAAATAAGCCATAAGGCGGCTATATAAGCCGAAACAAACACCCCCTAGTAATAATAAAAGAAGTAAAAAAGAAAAGAAGCATACTTATAATCATCGTTTTTAATAAACTCAACAACAATCTCCTTATCAGGTTGAATCTGAAGCATCTTCATAACAAGACAAATAAAGGGGGTGGGTTTCCTATTACCCCCGTGGGTCCCACCAACATGGTCTAACTCCATTGCTTTATCAACTAATGTCTCGGCCGTTAAGCCGAAACATTGTTCCTTCCAGAAAGTGTGGTTGTATATCTTTGTCCGTACGATTTTCTCAACCAGGTTTTGTGGGTTTGTTCCTCGTATGTTTCTTGCTGATGGATCTGTACGGTTCGCCATTGAAAGTAACCCTAATTGATTTGAGCAGCCCTAGTTTTGTTTTGTTGTGGGTTGTTTATGGGGTTGTGTTTTGGTTTTAAGTCGGTTGAAAGGCTCTGTTATGTAAAGTGAAAAAAAGAAGTTTTTAACGAGTAAAAAAAAAGAGAAGTAATAGATCCAGCAACACAAAAGATGATTTATTTTGATTAGTTCAACTTTGACTTTAACTATTTTTTTTAGTGTTATACGTAGTATAATATTTGATGCAAAATATATGAATGGATTGGCTTTTAAGTGTATTTTTCAATGATATAATTTTTTATCATGTATTATATAACACAAAAAAAATATTTAAGGTCAAAGTTGAGTCAGTTTGACTCTGAAAAGTCAAACTGGACATTTATTTAGGGACGGATAAAGTAACAAATTATCTTTGTGGATTTATTTTTGTGCAGTGTTTGTGGATGTATCACTTATATATATATATATATATATATATATATATATATATATATATATATATATATATATATATATATATATATATATATATATAATAAAAGAAGAGAAATGATATAACCACAAATAAGGGACCGTCCGTGATTTTTAGATAAAAACACGTTTTCACTCTACATTTCTCTGTAAAATAAATCAAACACTTAGTGTGACAGCTAAGTTGCTGAAACAAGGCTAAATCATCATCTACTAATTTAAGAATAAAATCCAAGGCCTCAAGCTTCAAATCACAAAACACTCTTACATACTAATCATCAATTGTAAGTCAAACTCATCCAATTCTTTCTTTGAATTACATAATTAGGGTTTATTGTAAAATTAGATTTGGGGGTCTTAAATCTTTTATGAAATTAGGTACAATTAACATCTAAGCTCAATAATAGATTAATAATAAGATTCTTATTAAATGCATTCATTAGTTAAAAGAAATGCTCTCATGTATGTAATCATAAACATGGTAATCTTCAAAGTAGGAAGAAATCATTACCATAATTCTAAAACATAACCTTAAACTCTACATTGTTAAATGCATATAAAAAACACTCACTCTAATTGATAATCAAAACAAATTTTAAGAAAGGTAAAACTCTAATAATAACCTTGTGATTCTTCTTCTTATAGGGAACAAGATGTCACACATATATGATTTTGATCATCTCAACACCGACTCTTATACTCCTAGAATTTCTCTTGAACCAACCACTCCAGGAAGTTACATTCGTCCCTATGTGAATGTTGAGACTCGTCGTTTTCATGAGGGACGAATTGTTGATCCCTCTTTAGCATGTCACAGAGACATTAATACCACCTTTCGTGCCATAGGATTCAATTGTTTGCTTCATATCAATGAGAAAATTTGCCCTCGCTTTGTTTAAGAATTCTTTCGACAAGTTGAACTCGTACGTAACGAGGATCAATCTTTGTCACTTTGGTTCTGGATTAGGAACTTCAAATTTGTCCTCACTCTTGAGCAATTTGCTCAAATCCTTCGTATTCCCAATCATGGGCAATGTGCCTATACTGAAGATTGGTGTCTCAAGTCACTCTTCAACTATAGAGAACAAAACAGTCCCTACTGCTCCTACATACCTCGTCCTTGTGAAATTACCAAACTTCTTCGTACTCATAGGTACTTTCCCTACCTTGATCAAACAAAAATCCGTATAACAGAGGTTCGTGAGGAACTAATTCCTTGGGTTGTCATCTTGAAAGAGAACACTCTTGGTCTCAAAAGGATTCGTGAGAAAATCCCGACGTGTTGTGCTCACATGATGTATTGTCTACACACTCAACAACCATACAATATTTCCTATCACTTCGCTAAGCGAATTGTACATCTCAAGGATAACCAAACCAAATTGATACCCTAGGGATGTTCCTAACTCGTCTCTATCACTACATCATGAACTTTCATCCTTATCTTTGTGGTCCTCAATACTCTCTCTTTGATCCTGTCATGGAACCCATCAATGAGTGCCATATCTCCTCTATTTTTATCACCTCATCATATGTCGACTATGACATCTATGATGATCCCACACTCGAGAATGAGGAACATGCTAGAGTCAAGAATGTCATGCAACAAGAACAAGTCACAAACACCATTAACAAGGCAACACCATAAAGGATTATCTTGTAGTATTGTATTATTATGTTTCTTATGTATTTGTACTATTTGGATTTGTTAACTCTTGAATGTTGTTATCTGCGAATGCTTGCTTAAACTTGTTTCTAACTTGCGTGATTGTTTAAGCACTATCCTCTTGTGTTTTAGCCTTGTTATAATTCAAAAAAATGTTTAGATCCATGCAGATTGCAGAAATGAGAAAGTGGGTAAAAATATGGGAACTCACTGGCGGCGGTCCCTTATCAACTTGGCGGTCCTCCAGTGATAAAGGACCGCCTAGGATTTAACGGACCGTCCATCTGGGATCACGGATTTTTTCACTGTTTTCTTCTTTCCTGTAATCCTAAACCTATTGGATGATTATCACCACCTTATCATGTTTAGATAAACAACTTGAAGTGCTTAATGTTTCCTAATGCATGCTTTGCCTAAACCATAACTATGCTTGATTATTTAAACACCACTCCTCCTCTTCAACCTCATTACAATCACCTTTCATTTCATCTTCTCCACCAAGAAACTCACATCACCTTCCAACAAACTCTCCAAATCATACTACCACATCACCAAATGGGCCTTTAGAAAACACTCCTCCCACTCCACCATCATCTCCAAACCTTGGCAATCCCATTCCTTACTACTTTGTTAACAACCACACCGTGGGATGTGCTTGTTGTTACCACAAGTTTCACCTCATCCACTCTCTAAGAGATGAACTCCACATCATGTTTGGCCACATTGAGTCTCTTCTTGCTCAACAAAATGTGCAACCAACTCCCATTTCCACCATGCCACCTTCGGCTCCACCTTCATCCTCACCATCATCCTCTCCACCCTCTAACTAGATATCTTCAAATGTCTAGTTAAGAATAATCAAGTGGAAGCTATATTTTGGGCCAAGCATGTTTGGGAAATAGCTTGTTGAAGTAGTTAGTGACTATTGTTGTAGTTTAAATGATGTCTTGATTATGTGATGATGTATGCTATAATATGTTTTCCATGAATGAATGATCTTTTATGCTTTTCATGTGGGAAATGAATGATAATTAGACTTTAAATTTATAATAACATGAAAATGGACTAAAATTATTCAACCTTAAAAATGGGAAGTTACTAAAATCATAACATTACTGCCAACCAAGTCACCTCCTGGTGGCGGTCCTTTAATGGACTGGCGGTCCTCTAATCTTTAAGGGACCGTACCCCTATTTACGGGACCGTCCCCGGTAGGAGCTAAAATTCAGATTTTTCTCTTTGATTGTCTAACTGATTCATGCTATATCTAATTGATTTCACACTTTTATTCATCTTATTTCTCCATACTCTTCTCTATATATATATATATATATATATATATATATATATATATATATATATATATATATATATATATATATATATATATATATATACAAATATCGCCTAAAAACGTTATTTATATTTTACGATCTTTGCTAAGTTTTGTTAATGACAAAGTATGAACTTTAGCTAGGAGTAAATCATCACTTTAAGTGTTTAAGTCTTGTTTAAACTAAGGTTTACATTTCTTTTAAACAAAACATTGTTTTTATTTCTTAAATTAGAAAGTGTCTTGTCACATCACATTTATTTCTTAAAATAGTAATGTCACATCACATTTAGGGCAAGCTTTGTCAATATACATTTATGGTAAGAAAGAGTGTTTGACTAACCATATGTTTGCTTGCAAGTCTTGTGTTTGACTAGGTGTAATGAGATGTGACCTTGTTTGGTTTGAAAGATTTATTGCAAAACCAACTGCAGCCCTGACGGAACCCTGGGGGTACACGGGCGGAACCCATCTGAGGGTTCCGCCGTATCCGCCAGACCTGCAGAATGGTTTGCTATAAATACCAAACCATTTGTTAGTTTTGAGTGATGACTTTAGGACATATTTTCATATACTCTCTCAAACTAACTCAGTAACATTTGACTTGTGTGACTCTCTTATGTAGCAAGGGACTTCACAAGATCATTCAAGAAGTTACAAGCTTCAACTCTAAAGTTGCAAGTCTTGTTAGCTTTGTTATGTATAAGCTTTGGTAGTTTATTCTTCATTTGTATCATGTATGTAGAAATGATTGGTTAGTATTTTAGGCCTGAAAATACGTAGTGTGTCGGGAGTTGTTGTACCCTTGTAAAAGAACTAACGGGAGTGGTTGTACCCTTGGTAAAGAACTCGACATCTAGCTTAGTGTCGGTAAAAGTGTAAGCGACGATGGGAGTGGTTGTACCCGTGTAAAAGAACTCGACATCTAGCTTAATGTCGGTAAAAGTGTAAGCGACGTTGTAAAGGTTTTCTCTGCCGGTGAAAGGAGCTTATTGATTAGTGCTTATAACTCTCGAGTTGGAAACTCGGGGCGTGAATGTAGGGAAAGGAAAAAGAGTCCTTGTAGCCGAACCACGATAAACAATCGTGTTGTGGTTTGATCGTTTCTTTCTTTATCTTTGCTTATTACATGTTGTCTTTTAGTTAGAATCACTAATCACATATAAAGCTTTTCAAAGAAATAAACAAGTAAAGTTGTGTTTATATCTTCAAACAAATGTAAAGCTTTTCAAAGAACTAAACAAGTAAAGTTAGAATTGTTATTCACATGAAAAGCTTTTCAAAGAATCAAACATATAACGTTATGTTTATATCTTTAAGCAAACGTAAAGTTTTTTAAAGGATATTCAAGCTAAAAAGGATTTAAAAAGCGGTAAACTATTCAACCCCCCTTCTAGTTTTCCACAATTGGCATCAGGAGCTACGTTACTCAATATCTTTAAAATAGAATGTATTTTAAAACTTGGATCGATCCATGGATTTTGAAAATCTCAAAGAAGGGCAACCTATTCAAAACCCACCGCTATATGAAAAAGAAAACTTACTTGAATGGAAAAGTAATTTTGAAAACTATGAGAAATCAATTGATCAAGATCTTTGGCATGTTATTTCTTTTGGTGATTTCAAACCAAAGAAAACAAGTTTTTGAAAACCAAGATAACTTTCTTAAACTTGATAAAAATACTAAAGCTAAAACAATGATTTATAAAGCTTTAGTACCGAATATGAAAGAATGTATTTTTGTCAAACGGCTAATGATATTTGGAAAAAATATGTTAAACTTTCATCAAGAAATATGTCAAGTCAAAGAACAATTTGATCTCACATATGAATTAGAAGTCTTAGAAATATTAATAGATAGACATTTAGTTGTGATGAATACATGTGCTACTAGTTTAAATGTTTTAAATGAAGGTGTAAGTGAAGATGATTACTCATGTCGAGCTCATAGTGGACTTGCTTACGGTTCATGGAATAACACGGATGAAGATGAAGCCAACCATCCGGTTTCTGATTCTTAACTAGATAAAACATCAAACAAGGTAAATTTTGAAACCAAACACTTTTGCTTTGACAAATTTATCCTAGAGTTTTCTAAACTAAAAAATGAGTCTAAACGTTTATGCAACATGGACCTAAAAACTATCTTCAAGAACGAGTCTTCAAAATCTTTTAAGAATATCTTTGAAAAGGAAATCTTGTTAGAAGATAGAATGTCTAGAATTGAGAGTAATGTTGAAATTGATCTATAATGTAAATTGTGTCTAGATTACAAACATAAGATTAAAAAGCAAAATGAGAAAGGAAAAATATTAGTTAAATTTGATGAAAGCTCAAAATCTCTTGAAAGATTGTTGAGGAGTCAAAGGTTGTTTAAAGATAAAACCGGATTAGGATTTTACTCAAAAGCACCATCAACCAGTAAAACAAAACAAGTAAAATTTGTCAAACCTAGAAGAGAGATTTAGAGATAATTCAATCTCTAATAGAAACTCATGATATAAGGATTAAGATTATCATGCTCTATGCTTGTATATGATTATCTAACCTTCTTGGATACATGAGTAATTGAGTTTCAAAGCGTGTTGTCAAACCAAGATTTTACGCGTAATGTTTATCCTCTTGATAGCATCTCTATGCAATTTAAAAGGTACGCATTACTTCAACTTGACTTTGATTGTCTCTTGTTTCTAGCATTATGTGTTGGAATATGTGTTATTAGTATACTCTAATGTGTTTACCTGCTATTAGTAATAACTAAGATTAGATTCTATGCAACAAGGAATTTCGTCATTAGTATTAGTAGGAGATATAAGGTGTTTTGGTTCTTTAACCATCAATAGATAAACACGAGAAACTCTTGAGTGAGTCTCACTCAACTCTTGCTTACAAGTGAGCTAACTAAGAATTTTCTAAGTGTTAAAATGTTCAACACTTTTATGATGCTTGCAAAACAAACCTTTGTTAAACAACATTCTCAAACACCAGACTTTGAGTCTTAAATTGTGTTTTTCTTCAGTCACTCCTTTATGATAATCTCACATAAAACACACAAGGTGAAATAAATCACATTAGCATACATTAAGATGTGTGGAAGAAAATGAGTTTTCAACATCTAGGATTTACACATCAAGTGTGACACTTAGTCTCATGATGTTGTACCTCTTGGACTTTTTCAAAACAAATAGAGTTCATAGTGTCTTAAGTAAGAAAACCCAAAGAGTCGAGGAGTCGTTGAATATAACATTTAACGAGTGATCTCTTCCTTCTAAGATATCATCTTTGGTAGATAATGACTTAGTCGAAAGTCCAATGATGGCAAGACAAGTATGTTGTGCAAAACATTAAGAATAAAAGTACAAAATAACATCTTCTCACCTTGAGTCAAACATTGAATCAAGCAAAATTGGCATAAGTTATAAAACTTGACTTACAGGTCATAGTTGTGTCTAAACAAATTCAACAATAACAGTTTTTGGAATTTAGAATAAAACAACTAGTGAAACAAAATAAATGTTTCAAAGTAATCATGTGATTATAAGTGTCAATATTTGAAAGTCTTTTTGATTATAAAAGCAAGCTCCAAAAGCAAGGGATTTTAACTTAAAGACATTCCTAGTTACTCTCTTGTTCTCAATGGTTAAGTTATTGATGACTTATCAAGAATGAAGATTAGTAAATTCGTAGGTAAAACTAAACGTAGAGAAATGTTCGGAAAACTACTTGTTCTCATAACAATTAGATCCAACATTATGTTTAGCTTTTGTCTATGTACTCGAGTTAAAGAAGATCCTAAAACAACTCTTTAGTTGAGCTTGTTTGGATACATCATAAGGTACTACACAACTAGGATTATGGTATCCCAAAAGAATGGGAATAGAAACCATAATGTATTCCAAATGGAATTATGCCGGTAATAAGTTGATAAGAAAAGCACAAGTGGTACTTGCACTTTTATACTTACTTACCCAATGATTCTCCAAAACACGTAAGGTTCTCAAATTAGTTTCGGATGGAGAAGCACATCAACAAGCTCCGCTTGAACAAGCAAATTCGTGTCAACAACGGAATTCTTTTATCAACATTGTTATCCCTTCAACAAAGGAATCATCGACTTCGGCAACAATTAAATCCATTATGGTCTTAATAGACATATTGTGATCCATCATCATCGCCTTGGTAAGATTGTTCATTGAGGAACGTCTTAACGAAGAAAGTCTTCTACATTAATCATTCTATCAACGTTTTCACAAAACCTCTTGAATGTGAAGCATTCATCATTCCTAGGCTTAGTCAAAGACTCATAAGACCTAAAACCTTAGTTTTGAGCATTAGGATAAAACCACAAAAATCAAGACAATCCCTTTTGAATTCTTCCCTGCAGCCCCCACGGTACCCTCAGACCATACGGGCGGAACCCACTTTTTGGTTCCGCCTGGTCAGCCAAATCTACAGAATGTTTTATTTTTAATTTCAAAACCAAACACCCTCTTAACTTAATCATTCACTTTCAAACAACCATCACCCTCTCAAAAACACATAACCACACGAAATTTAGGGTTTTCAATCCAATCTCTTCAAATCCAACTAACTTTGTAAGTGTTCTAATCACAATTGCATTTTTGATTCAAGTATAACATTCTTATTTACATTCATTAGCTAGAATCTTAGGGTTTCTGCATAAAACTTCTTGATTCATGAAAAACTTGGTGGCTAGCCAATCATGTCTTCCATTAGTTAAGAATTGTATCCTTTTTGTTGTTACTTTGATTTGCCAAACACACCAAGTGCATTGTCTTTCAAAAATCGCAATCCAAGAATAGAACATGATTCATCACCACATTGTTAAAACAAATGAAAAACATCATTAAAACATCACTTGCATACTATCTCTTGAATGCTAAAGGGGATACATAACTAATATATATTTTCGGGTACATTCAATCGAAGACACATTCAATTAGGAGAGTGTTGGTTATCTTTTGTTTTTATAACAAAACTTGCAAGACAAAACAATTTGGGAATCAAAATGAGTCAAGATAACCAAGTCTCCACATTGTTTGCATATAGGAACATATTAGAACATCCACATTGTTAAAAGTCATTAACATATAATTTTGTGTTTTCTAGGAATCAATATGCCTCACGCAAATAAATCCGATCACAAGGAAACCCTCAAGTACATGCCCAAACACCATAGGAATAAAGGTCTCAACAAAGTTCAAGTAGAAACCTTTAACGCATTAGAAAAACGCTATGTTCACGAAGGTAGAACCATTGATCCATCCTTTCTAGAAGGAACATCTATTCGCTAAAGTTTTGCCGCAATCAACTTTGATTGTCTCCTTGATATCGATGAGCCAATTTGTCCTAGGTTCATCTTAGAATTCTATGCAACCGTAAACCTTTCCACAAATGATTTTGGTAAGATATCATTAAACTTCACAACCAATCAAATACCAAATTCCATAGATTTGAAAGACTTAGCTATCATTTTTGGTGTCCCAAATGCGGGTACTTGTCTCTACACGGATAAGTGGCCCATTTTAAGCCTTGACTCGATTGAGTGTTTTCATCCATACGACACCCCTCTAGCGAGTAAGGAAACAATTAAGGAACACCTCTTCGTTAGAACCTCTACTACTAGGAAGAATCGTTCGGGGAATATTGTGGATAAAGATCCTTTTGGTATGGAGCTCAATGAGCTTAAACCACAATTTAAGAAGTGGGAAGAAATTCTTAGAGCTAACGTCATAAGTACCATAGGAAATAGAGATCATGTCAACACATGTCTTTGCTACATGCTCTATAGCATTTCCACCGGTCAACCCTTCAACTTAGCCTACTACCTAGCCAAAAGAATGGCCGACATACCCTTAGTTGGAACAACCGCTCTTCCTTATGGAATGCTTCTTACTCGCCTCTTTAGAGCAATCTCACCCATTCCTCCTAACGATAATGGAATGCGCCTTGACTATTCTCTCATTCCTCATAATTCCTCTAAGTGATAAACGAGTTTTCAAAGGTAAGGGCAAACGTACTCGCTCACCTACACCATCATCATCATCATCCGACATGAGTGAGGATGATAAACTTCCTAACTCTAAGTTACCTCCTTTAGACTACCTTCAAGAACTCCCCGTCATTGAAAATGCATCCGAAGAGTTCAAGCAAACCAAAGGAATTTTCAAGTGCTTTGGAAGGTACCTAAGCAATTTCAATAAGAAGATAGACCGGTTGTGAGAAGATTAAGGAGTGTTTGGCTTATGAATGTTTTAGAACCTTTTATGTGTTAAACTACGTGATTTGTATTGTTTTTCACTTACATGTTTTATTACATTTGTCGGATTATGTTTGTATGAGCTTTTATGCATAATGACAATGTTTGAGGTGTTTGTCAATTTTTTATGCTTATGGCAATTCTTACTAAGTATAGTGAAATCCTCGACCTCAAGGTCAAAGTCCTATGATATGTGTGTTTACGTGTCTAATTTTTGCATTGCCTAACCAGAAATGCATTATCTTTTGATTTTAGGAATTTTCAAAAATTTTGAAAATCGTCTCGCGGGTCAAAATCGCGGACTGCCAAAATTTTCAGCCCTGGCGGATCTGACGGTACCCAAAATTGGGTTCCGCCAGTGTATTTTCTGGGTAACCCAGAATTGGCCCAACGGACCAGACGGAACCCAAAACAGGGTTCCGCCTGTGTACCGCGAGGGTTCCACCAGACACCTGCAGAAAATTTTTGTCATTTTTCTTAAGTCCAAAACTTGTAAAGTGTCAAACCATAATCCTAAGTGAGAAACATCTTCCATTAACTCCAATAACCATATTAGAACAACTCTCACTCACTAAAACAATTAGGAAACCACTTCCCTCCAAAAATTCAAATTCAAACATAACTAACCCAAGGAACCCTTTTAAAGGATCCTTCAAACCATTGGAACATTTTCAACCAAATCACATCCCATGATCACAAAGCATTGAGTGCATATGTTGGTCTTTCACTCCACCCTATTCCATTGGATTGACATCAAATGATGTGACATGGTCATGAAAATCATTTGAAACCTCAATCTTTGAATGGTAGAACATCAAATCCAAACACCCATTTCAACATCTTTTCCATCCTATAAATTTGAAAGTTTTGCAACAATTCAAATCACACCATCACCATCAAAACTTCTTCTCTCAAAACACCAAAACCACACCTTTGAAATGACTAAATCCAACACATCATCCGAGTCATCAAAATCCTTCTCAAAAACCACTAGGATTAGTGTTAAACCTTGTTGCTTCAACAAAACCGTCAAGTCAAGCTCATCATCTTCAAGTGATGCTTCGCTTAACATTTCTTCACCTATCCAAGATTTCCTTAACCTCACTAACTCAACACCATCCCCAACGCATTGTAATACCAATGTAATCACCTTTCAAGATTTGCTTAATCTTGATACTCCAACACAATCTCCAACACATTGCTACACAAACATAGCCACCATTCCTCCACCAAATAGACCTTCAAGTGATTCAACATCACCTTCTCAACAAGCTCAACCAACAAAAACTTCATCACCTCAATCATCAACACTTACACCAATGGAACTTTTCCATACACCTCCAACATCACCACTACCCTATTTGGAAACATTATAAGACCTATCACCCAAATCATCAAATCCACCATCCTTATCACTCTTTGACACCATTGCTCAAATGGAAACCCAACAACAATCTAGTGAGCAACTAGATAATGAACCCCATCAACCCTCATTGGTAGAACGGTTGGCTTACCGTTATGCTAGACCATTCATTTTTTCAAATGATCAAGGTCATACCCACTCACAATCATTTGTGTTTCACCCAAATTACAAAGACCTTCATGGCAATCCTTCCGGCGAACCAAGCTTCCGCCATTTTGTTCAAAACCAACAACCACAACAACAACAACCATCACCACAAGACTCTTCCCAACAATTTGAATCTCTACTTTCTTCTTATAAGAAAATAGAAGCATCCATATGGGAAAAACCTCCAAACCTTAATGATGAGATTGACACTCATTTAAACCACCTTCATGCCTTCAAACATATGGTTGACTCTCAAATCAACCATATTACCGTTTTACAAACAACGCTACAATCAACTAATGAAGGAAGCAAAAACACCTTTCAACCATCAACATTTGCTCCTTCAAGTTCAAACCATCCACCATCAACAAATCAAACCTCTCTTACACCAAACTTTCCCCGCCATGGTTGCGGACATTGCGAAAGAACCGCTCACATTAGTGAAGGATGTCGAATGGAAATTCGCTAGCTATCCGAAGAAATGAGGTTTATCCTAAACCACATTTTGGAACGCCTACAATCCTTGTCTCACACACCTCAACCTTAGAGTCTCCAAAATAAAGCCCGTGTCATCCTTTCAACCTTCAAAATAAAGCCCGCTACAACATCCAACACACATTTTCATCCTTAAACAACCTTAGCCTTGTTTTTGGAAAATGTTTCCCATTAAGGAAAATGATGATTTCCTTGTAGCTTTTCATGTTCTTAGTTTATTTTTAGTTTTTCTTTATTTTTAGAAGTAGGACTCCAAATTTCTTGTCTTTGACTCTTTAAAAGTCAAAATTTTACATGAAATGAATTTCATTCTACTACAAGGTTTGCATTGTTCGTTGACCATTTAGGTATAATAAGTGAACTATACCTTGCTATGGTAGCATACATATATCTTGTGTTTTTGAAACTAACCTTTCTTTTTGTAGGATCATTATCCATGTTTTCCTTCCTTGATACTCCATTTAGGGGAGTAATATTCAAGGGGGAGCATGAGTGTTGCGTTATTCCACTTCACAACTCTTAGTTGTGTTTTAGACATGCAATGCTTTCATGACTTGTCTTGTGCGACAACTAACCTTTTTCTTGTAGGTTCAAAATCCATGTCTCCTCACTTGGCACTCCATTTAGGGGAAGTATCGTCCAAGGGGGAGCAAGTGCTTACTTTCGCTTCGCTACTCTTCTTTCTGTTTTGACAAAAAGGGGAAGAATTTATATATAAACTTGTCAAAAAAAAAAATTTGTGCTTATCACCTCATCTTTGCAAAAACAAGTTTTTATACTAACTTTATAAGACTTAACACTAAAACTAGTGACTTACTTATAAATAAAGTTTATGTTTTGTCATCAACAAAAAGGGGGAGATTGTTAATACAAATATCGCCTAAAAACGTTATTTATATTTTACGATCTTTGCTAAGTTTTGTTAATGACAAAGTATGAACTTTAGCTAGGAGTAAATCATCATTTTAAGTGTTTAAATCTTGTTTAAACTAAGGTTTACATTTCTTTTAAACAAAACATTGTTTTTATTTCTTAAATTAGAAAGTGTCTTGTCACATCACATTTATTTCTTAAAATAGTAATGTCACATCACATTTAGGGCAAGCTTTGTCAATATACATTTATGGTAAGAAAGAGTGTTTGACTAACCATATGTTTGCTTACAAGTCTTGTGTTTGACTAGGTGTAATGAGATGTGACCTTGTTTGGTTTGGAAGATTTATTGCAAAACCAACTGCAGCCCTGACGGAACCCTGGGGGTACACGGGCGGAACCCATCTGAGGGTTCCGCCGTATCCGCCAGACCTGCAGAATGGTTTGCTATAAATACCAAACCATTTGTTAGTTTTGAGTGATGACTTTAGGACATATTTTCATATACTCTCTCAAACTAACTCAGTAACATTTGACTTGTGTGACTCTCTTATATAGCAAGGGACTTCACAAGATCATTCAAGAAGTTACAAGCTTCAACTCTAAAGTTGCAAGTCTTGTTAGCTTTGTTATGTATAAACTTTGGTAGTTTATACTTCATTTGTATCATGTATGTAGAAATGATTGGTTAATATTTTAGGCCTGAAAATACGTAGTGTGTCAGGAGTTGTTGTACCCTTGTAAAAGAACTAACGGGAGTGGTTATACCCTTGGTAAAGAACTCGACATCTAGCTTAGTGTCGGTAAAAGTGTAAGCGACGATGGGAGTGGTTGTACCCGTGTAAAAGAACTCGACATCTAGCTTAGAGTCGGTAAAAGTGTAAGCGACGTTGTAAAGGTTTTCTCCGCCGGTGAAAGAAGCTTGTTGATTAGTGCTTATAACTCTCGAGTTGGAAACTCGGGGCGTGAATGTAGGGAAAGGAAAAAGAGTCCTTGTAGCCGAACCACGATAAACAATCGTGTTGTGGTTTGATCGTTTCTTTCTTTATCTTTGCTTATTACATGTTATCTTTTAGTTAGAATCACTAATCACATATAAAGCTTTTCAAAGAATTAAACAAGTAAAGTTGTGTTTATATCTTCAAACAAATGTAAAGCTTTTCAAAGAACTAAACAAGTAAAGTTAGAATTGTTATTCACATGAAAAGCTTTTCAAAGAATCAAACATATAACGTTATGTTTATATCTTTAAGCAAACGTAAAGTTTTTTAAAGGATATTCAAGCTAAAAAGGATTAAAAAAGCAGTAAACTATTCAACCCCCGTTATATATATATATATATATATATATATATATATATATATATATATATATATATATATATATATATGCATGTGCTTGCTTCTAACTTGTTTTTGTAGCACATCACCATAGCTCGATTCCCTGGTGCCCTCATTTAGGGGAAGCACTTAGCTAGGGGGAGCTTGTATTCCGTTGATTTCTTCGACGATGCCCTCTTCAAGATGATAATATTCCGTCAACAACGACGATGCCTTTTCAAAGATACTTGTGTCTCCTCTCCTCAACACCGACGACACCTTTTTGATTTTACAAAAAGGGGGAGAAGTAACGGGAAAATTCATTAAAAATTTATCAACGCATAATTTTACCTAAAATGAGTTTATATTTTGTAATCATCAAAAAGGGGATATTGTTAATACAAATAATTTCAAAAACGTTATTTGCATTATTCGGTCTTCTTGTGTTTTGATAATCACAACATATAAAGACATGTTACGTAAAGTTACGGTTAATAAATTTTTAATCGAGGAAACTCGTTTCTTCTACGTAGCTACTACAACGTCGGTTCAGGTATGAACAAACTTTATACCGTCATTAGTAAAGTAATCAAAGAATTTTATTTTCTCCTAAACTTACATTTTTAAGTTTGACAAAACATTTTCACAAAAGTATTTTTGTGTTTTTAAAGAAATGTGTTATTAAAAAAATATATTCAAAATTCAAATTTGCAACAGCTATATTCCATCCAAAACAGTTGAGTTTTCACCAGATAAGTTTTCACCAAGTCAGGAAAAAAATGGGAGCGTTTGTCAGGACGGTCCCTTAAAGTGGTTGTCGGTCTCTTAGTGATAAAGGACCGTCGCCTATTTAAGGGACCGCCACCTCCCTCCTATCGTATATAAATAGTGAACTGTTCCTCTTCAGAAAAAATGATCTTCCACATACAAAAACTTTCTGTTTCATTCTTCTTTGTTCTTTGATCACTATAACATATCGGTATTTGTTTATAAGTGATTTCCTCTTCCGCAATATGCAAGAGAAGAACTCTCGACATAGATGAAGATTCGAGATGTTATAGGTGTCCACACGCAAACGTAACAAATATTACGGTTATATGTATTGTAAATATTGTAAATACTTCCGACTTGTGTGTGAGTCGAGGATGGAGTTATGTGTGTGAACTTAGAAGAAGATGAAGATCCGAAAAGTCTTGTAACTAGATTAGCTCATGTATTTGTTGTGAGGAGAGTGATGTCTTAGTGTGTAGGTTAGGACTTAGTTGAGTCATTATGTGAAGGCTTGGATCGGGTGATGGTCCAAGTGTGTCTTGTGTGAAGGCTTGGATCGGGTGATGATCCAAGTAAGTCTTAGTGTGAAGGCTTAGATCGGGTGATGATCTAAGTGTGTATTGTGTGAAGGCTTGGATTGGGTAAAGATCCAAGTATACTATTTGTGTGAAGGCTTGGATCGGGTGAAGATTCAAGTTGGACAAGAGTGTTTGTTCGTGTGGCCACGTGGGCCTTGGGTTGGTTCTAGCTACGATTAGAACTTGACATTCCGCTTAGTGTCGTTAAACCTTGTGTACGGATTGCTCCGCCTGAAGGAGTGTGTTGATATAGTGATTGATAACTCTCGAGTGTGGTACTCGGGGAGTGGAGTAGGACGAAGGAGTGAGCTTCGTGCCGAACCACTATAAATCGCCGCGTCTCTTGGTTGTGTTCTTTCCTTACTCTTTACATGTAACAATTCGCAATTTCAGGTTAATTACTATTCCCGGAAAATTTTACTATTCACTTTTACTATTCGTTTTTTCCCGAAAATTTTCCCGAAAGTTGATTTTTATTTGATATTCTCGAGTGATAAATCATTTCCATGGCAAATTAAATGTTTGACATTCGTCAGATCATTTTCGTGAAAGTTATTAAGGAATTACACGTTTTAGGGTAAAACGTCATTCAGAAATTCTACGTACAACGAAACTCGACCGCGTTAAGTGACCCCGCATCAGAAAAATGTTTGACACACTCATGATTTATTTGAGAATTAATCGTGACTGAGAAAAACATGACCAAAGACTTCCCGGCAGGTCACTCAAGCCAGTACTATTCTCACATGAGCACGCTTAACCGTATGGGTGATTAACCGTTAGACCACAAAACGTTTTTCTAAGACGATTTGAGTTTTCAACTTATTAGAAAAAGTCAACATATTTTTCCCTCCTCCATTGACCAAAAATCATCCCTTGATGTTATAAGTCATTCCTTGATTTTTAGGCTTACGGTTTGATGTCTAAAAGACATATAATACCAACCGACACTAGACTGAGCCCAGTCTAGATATTATAAGTCATTTTAAATCATTTTTATCATATTAGAAAAGTAACATTTTACTTTTCTCAATTTTACGCAATATTCGTACGTTTTACGTATTACGCGTTTTAGACCCGTGTTTCCAGCTTTTGGCAGGGTTTTACACCCAAATGGAACCTACCACTCATTTTATATTTTATTATGGAACATATGGACATGTTTATCAAAACTTTCAAGTTCCATAATTTTACGATACCCGGTTTTACGTTTTGAGGCTTAATCATTTACGATTGGCATTTCCCGGAGTCAAAACTAACCAAGTATCTTGGATAATACCAAGAAAAGTCCACCCTTGCTCTCCAAGTCCATATGAACCGCCATAGGGGGGGGGTTCATACTTGTGGCAAGATCTCATGCATTTTGCTCTTAGATCATCACATGTGTTCAACTTTGGCTCCAAGTAATACTTGGTCATCAAGTGTTGACAAGTCAAAATTGTAACCTCTTTAAGACCCTATAAAAGCCCCCTCTTCCCCTTCTTGTGCCGTGCATCCCCAAACCCCATAACCATTCCATCCTTTGCTTATTTCCTTCCAATTTCTTGCAAGGTTCAAGTGATTCTTCAAGGTTGAAACCCTAGTTTCTTTTAGATAATCAAAACACTTCCATAACCTCATATACTTGGTGATTTCTCTTGAGTTTGAATCCACTCAAGTCACCTCAACCTTCATCATCCATCTTTCAAGATTACAAGGGTAGAAAGATTGCATGAAGTGAAAAAGGGTTGAAGCAAGTCTATCAAAGTCCATTTCCTTACATGTTAACTTCCTTTCATCTTTGAAAGCCAAAAGTTGTGAGCCAAACCCTAACTTGATTCTTGTTAAATAATCATATTCATGTTATTTACATATTATTTGTGCTATATTATATCTTGTATTCATGTCCATGATGTATAAAAGTGAGCAAAACAAGTTATTGTTATTGATTGTTACAACAAGTTACTAAAACAAGTAAACTAGTGACTTTCTTGGAAAACCACGACCAAAATGGTAAAATTATGATATTGGGTCATTACATATTACAGTAGAGGACTTAACAAGGAAACCATAGCAATTTGAACCACCTAAAACGAGTATACGAGTCAAAAGTTACGCCCATTTGAAGTTACCAAAACTTTGCGGCAAACTGCCAAATACCATTCTGATCAAATTTGGGTTTTGAAAGTCATACTTCTGGTCCGATTCATCAAAAAGTTAAAACACGAAAGTTGTCCAGAACGACGTTTTCGTTCAGGAAAAAAGAAGCTCGAGACCTAAAAACACTTTCCGAGTGATAAAATTCTTCAAATTCTAAACAGCCCATTTTTAGGCAAAAGTCACAAGATTATGGTTATACTTTGAAAGGAACAAGAGGTCTTATGACCTATAATCAAGACCACAACCATGGCTAGAGCCAAGGTTGAGTCTCATGACCTTGAAACAAGGACCAAAGGTCATGGCTAGGCCATGACGAAATGACCATACCAACTTTCATAGGCGTAAACATGAAACAAAGAGTTGACGAGAACTTGAACAAACAATTTGGATCTACTTCACTTAAAAGGGAACCATAAGATATTACCAAGAGAAAATGGTCATACAAAACTTATGAAACATACCCTAATAACAATCTTCATGTACTAATAAACTTTCCTAAGTTTATTCAAATATCGGACATGTAACTTTTCGGATCCAAACTTATATCTATATATCTTATCAACTACTACAATAGTAGGGAGCCTCATGTGAGGAGTTCATTATGTAAGCCGTCGAGTTGAGTTGTGGATTTACGAGTTAAAGTGTCCTGGCTCCTCGAACGCTTACTAACATGACTTCTGAATTATGTCGGCCCGAACGATAGTAAACGATATACAAAACATCCATGTTTCATGAATCTTTTCTTTCAAGGACTTACAATATACATCATACCACATCATGGACTATAATGCAAGATATATATATAGGCACTACTTCATATTCTTTACTCCGATCCTAAGTCGCAACATTCTATTATAGGTTGCTCGTAGAAACCTACACGATCCGACCATTACCTTCATTACTTGCTATCTTACTTAAGGTGAGTTCATAGCCCCACTTTACATTACTTCAATGTTTTACAAACCCTTGGGGGGAATACATGCTATTATTTTTCTACTCGAACACAATGCTTTCTATTGTATGCTATTCGACTATGTTTTATTATCACTAAGTAACATCCTTGCCAAACCAAGATCCCTTATTATGAACCATTTAATCACTTGCGAGGGTTACTTGCAAGTGAGCGCGAATATTGTGAATAGGCCTATTGGGATTGACGAATCCCATTTGTTTTGACTAAGTTCAAACAAATGCATTAATATTTGAGACATTAGGTATGACGGCAAAATACCTACCGGGATAAATCTGCCGATCGATATTGGTACACGTTAACGTTTTGGTGTCATAAGCTTAGTGAATTAATAACCTTTCCGGGCATATAACAACGTAGCCCATCCTTGTTTTCCAAACATTGGTGTGAGTCTATAGCTCACACTACGATTATTGTGTTCAAACGATTTAACTACAAACACTACGATTATTGTGTTCAAACGATTTAACAAACTCTATGAATATCACTCAACCTTTGTGTTGACCTCTCAAGCATGTATTTCAGGTTCATGACGATCAAGGATGGCACGGAAGGACACGGATACTCAAGAGGGCTATAAATTTACTTATCATTCAAAAACTCATTTATTATACATTGTAAACATGGAACCAATTGGGACCTCATTTTGTAATCTCTGATATTTATATAATTTGAATGATACATCTTTTAAAACGACTCAATTGGAGTTCGTTTTCTATCATTGTGACTATTGTGCCGTCGAGTAACACCCAGTTCGAATTCCGCTGCAACCATGAATTGGGGGTGTTACAGATTGGTACCAGAGCCATGGTTATAGAGAAACGGGTCTAATTGAGACCTAAACTATAACCACACATACAAGCAAAAACATTTTTATAGCCTTCCACTCTTCGTGCCTTCCATCCTCCAGACGATTATGGACTTAGTAAGCATGTTATGCTACACAAACATATTAGTATATTGAAATATACCCATTTTGAGCATTTCCCCGTAGACATTTTGTGCTACACAAACATAATTGCATATTGATATATGTACCCTAAACATAATTGAGCATTTCCCCGTAAGCATTAGTATATTGATATATACACACTAAGCATTTTATGCTACATGAACACATATTAGTATATTGATATATACACACTAGGCATTTTATGCTACATGAACACATATAAGTATATTGATATATACACACTAAGCATTTTATGCTACATGAACACATATAAGTATATTGATATATACACACTGGGCATTTTATGCTACATGAACACATATAAGTATATTGATATATACACACTAGGCATTTTATGCTACATGAACATATTAGTATATTGATATATAAACTCGGTTTATTTTTAATCATTTATCTAAACAATGGACTAAACATATCTGTGTATGCCTATTCTAAGGCATTTCGGCACAGCCACACTCTCCCAATCATGTTCCTACTCCAACATTATATGTCCAAGACATTGTAATTGATTGCAATGGTCTTTCCTATTTTCCAAGACATTGTGAGATACAATGGTCTCATTCACTTTTCAAAACATTGTGAGATACAATGGTCTCATTCATTTTTCAAGACATTGTGAGATACAATGGCCTCATTCATTTTCCAAGACATTGTGAGATACAATGGTCTCATTCATTTTCCAAGACATTGTATGATACAATGGTCTTAATCATTTCTCAAATGTTTTGAGTCACACAATGACCTAACCTACTTCCCAGACATTGTGAATTGCACAATGGTCTAACCTACTTCCGAGACATTGTGTTTTGCGCAATGGTCTCTAGAATTATTCCATCACATCATCAATATCATTTCATATGATATCAAAAACCCGTCACAACCTATCGATTTCTAAATAGAAATATGAGATTTTTAAAGGACAAACAAATCCATCACCTACAAAAGCTGAACTTTCTCTACATTCATCAAAGTTTTCTTCTGAAACCTTCATTATTAAAAGTTCATGATCCTGGCCAAGTATGTTCTATTTTAGGACTACTTAAAACTTCCTTTCCACACGTACCTACCCTTACTATCTTCTATGAAATGGAATATGAAAACATACGTTACAAGTCTTGTATGGACGGGACTTGCAACTTAAGGGTTTGACATCGCCTTTGTTTAGTGGACAGTTTCCCGAAAGCAACGGACATATCACAAGTATACCTAATTTAGGTATTTGGAAATTTTATCGAACCTTGGCTAAATATAGACTAGTCACCTATATTTAACCTAGGGACAGTGGAATATAGTCTGACTAACTATATTCGACTTAAAATTTTCAAATACTGAGAGTAGTTGTACTAGGGTTATGTTTAGGTTGATTTCCTACATGAACACGATAAACCACCAGAATACATTAAAACAATCTAGAGACACGATAGTGTCTTACCACTCAGCGAAATCTTAACACCTTATTTGTACTACCTAAATTCATTCTTGAAGATTTTCATTTATGAGATAATCCGAACTACTATCTGGAATAGTTATCAATTATTCTCTTCATCCTATAGAAGTACCATCCTGTTTAGGATACCATTCCATCATAAACCTTTAAAAATCTCTTAAGATTTTCAAAGCAAACTTGACATCTCTACCAATATTAACATTAAGCATACACTACACACTTTTGTTCATCAACATATCATAACATTATCTTCACAACCGTTGGAACCACAAGCTCATTAACAGATTTTGATGCACTTTTAAAGCTCAAATCATCCTTAGTTACACCACAAGTACCCTCATCAGCTTTACAAGTTTGAATATTCATCTTGTACTTTTGGAACACCAGTATCATCTCGTAATACACTACCTTGTAACTCACCAGCTAAGTATGAATGTTGTGTCGGGAATTCTTGAGTAGGATGATTTATAATGTCCTTATTTGAATGGATTGGGATGCCTTTTCATTTAAATAAAGAAATTATAAATCATCGAACCATACGTTTATATTCCTTTAGTTACATTGTTTGGGATGCCTCTCTATGTAAATAAAGAATTATAAACAAGTGGGCTTATTTATATCCGAAATAACATAAGTATGAAGTCAATGAACACTAGATACAACAACAGATTACCTACTAGGCTATGATTGCAACAACTATCCCAATTTCCATAAGTACGAGATTTACATTTTGGTTTTCATAATGATAGTGCAATAACAAACAAACTCATTACGAGGCCATGTACCCATATGCATGTGCAGTCGTAACAAACTCATTGCGAGGCCATGTAACCATATGCATGTGCAGTCGTACCAAACTCATTACGGGGCCATGTAGCCATATGCATGGGCAGTCATACCAAACTCGTTGTGAAGCCATGTAGCCATATGCATGGGCAGCCGTACAATTCAAACAGGACTTGGTCCAACCACATGTTCAACATTTATTCCATTATTCGATGTCTATGTCAATTGCAATTGTTGTTCAACTACTATATCAATTGCTATTGATACTTGACAACTATATCGAGTTCTATTTGATATTCAACTACTATATCAATTCCTATTAATACTCGATTGCTATATCAATTTCCTTTGATATTCGACTATTATATGAATCTCTATTGATATTCAACTATGTTATCAATTTCTATTGACACACCGTATTCTGAGACAAATCAAACTATATCACTGGTAATTCAAGACTCGAGTCCTCATAAGTAACCACACCTTTTCATCAACATCACTCCAACATATGACACACATAGAACTTCGGGACGAAGTTCCCCGTAAGGGGTAGAGACTGTAACAATTCGCAATTTCAGGTTAATTACTATTCCCGGAAAATTTCACTATTCACTTTTACTATTCATTTTTTCCCGAAAATTTTCCCGAAAGTTGATTTTTATTTGATATTCTCGAGTGATAAATCATTTCCATGGCAAATTAAATGTTTGACATTCGTCAGATCATTTTCGTGAAAGTTATTAAGGAATTACACGTTTTAGGGTAAAACGTCATTCAGAAATTCTACGTACAACGAAACTCGACCGCGTTAAGTGACCCCGCATCAGAAAAATGTTTGACACACTCATGATTTATTTGAGAATTAATCGTGACTGAGAAAAACATGACCAAAGACTTCCCGGCAGGTCACCCAAGCCAGTACTATTCTCACATGAGCACGCTTAACCGTATGGGCGATTAAGCGTTAGACCACAAAACGTTTTTCTAAGACGATTTGAGTTTTCAACTTATTAGAAAAAGTCAACATATTTTTCCCTCCTCCATTGACCAAAAATCATCCCTTGATGTTATAAGTCATTCCTTGATTTTTAGGCTTACGGTTTGATGTCTAAAAGACATATAATACCAACCGACACTAGACTGAGCCCAGTCTAGACATTATAAGTCATTTTAAATCATTTTTATCATATTAGAAAAGTAACATTTTACTTTTCTCAATTTTACGCAATATTCGTACGTTTTACGTATTACGCGTTTTAGACCCGTGTTTCCAGCTTTTGGCAGGGTTTTACACCCAAATGGAACCTACCACTCATTTTATATTTTATTATGGAACATATGGACATGTTTATCAAAACTTTCAAGTTCCATAATTTTACGATACCCGGTTTTACGTTTTGAGGCTTAATCATTTACGATTGGCATTTCCCGGAGTCAAAACTAACCAAGTATCTTGGATAATACCAAGAAAAGTCCACCCTTGCTCTCCAAGTCCATATGAACCGCCATAGGGGGGGGGTTTCATACTTGTGGCAAGATCTCATGCATTTTGCTCTTAGATCATCACATGTGTTCAACTTTGGCTCCAAGTAATACTTGGTCATCAAGTGTTGACAAGTCAAACTTGTAACCTCCTTAAGACCCTATAAAAGCCCCCTCTTCCCCTTCTTGTGCCGTGCATCCCCAAACCCCATAACCATTCCATCCTTTGCTTATTTCCTTCCAATTTCTTGCAAGGTTCAAGTGATTCTTCAAGGTTGAAACCCTAGTTTCTTTTAGATAATCAAAACACTTCCATAACCTCATATACTTGGTGATTTCTCTTGAGTTTGAATCCACTCAAGTCACCTCAACCTTCATCATCCATCTTTCAAGATTACAAGGGTAGAAAGATTGCATGAAGTGAAAAAGGGTTGAAGCAAGTCTATCAAAGTCCATTTCCTTACATGTTAACTTCCTTTCATCTTTGAAAGCCAAAAGTTGTGAGCCAAACCCTAACTTGATTCTTGTTAAATAATCATATTCATGTTATTTACATATTATTTGTGCTATATTATATCTTGTATTCATGTCCATGATGTATAAAAGTGAGCAAAACAAGTTATTGTTATTGATTGTTACAACAAGTTACTAAAACAAGTAAACTAGTGACTTTCTTGGAAAACCACGACCAAAATGGTAAAATTATGATATTGGGTCATTACATATTACAGTAGAGGACTTAACAAGGAAACCATAGCAATTTGAACCACCTAAAACGAGTATACGAGTCAAAAGTTACGCCCATTTGAAGTTACCAAAACTTTGCGGCAAACTGCCAAATACCATTCTGATCAAATTTGGGTTTTGAAAGTCATACTTCTGGTCCGATTCATCAAAAAGTTAAAACACGAAAGTTGTCCGGAACGACGTTTTCGTTCAAGAACAAAGAAGCTCGAGACCTAAAAACACTTTCCGAGTGATAAAATTCTTCAAATTCTAAACAGCCCATTTTTAGGCAAAAGTCACAAGATTATGGTTATACTTTGAAAGGAACAAGAGGTCTTATGACCTATAATCAAGACCACAACCATGGTTAGAGCCAAGGTTGAGTCTCATGACCTTGAAACAAGGACCAAAGGTCATGGCTAGGCCATGACGAAATGACCATACCAACTTTCATAGGCGTAAACATGAAACAAAGAGTTGACGAGAACTTGAACAAACAATTTGGATCTACTTCACTTAAAAGGGAACCATGAGATATTACCAAGAGAAAATGGTCATACAAAACTTATGAAACATACCCTAATAACAATCTTCATGTACTAATAAACTTTCCTAAGTTTATTCAAATATCGGACATGTAACTTTTCGGATCCAAACTTATATCTATATATCTTATCAACTACTACAATAGTAGGGAGCCTCATGTGAGGAGTTCATTATGTAAGCCGTCGAGTTGAGTTGTGGATTTACGAGTTAAAGTGTCCTGGCTCCTCGAACGCTTACTAACATGACTTCTGAATTATGTCGGCCCGAACGGTAGTAAACGATATACAAAACATCCATGTTTCATGAATCTTTTCTTTCAAGGACTTACAATATACATCATACCACATCATGGACTATAATGCAAGATATATATATAGGCACTACTTCATATTTTTTACTCCGATCCTAAGTCGCAACATTCTATTATAGGTTGCTCGTAGAAACCTACACGATCCGACCATTACCTTCATTACTTGCTATCTTACTTAAGGTGAGTTCATAGCCCCACTTTACATTACTTCAATGTTTTACAAACCCTTGGGGGGAATACATGCTATTATTTTTCTACTCGAACACAATGCTTTCTATTGTATGCTATTCGACTATGTTTTATTATCACTAAGTAACATCCTTGCCAAACCAAGATCCCTTATTATGAACCATTTAATCATTTGCGAGGGTTACTTGCAAGTGAGCGCGAATATTGTGAATAGGCCTATTGGGATTGACGAATCCCATTTGTTTTGACTAAGTTCAAACAAATGCATTAATATTTGAGACATTAGGTATGACGGCAAAATACCTACCGGGATAAATCTGCCGATCGATATTGGTACACGTTAACGTTTTGGTGTCATAAGCTTAGTGAATTAATAACCTTTCCGGGCATATAACAACGTAGCCCATCCTTGTTTTCCAAACATTGGTGTGAGTCTATAGCTCACACTACGATTATTATGTTCAAACGATTTAACTACAAACACTACGATTATTGTGTTCAAACGATTTAACAAACTCTATGAATATCACTCAACCTTTGTGTTGACCTCTCAAGCATGTATTTCAGGTTCATGACGATCAAGGATGGCACGGAAGGACACGGATACTCAAGAGGGCTATAAATTTACTTATCATTCAAAAACTCATTTATTATACATTGTAAACATGGAACCAATTGGGACCTCATTTTGTAATCTCTGATATTTATATAATTTGAATGATACATCTTTTAAAACGACTCAATTGGAGTTCGTTTTCTATCATTGTGACTATTGTGCCGTCGAGTAACACCCAGTTCGAATTCCGCTGCAACCATGAATTGGGGGTGTTACATTACATTACTTGTTTGTTTATGTTTGTTAGTAGCTAAATAAATATCACATAACAAGTAGAATTCAACAAGTTTGCAAAAGAATATTAACCGGACTTAAAAACGGCGAAACGTTTTAGCAAGTAAAAAGAAATGGTGAAACTATTCAAACCCCCCTCCCCCCTTCTAGTTTCTACAGACCCTTTGTTTCAGTACATTTATAGGTTCTACATTATGATACGAGCCTTTGGATGCTTTAGGTCGATCATCAGTATTACAAACAGTATGATGACAGCCGAAAATACATATGCATATTGCCATTTTCTTTCGAGTATCATAAAAGATGTATAGATATATGACTAGTTTACGAGATTCAGTTACGGCACAATGTCCTTGAATATTTTAGATTATGACATTTTATTTTCATGTTATTAGACTATTTTAAATTTATGACTCAAATGTTTTCTTTAATGTTCGGATATGTTTATGTTTTGTAAGAATGAAACTGCTTTACATTTACAACATTTAGACGTTAAAAAAAAAAAAAAAAAAAAAAAAAAAAAAAAAAAAAATCCTATTTGATTCAGATTCAGACATTTACGATCAGATTCATATTCAGATGTTTGATTCAGATTTAGAGGCTCTTAACAAACAAACAGCACGTTAGGCTTGATCGCCAAAATACAAGACTTTACACCTTTACAAATGATTTCAAATGTTTGTTTGTTTGACAATGACCTAACATATCCTAGAGACTTGATTCTAATAGAAATGTTATAAAGAAGAATACCCTCAACACAAGCACAATTCACAAGAGTGGATTAAGTTTGTGTGAATCTCTCTTGCAGAGTTTAAATGTTCTTTCAATAGGTGACAAAAGAGAATTTAGAACACAATAAGATAATAGAGAGTTGAGGGAGTACTATGCTAATGTGACACGCATAACACATCTTATATTCATTATGGGTTAATAATTCAAATAATCATTTAAGGGAATAAAGTTTAGCTTCTTACCGTTTTTTAGAAAAATTGATAAAAAAAAAAATAAATAACGCAAAAATAAATAAATTAAAGCCTTTCGTTTCGAAAATAGTTTGCCAAGTCACAAAAGTTAGGGTTTAATACATGTGAAAATCACAAAATCTGCAAAAATCTTCATAAATTGCAAAACGAATTCATAATTTGCAAAATGATTTCAAAATAGCAAACTTTATATTTTGCAGCCCATTTTAATATTTGGAACTAATATTCGCAACTCATTTGCAACAAAATTGCGAATTCGCAAACCCTTCGCAAATGATTTGCGAAATCCATGGCAAAAATTGTTATTTTAAAGATTAGTTGATCACTTCTTTTTATTGGTTAAATGATTATTTAAACTAGAACGGTATCCGCGCAATGCGGCGGCGGGTACGTGTGACTATAGATTGCGTTTTTCGGTTATTTGGTTACACATTTAGTTGTCTTTATGCTTTATAAGTAGAGATGGTAGAAATGTTTAAGTCAAATAATTTTAGTTTGAACAATTGCTTCCTAACCAACTTCCTAACCAACCTGATTCCTAACCAATTAATTTTGAAATCCTTCTATAATATGAATTTTAAGCATTTCTAATTATAAAATAGTCCCAAATTATAATAGTGTAGATTAATGGCCATTTATTATTGAATATGTAAACATCTTTTGATATTAAACTTGATCTCACACCGAGAACATAATAGAGATTTATTACATTCAAAAGATTTCAAGGATACCATTTGGTAAAGACCACTTGCTGCTATTGATCTATGAAGACATAATATAAGAAAAATGATCAATGAAGCTTGCAAGAGGCAGTGACTATTGCGAAAAACCAATGGATCTACGGTTAACACACTTGGACTTTACGAGTGTACCAGGTAGCCATGTACCATATTTGATCAAACTGTGATTTCATTCACCAACAATAAACTACACGAGTTGCACATTATGCTATTAGTTATTACTACACAAATACGCAAATCCCAATCAACCACTACGAAGAATACATATAGGCCAATCTTACCTTCAATACGGAGGATGCACGAAGAAAAATATGAGAATCTATATATTGTGTTCTACTAAATCATACTATTTGGGATGGTTCTGCTATTTAGTATTCAGCTTTCATCAGATGGATTTAAGCCCCATTTTCCTTCAGCCTCTGAAGGCTCTATTACCTTAACAGATCCATCTGTCAGTCCCACTGCAAACTGGTTTTGCTCCTGCGGATGTGCTGCCACCACGAGTGGGTATGGAGCTTGATTTCTGCATAAAAAACATGATCCTTTAGCTATCTTCGATATAATGGATAATATTGTGTTGGTGGACAACCTTGTGTGTGTTTAGAGGTGACCCGTAGACTGTTTGTCCACTTTTCTTTTTACACATAATTCATGTGTTAACTACGCTAGAAAACCAATATTATGACAATACCCAAATCTTTGAACTAAACACAATTTAGGAGGCCAAGTGCATTAGAACAAAGACCTTAGGACACCCAGTTGACCCATTAAAACCCCAAAAAACCTTGATCCATTTGAGAAAGTACACAACCAAAATGACCCAGTCATAAAAGGGTCTAAACTGCCACCTCTGACTCATGAATGATCCAATAATAAACATACAATCTGAAGAAATCACTCAGTAGCTGGTCAAAGAAGAAACGAAACACTTGTAGCAGCAGGGCCCAAGAAAATGAACAAGTAACTTGATGTTCTTACCCATTTGGTACTGGTGTTGGCAGATATACAGAAGGCGCAATGCGGCATCTCAATTTTAAGGTGTCTGCATCGAACACACCAATATTGCCATTGCAAAAGGAGGCATAAACAAGTTGACTGTTGCAAGAGTACGAAGCATATGATATAGGTGCTGAAAGGTTGTCTTGAGGGAGCCACTACAACAAAAATTCACAAACCAGCCTAATAATGTTATCATTGTTCTAAAAAGCAAAACAATTGATTAAATTCAGTTGGTAAGACCCTTTTGTCAAATACTGCAATAATATTAGGTTTAAGTATATTGAAATATTCATAAAGGTAATTAATCCAAAAGGCTAGTGGGTGCATTGTACCTGACGTATGAGTTCCATCTTGGAGGCATCATACAATGCCAATTGTGTTTCATGAGATACCAACAAGCGTATCTGGTCAGTGTGGAATTGAACTCGAGTGTCACCTGTAGGTGCTTTGCCAGGTGGCAGCTGTATCTGTACCATTTTCCTCTTCTCCCATGAATCAATGCTCCAAAAACAAATCTGTATGGTAAGATCTCATATAATAAGTAATAATAGTTATTAAATAAATAGCATAAATTGATTCTCACATGTTCTTGTGATTTATTACTACTTATGGCAACCTAACCTTATCATTAGTCACACACAGAAAAGGTGTGAAAAAAAAAAAGACTAAAAGAGGATGTGATCCTTTCCAAACAACAGACACAATATGCTGCAAGACCTTGAAAGAAACTAACATAAACTTAAACCATGATACTTATTTTATCACTATTCATTAAGAGTTGTAAAATTACCCTCTGTTTATCATAGAAAATAGTGATACTGATTTAAGATATTTTCAAAATGTACTTGTAGATAACATGACAATGCTATAATACAGGAGTTTATATCCAGACGCATCATTGATTTTCTCAGTCAACGATTTTCTGGTTTTGTTATATGCACCTGAACTACCACCTAAAAATCTTTCAATTTGAAATTTGGTAAAAGTTGCACAACTACAAAAGTCAACATCACTTTCTTTTTTGACAAAATGTCCATTAGGAGGATGTAGAATGAGGTTTAGGAGGATCTCATTCCTTCTTAGGTTTAAGGCCAAAGAAGACCACATCTGAGGTAACCAGATCCAATCTCAGTCATTCAGACCCAGCCAACGAAACCTAAGAAATAGTCCTAAGCCTACAAGACTAAATCAGTGGCTTGACCAAGGCTTCTAAGGGTTACATACAATACCCTGAAATAGAATTCTTTATTATGAGTAATTCTCCTTATATATAAACAACAATTGGTCAAAGAAACTCACATGAGCATCTGCAGCTGATGAAACCAATATTTTCAAATGAGTAGAAAAAGCAAGGCCAGATATCCTCTTCTGATGACCTCTCAGCTTTGATTTCACCTATGAAACCCAAAATCAACTACATTACTTCAGGTTCCATGTATGAACCATAGAACATATCAAAGCACCCCCAAAAAAAAAAAAAGAAAAGAAGATACGAACCTCATCCACCCTAACGTTATATATGTGAATAGTTGAATCTTCCATGCCAATAGCTATGATGTTGTTATCTTGAGGATGAAATGCAAGGAAGGTTGAAGCAGGGGGAGGCGGCATGAATGTTGTCATTACCTAAATATAAACATCAAAACGAAGTGCATTAGTTATATTTCTGTATTTATCTTATAATAGAATACACGGTTCCTGAACACGTGACAATGTGAATATACCTTGAACGTCATCATGTTGAACAAGGAAATTTTCCCACCAGCGGCAGACATCACATAAGAATCATTCTTTGACAGCGCTATGCACGGAAATGCTTCTTCTAGGTTGACACCTGTCACATCATTTGTCATAAGAAGACCACTATTTGGTTGCCAATGTTGTGGAGTAACATTGGCAGTGGCCTTCAAACATCACCAATATCAGATGTTAATAATCATTAAAAAATTAAACTAACAGAGTATGAAATTAAGAATTGTGTAATGACATTACTTTTCCTGTCGGATTTTGTTCATTGCGGGCCCACTTCCATAGCCTCTGAATACCATTTGATCCAAGGGCTACAATCCCAACTCCAGAATTGGTGTAAAGAAGACGGGCAACCTGAAAAGAGCTATCTTGTTCAGCATCATGTAGCAACTAAATTAGAGGTGTAAATTTGACCATTTACTCGTGAAAGGGTCGATTCAGGTTATCTAATATCTCTAACATGCCATACAGTTAATTTATTTATTATTATTATTATTTTTTAAATCATATTAAAAGGAAACAAGTTGAAAGCTAAAATATACTACTGTAAAAGGAACTTCTACAAAGCATCTTAATCATAACTTCTAAAAAAAATCCAAGTTCTGGACAAAAAGCGTTCCAGGTCAACCCAGCCAAATTAGCCCGTTTCAACCCAAAAGAATACCCATTTGGCCCGTTACCCAACCTGCCTGACAAGCTCATTTACAACCTCTAAATTTATCACGAATATTAATGGCTGACATACCTTGCTGGAGGCATCTGCACTGTCTGGCATGGTAACCAGCCGGCATTGGGCAGCATCAAGAATCTCCGTCAACTGCCCAGGTTTCATCTTATCATCATCCAGATTCCTTGGCTTTTCCATGCTTGGACCCACAGACTCACTACCATTCTAAAGATAAGATGCATACATATGCAGAAAAATTAGCATTTATCAGCAAATAATTTCTCACAGTACACTAACATATGTCCAAAATATCATTTCTTACTCACTAAACAATTTGGACAAAAAACAAATTATCGGTAGGGCTCCCAAGAAAATAAAGTTGACTCACAAGAAAGTTGGAAGGTCTGACAGGTGAGCTTCTCTCCACTTTACAGTTAACTGAACTAGGATTACCAATAGCAGAGGAGCTAGCCATCTGGTCCATGAAACATGAAGCACTTGATATATATCAAACAATTAAAAAAATCTGATGGAAGGATAAAAGAGTAAAACCAGTTAATAGATGATGCACCTTATTTGCAGTTGGTTCGATGGAAGCTTTTGATGCTTCAAAGGATGGGGCTTCAGTTGTTCTTAATGACCTGAGACCAACAGCATTTGCAAGAATCTTGATCCCGTTGTCAGCAGTAGCTACAGCAAGAAGGTTTCCTTCTTTGTTGAACCTCAACCGTGGAAACATCTGACACAATCACATAAATATGGGGTTTAAAAATGTAAAAAGTGAGGGCATACTTTACTGTAATTAAATGGAGATTTCGACCCATTTACCTAATGATAAGACTGATTTGTGGTATGTTTATCTTTAACTGGACAAACAAGAATTACGGATCTTTGATTATAGTTAATGATTTAAATGGGTTGAAATTCGCCCGAAGAGTATATTTATTGCATAAAACAACAAACATCATCTTATTTGTAAAATTATATTATTGTAAAACTTTTATTATCATATTTGATACACTACTTATTCATATAATTTGAAAATTATGTCAGTAAGTCAGGTCAACACGTTATATTTCGACCAGTACCAAAATACCCATTTTCCCATACCAACCCGTTTGACCATTTACTAAACCCGGTAATCTTTCCGCCTCTAATTGTTAAGAATAAGTGTCAGCAAACAAAAATATACTAACCGGCAGTCCACCATCAGCTTCTGTAGTAGTGAGAATATTAACATTATCCATGTCCCAGAACTTTATCTGGTTTTCTTCACCGACAGCCAAAAAGTGGTTTCGAGTCGTGTCAAAATGTGCAACACCATTTAATTTCTTTCTGAACCCAGAATAAGTCTTCTTAAGGGCTCCTTCACTTTCATTCCATTCAACAAGGAAAGAGTCCCCTTCTTTACTTGTTCCACAAGAAAACAATCTGAAAGCAGGCATTACAAGCCATGACAGTTAATAGTAGCTCATACTTATTGTAAAGGGTCATTCCATTTATTTGTGAAATTCTATCAACTTACCGACTGCCATCAGCACTGTATAGCATAGTGGTACAGCCATGACCTGGAGCAGCATAGTCAACTCTAGATCCCATATTGTCATAGAGCCATGCCTTAATCTTACCATCGATTGCAGTTGAAAATATGAACTGAAATATACACGTGAATGATAACTTGTGACAGAAGTACTTCTAATTTAATATATACATTATAAACCTTCAGAACGACAAAGAACATTTCTAAGGCGTCATATCTCTCTCTATACACATACTGAATACATACATATATTATAACGTACCTGAATGTTCTCTTTCTGATGAGGGCATACAGAGTAAACTGGCGCTTCATGTCCTTCAAAATTAAATAGCTTCCTTCCAGTTAAATCCCACACCTGATACTTTTCCCTGTTAGAAAGATTCTCTTTTTCTTTTTTTGCTATTTATGGAGTTATACAAGGTTGTAGATAGTATTTGCACCTTTATTATCTTATCATCCCCACAAGTAACAACACACAGCTGTTTGTTTGGATGAGCAAAGGCCAAGTCATTCACTCCTCCAACATGAGCATCAATCTGCGTAAGATGAAGAGACAATTTAAAGAGGAGGGGTCAACTTTTATATTCTAGAGGCACAATATTATAGTTGGCAATTTCGAACCTTTTACTTATGAATGGGTCGATTTGGGCCTAGTTTTATCTTAAACTGGTCAAGTGGTCAAATAACGGGTCGAACAAGTCAAACCATTCAGTAAGTCACTAGTATTCAATTCATAAAACCTCCTATGCTGTTTTATTCAAAGATTAATTCATTTTTTTATCAAAATTGTTTTTGTAGTCATACTCAAAGCATTAAACCTTTCATTTGAAATAGACAAACAAAGTCTTTGGCAGCCAACCCAATCTGACCCATACAAAAGATGACCAGTTATGACCTATTACTCAACCCGCCTGATCTTCCCATCCTGCCACCTCTAGGCAAGATATCTCAACTCACCTCTAATCGCTGGCGTAAATCATTCGGTGCATTATAGGAATACACATGGATCAAATGCTTATTGAAAGCAACACCTGTGGCATAATAATCAGTAACTCAAGATGTTCAACTTTAAGGAAAAAAGAAAAAGAAAAAGAAAAATAAACCTACCAATAATCAATCCATCCGGACTCCACCTAACACGGTTCACAGACATGGGAGCATCCTTGCCAAATGAAGCCTGCACAATCTCGACTGTGAGTAGTAGTTACATAAATGGTTACTCAACCTTTTTCTAAGCAATCACAAGAGATTAGTTCCCACAAACACGCCAAATGCCTTGTATCATATGTTTATTTACTATACATCCTTAACATTTTACATCCTTTAAATGTTGATTAATTATAGCTTACATAGAATTTAAAGATATAATAGATCTTCAAATCAGCAGGCAGTATAATATAGCCTAACCTGAAATGACAAAGAACAAGTTGCCATATCCCAGACGTTGAACGGTTTTGTTATCCGTTTTTCGCGCGACCCAACATCCCAAAGCGTGATATCACCATTGATAGATCCAACTATTAAAAAAAAAAAAAAAAAAAAAAAAAAAAAGTTATATATGTGATGTCACAGTCAAACGTCTAAAAATAAAGGGATTTATATCATTTCGAGTAAAGATACAAAAAATTCCCATCATACCAAGAAGCAATGTTTGGTTGGAAGGATGAAAATCCATGCTTGTGACAGTCGATCCTTGATGCATACTGAAGGCTACTGTTCTTGGCAAGTCTTCCACAGACCATGACTGTTGCCGGGCAGATTCATAAGAAACCTGGAGAAATGCACCAAAATGCTAATGAATTTCACTTGTAACGATAGTATTGCTTGCTCCATCAAATTTAAATGGTACCTCCTCTAGAGGCTGTGCAGGCCGCAGACGTTTCATTAATTGTTCATGATCAGGACTCTGATATTCGGCCATACCAAGTGGAGCAAGGGGTGTTGCAGAGCGTTTTAGAAAGGATACTAGATGACCAAAAAAAAAAAAAAGTATTACACCTTAAACATGCACTTATAAAACTGTAACCAAGTTGTATCTGTAACTCTAACCTTGATTTGGCGGAGCGGCTAAAGATGATGCAGAAACAACACCTGCCTGGACAGATGAAGAAGCAGCAGCAGCGTTTGCCATCCACCCTGCCAAAGCATTAGCATTTGCAGAAGCTGCATTGGGCGGAAAGGGCTGCAACAGAATGTTTAGGAAAATGTCATTATTTAAAAAACTAATCTAAGCGAGATTAGGATTCAACGAATGGACAAAAAGTGTGTCATACACCATGTCCTCCAAGCGATGTGTAAGCCATTGGTTTTGTGACTGCACCAGGTGGAAGATTGACTGGTGTAGGTACAATAGCACCATTCGGAGGTGTGCACGTATGGTCTGCAAATAAAGTTTTGATATCTGGGTTTGGCCTTGGATTCTTACACAGCTGATGTTGCCAATTTAAGCTGAACAAAACAAACAACCGTTAAATATATTCCATTATATCAACTTACAGAGAAAAGAAGAATTGCCTTTACCTTTGGTTAATCAGAGTCCTCAGTCTTGACGACTTTAAGGTAGGAAAAACAAGCTTCTCACGAAAAAGAGGATTTGCTTCTATTAGCTTTTTAAGCTCGACCAACATAATGCTACGAGCTGTTTTAGTATCACCATATTTCGATAGCTGCTCATTTTCCCTTTAATAGAAAAGTTCACTTAGTTAACAAACGACGACAGTCGAAATAAACAAGCAACTTTAGGTAATCACAGCTCAATCTACCACTTGACAACGACTATTGATCAAATTAATAATTAATGTCCATTGCAGATTTGAACAACAGGAGATATTTGACAAGCAAAACTGCTAAACAGATAATAAAACAAGAGTTCCAAAACGACGAAGTTACCTGAAGTTAGTAAGCGTCAACAGCTGTGTAATTTCCTTATATAGATCTTCATTAAATGTTGAGAAGACTTTCAAGTCATTTACCAATATCTCAACAGCTTTTGCCTTATCTTGCCTAGCAATACCAGTTACAAAAATAAAATCATAAGCCGCATCACACGCATTCCCAAATTAGCCAAATACGTTGAACACCGTATCTATTCTATACTACTTATAAAGGAAAAACAATCAAAGTGAAAAGTTGAGTTTTCAACACTTTGTCATATGAGAGAGAAAAATGATCTAATTAATACTTTTATTAAAACACCTCATTACTTAAAAGTTCAATGATTTATTCACATTGTAGAACCAATTAAAAACATACTATCTACCAAATTAAATACAACCAATTAAAACACAAACAGGGTTGACCTGGGACGCTTCAAACCCTGCGGGTTGACCCGGTTTAATTTGACCCGTTTTCGACCCAACCTAGCAAGTTGACCCGGTTTAAATTGACCCATTTTTTGACCGGAACAGTTCAACTGGTTGAACCACCCGGGTCGAACCGGGTTTCAAAACATTATGTTTAATTCCCAAATCTTCAAAGTTTTATTATTTTTCGTTTGTAATCTATAAACTCTTTTTATCAATAAACTATCGGTCGTTATAAAATCCCGTTGCTATGCACGGGTACTCGTCTAGTTCAAAATAAAGCATCAAATCAATACATACTTATCAAGAGCTTCAAGATACTTCTGTTTCCTGATCTCGAAGAAAATCTTCATCGAGTATCTGTTATCATCAACCTTGGTGTAACCAGACAAATATTTCTCGACTTCATCCCATTCACCAGCATGCACTTTCTCCTCAAAATACTTGACGTTAAAGTAAAACCCAGATTCTTGCTCAAGCCTACACAAAACACGCGAATTGTAATACTCCCTTAAAATAACCAAAACAACTCAACCAAGAAGATATTTTACAGTCCGTCAACGGTTATTACTTTTAGGGGCGTTTAGGATTACTTAAAAAAACACAACTTACGCTTATAACGACTAACATATAAGCGACTTATCAAAAACAGCCAATTGGTTAACAAGTGTCAACTGAATCTAGTTTAATCAAGCGTCTTTGGTTTAATTTGACATGCGAAAAAAAAAAAAAATACTCCGTAGTTTGAATTTCATCTCAATTAACCACTATGATATAAGCAGTCACTAAAAAAACTTACTAAACCCAAATAAGCTGTTTGTTATATTGAACCACTCCGAACCACATATCTTATTACAATTAAGCACATAAGCAGAAAAAATGCAATCCCAGACACCCTCTTAAACTACTTAGGGGGTGTTTGTTTCAGCTTATATAGCCGGCTTATGAGCTTATTTGATTTCAGCTTATATTTCATAAGCCCCAATTTTCTGGCTTATTTTGAGACTTATGAGCCGACACGTCAAAATAAGCCGAAACACAAATAAGCTCATAAGCCACATATAAAGCTTAAACAAACACCCCCTTGAAATAAACACATGACCACAATTTCCTTCATCCAATACCCAAATATTTTATTTCTATAACCAATCAACAACAACAATACCCAATCCCGCCAAACCGCGCTACAACCGAGGTAAGATGTAGACAGTCATACCCCTACCCTACCCTACCTTACCCTACCTCTACCCGAACCCGAGAGACTGCTTCCAGAAAGACCTCAAACAAACCCAAACACAACAACTAACCACTAATCACTCATCCACAAAAACAAAAAACCTAATTCCCCAAAAAAAAACATAATCCTATACCTATGAACAGCTTCCTTAAACTTCTCCTCTTCAAGAAACTGAAGTATCAAAAACACCAATTCTCTACTCAAAGACGACATGAATTCAATCTCAAACCAAATTCATTAAACTTATAAAAATTAGGGTTTTGAATTTAAGGTGGTAAGGTTAAGGTAGGGACTTGGTCTATTTTATCACGATCTTCGATGCGTTCTACTTATATGTACATTTGATAAGTGAGTTGACTTATCATAACGTTTAAAAAAAGCGTGTGTGATAAGTGCGGGGCCTTATAAGTGGGGGTGACGTGAGTGTTGGAAGTACTGTTTGGCGGATTTGAAATGAGTGATTGGAATTTGGTTTCGGATTTGCTTTCAGTTACGGGACTAGTCTAGTATTTTTATTAGTCTGCCTACTGCTTTTAATTATTCTTTTTTTATTTTGTTTTGTTTTCGTTTTAGTTTAATTTAATATAAGTGTCGCTTTCGGTTTATTTTATAAAAATTTGGTGTTGGGAAATGTTGAAAAAGGAAGGGAAGGTGTGGTTGGAGTGGGAGACTCACGCGTCATGGATAAGTGGGACCATGTTTGTACAATATTCTTGTGTTTTTTTCTTCTCTTAATAATTTTACTTAGAGCAAAGGAGTGATAACTTGAGTTAACATCAAAAACTCGTTATATCGGCGTCATATCATTTCAACATTAAATAATATAACATCAAAAAAATATCAGGTAATCATAACACCAAAGAACATTATATTTTGAGACTCACAATTTTTTTAAAATTGCAATCTACAAATTCTACCCTCAACAACTTCATTCATTAAACATTCTAACACTTCATTAATAAAATTAAACATTACAATACGAAATAAAAAATATCTTATCTTATATTATATAAAGCTTAAGTAGCCTTATAAATGTAAAGGGGTCATAATAAATGTCTCAAAAATTGATTCTATCATATAAAGCCTTCAACATTGATTCCAAGCAACTCAAACATCTCAATTAGTATGTGTACATTGTTTTCAAGCAACTCAAATGTCTCAATTAATAGTGGTTATTCTTTTTACCTTCTCGTCCATGAGTTACAAATATTTTATCAAC
The DNA here is from genome assembly GCA_030686995.1 of Artemisia argyi. NCBI lineage: Eukaryota > Viridiplantae > Streptophyta > Magnoliopsida > Asterales > Asteraceae > Artemisia > Artemisia argyi. The sequence goes on from CM060677.1 coordinate 73,661,296, forward strand.
TATATAATGTGTCAAAAATCACACACAACAAACCACAACTTCCTCCACACCGCGTGCACATTGGGCTACAACTTATTATGGTGGTAAAGTATGCATCATATCGTCTTTTTATGTAAATTTCACGTGTGTTTTATGTGTGTAACAATGTAGGACATAAAGATGGTGCTTAGAAGGTTTGGTAGTAACATCATCTTCTCTAATGGTTTAAGAGATCATACACATCGTTGTCTTATCAATTAAGTGGAACATGCACGAACATTTTCAATTTGATCGAAAATGCAATATATTGATTAATTATATTTAAGTTACTAACGATCAACGAAATCTAATTATTTTTTGCAGCGCGTCAAGAAGCATTAAAGAAAGAGATCGAAAAGTCACAAAAATTGTATTAAGAACAAAACATGCAAAAGGCCAATGAACAACAACAACAACAACAACAACGCCACGGCCACCGGTGGAATGAATACTTAACATTCATATTAATAGTACGTTACAAATTAAACATGCAATATTTTACTTCATGTAATACTGATAAACGGGATAATACTATTGATTCGTTAGCAAGTAAGTTTATTGAAAATAATGTGATGAGCATTCAATTTTTAGTCAATAATTATTACTACACTTTGTTTGTGCATTTTAATATTTTTGGTCTTAGTGTAGTTTTTTGTCTTGCGGTGTGTTAATGCACTTTCTTAATTAAACGTTTTGGAATATTGCGTGACTTTGATATTTGATATGACTGTGTAAATTATGCCGATGTTACATATTGAAAATGGGGTAGTATATAATAAAAATATCTTTACATTATCATCTTAACAATGAGAATCTTCTAAATCGAAGAAGTATATATAAAGGAGAAGAAAATTGTGTTTAGTTAAATGTCGGGTCTATTGATTGATTGGAGCGGGTTTATGATTCGGACTTGGGTCATTGGATCTGATTTTTTATTATACGAGTTATAATTTATACTCTTGAATATACTAATTACTTTAATGTTTTATGTTTTTATAGTTTTATTAAAAAGGAAATTTGTTTTATAGTTCGCTTTTAATAATGTCATTTATTTGAACATCGAAGTCCGTCTTTCACAAAAAATGAGAGTTTCAAACATGAACTGAAAATTAGTCCTGAATATTACGAAAAAAACAATTAGATCCAACATGTGTGCATTGCATGGGTCCTGAGGCATTCCAAACCTGTGTGCATCGCACGGGGATGAATATAAAAGGTCTCCAACATTAATGTTATCGCTTCATATTTAAAAGAATTTATGTAACTTATACATATTAAAAAATTACATGTGAAGAGACTCTTTTCAATGTAACATCTTGAAAAAAGTATCTTCACATATACTCTTTTAATGTCAATAAACTATTGTTGTATATTTGGGCCTCACAATCATACTAACAACCCGACAATTTACACAATCATTTTCGCACGGGTCCTGAGGCAACCCAAGTTATTTATGACGAAAATTAGTGCCAAACATAGTTTTTGACTCGACCTCAATTAAAACTGATAGAAATAAAGGCACCAACATTTTTCATGCCATACTAACAAAAGTTGTGGTAACATCACAACTTAGGAACTTATTGTTAATAAACTATTTTAAATGTGTCATGCTTAGAAAAGGTGTGATACCATCACAATTTAGATATATAATGATGAAAATAAGTGCCGAAGCTTACATGTCAATAAACTATTTTAAATGTGTGACATGCTTAGAAAAGATGTGATACAATCACAACTTAGATATATAATGACAAAAATATGTGCCGAAAATTACATATTAGTTTTATATCAAAATATAGGGATGTTACAATTTTGAGAATAAATACAAAATCTAAACTTTATAAATAACAACTAATATGTCATAAAAAGTTTAAATATAATGTTACAATCTTGAGAATAAATACAAAATATAAACTTTATAAATAACTACTAATATGTCATAAAATGTTTAAATATAAAATTTACCGATCAACTAAGGCCATACTTACAAAATTCTAATAACGAAAAAAATTACTGCACATTACACTATGACCAATTAGATAGAGCCCGTGTGCAACGCACGGGTCTGAATTACTCGTTACAATAAAAAAAAAAAAGACATAAAGAAATTACGAAAGAAACTACGAAATGAAAAATACGAAATAAAATACGATAAGTAAATAAATTAAACTAGTCGGTTGGCGAAGGTGGCAACTTATATTTTTCTTGGATTTTCTTCTTTTACAATTCCTGGCTGGATGTGGTCGTGCATCATCACCGAATAACTCTTGGTAGCTTTGATCGGGGACGTCTCCGGTTAAGTCAATTGGTGTCGGCGCGTCCCATTAAACATGCCTTTAAAATTAACCACGCATCCTCTTGAGCAAACGAAACACCTTTATGCTCGTCACAATACATTTTTCTAGCATGCTGATGACATCAAATAAGTACATATTATTGTCATCATTTGTCTTATATATTTGACTTGTTTTATTATATTATCTATGAGAATTGATACTTAATTATTTACTTTTATAATTCTCAAGTAAAAACAAGCATTTGGTGAAAGTTAATGATTTTGGACGAAATATGAAGATAAATGATCAAGATGGAAAAAGTCTACTGAACTCAAGGAGATGCGTCGTATCATTCTAGACAGATACGTCGTATCATCATACTTGGATGAATTCGAAAACAATTGCCTGACTTTGAAGAATGCGTCGCATATGAAACTTTGGTCAACGAAAAAGAACCAACTTGTTCTACTCCATATACGCCGCATTACATTTATGATATACGGCGTATCACTCTCAAAACTTCACCAAAGACAATCCAAGATACTGAAGGACATGCGCCGCATAGTGTTCTGAAAGGCTCAAGACGCACTAAGGCGCAAAGGGGGGCAAAGAGCCTCGAGTCGAGGCGCATCCCAAGGCGCGGGATTCATGAATGCGAGCCGCACTAAAAACATTAAGTTTTTTATAACATATATGACCATTTATTTAGCTTAAATAACATAAAATAATGTTAAAATACTTAATACATGACACATATTGCCATTATAAATATTAAAATGGATCAGTTGTCACTTCTAAAATGGATCAACTCTTTGGCTCGATAATATATTAAAACAAGTCAAATTGTTACATCTCGTAGGCGCAAAAAGCCCCAAGGCGCAAAGGCACAAAAAGCCCCCAAGGCGCGCGCTTTTTGTAGGATTCATGCATGTCGTGAGCCTCGATCTGAAAAAAGCCCAAAGGCTTGAGCCTTTGCGCCTAGGCGCGATTTTGACAACTATGCCGCCGTATACAAGAATCAAGTTACGCCGCATCTGAAGACGGTATACGAATATTCCAGAATATATATTAATCTTGGACCTCACACGAAGTTAAGTAAATGTGCGACATCGTACCATCTGACAGAAAGTATAAATACCCCAAGATACAGCCAAATTTCGTGTACCAAAAGAAAAAGAAGCTGCTTCATAAACCCTAAGAAGAAGAATACCAACGAAAAGGCAACACATGACACACCACATTGAAGATCTTAGAGCAGTAAAAAGGTCCTGCTTGTGTTTTAATTCAATTAACTAGTTTTATTTTATTGTAATAGTAAGCTTTAATCCATCAGGATTGATGGGTTTGTGATCGCCATATTTGTAACACCCCCATTTTTAAAGTTTGTCGCAGCGGAAAAGAAATTTGGGTGTTACGGTGAGGATCGAAGTTTTAACCACATAAAATGGTTTAAAAGAACATTTTGGAAGTCATTTGTCATTTAAATAATAATCTTGATAAAAGATGAAACATTTGATTTAAAAATCTTATGAAAAGATATAAAGGCTTGTAAAAATGACAAATTTGATTTTTACACCATTTTAATTTATCAGAGTAATAAATGCCCACTCCGTGTCTTGTCCTGCTCCGTTAAATTAATTGAGATACACATGCTTAAAAGTGTCAACACAAAGGTTGGTGAGTTCATAGAATTTTAGGAAAAACCCTTTTATTTTATTAGATTTCAGGAATATTTGGTATTGTTAAAATATAAACAGAAATGAAACAATTATCGAATATATTCACAATTAAATCCTATAAATATTCAATCACATTCAATAAAGAATCAATAATCTTAACATGAGCTGGAAACTCATGATACTAAGTCGATCAGATAAACAATTCACATATGGGCGAACCTATACAGCTGTATCTAAATATATATGTTGAATACATATATATACTATTCCTTTATAGATATTGCACCAAGCCTCATGACACGCAAGACGTTAACAGAAGGGGTGTTCTATCAAATCAATGACAGATTTTGCCCTCGATTCGTAGGTGATTTGCCAATTCATACTGAATCTCAAATATAGTGTATCACGACTAATACGACTAACCACATGCATAATGGCATTCCGTCAAGTATTAGTGGGATCGGAGGTCAATCCAAACAGGTTTCGAATCTGTCCACTATATTCGCGCTCACGTTACGGTGATTAATGGCTCATGATAGAGGGGCTTTATGGCGATAATGTAACTTAGGCAATATCAAGGACCTATGGGCTCATTTAGCATAACATCATGAAATCAAGTATCGTATCACAGAAATCCATTCGAAAACAGTATCGTTTGAGTATCAGAAATTCAGTTTGAAAATAGTATCGCTTGAGTATCAGAAATTCAGTTTGAAAATATCACCTTTTGAGTATAAGAAATTCAGTTTGAATATATCGCCATTTACACATTTATATCACATATCACAATAATCGAATTGGAAACATTTTCATATGAATATCAATATTTCAGTCAAATAATTCATCAATAAATATATATTTCACATACCACAATAATCACATTGGAAACATTGATATATTATAAATCACAAATTATATTATTTTAATATCAATTAGGAAATTGATTTGAATCATGTATTTTATTTTATTTCATATACTTGTCAAGTTATCAAAGTATATGTAAGCATGTATCTCCCCTAATGAGTTAAAAACAATTATTTGAAATGGGGCTATGACTCACCTGGATTGGATAAAGAGATGACGAAAAGTAAATTTGAATAAGATTATGGAAACGATTTATGGAAACGTCTTTGAATAGGAACCTGATAAATAAATTTATCTAAGAATTTGACCAAATACGATTTGGCAAATATGAAACGAATAACGATTGATAAATAATCGTTATGATGAATGAATGATATGCAAATGATATGCTTATGTTTAAAATAATATGACAAGTTATGTTATTATTTCTAAAGCTTTTCCATTTTTAATGATGATGATAATATGTAACAAAAATTAGTTAATATAAAGTTATATATATTATTAACGAAAATTTAATAAATACATATATATATAAAATGAAACAAAAAAAAATGCATATGACGTGAGGGTTGTCGTAAAATAGAAAATAAAATAAGAATGTCAAATAAATAATGTGTAGTCCTTGTCCTTTTTCCAATTTTACACTTTTTATACTAACGACGTTAGCGTTACACCGTTAGTCCTTTTTATATATATTTACAATTTTAGTCCACTACATGTCCAATATTACAATCTAAGCTTGTAACAATATTATATTATCAATTTTTATCCTTTCTTTCTGTTTCTACATTTTTAGTCCTTAGTTTTCACAGTTTTCACATTTAGTCCCTATACGTGTCGTCGCGTTACATTTTTAGTCCTATTTTTGCAAAAGTGATTATAATAATTTTAGAAAAATTTCCATGGCATCTTTTATTATTTTCTAGCTTATTTCAACTACTTATTCCATAAAAAGCTTATTTATTTAGCTTATGGGCCTTGATTCGAACCAAACTAAGGCCCATTTAAAAATTTAGAGGCGAGGGCATAGAAATTCTTTTGGGCTTGAACTTGGGCTTACTTTGTGATTTAAAAAATATATTTTATGGGCCCAGTGGGCTGTTACAACGTAAGGTCTTATTGGGCCTTAGTTTGAGCCCACTCGACAACCATATTAGTTTTTATATAAGTTTTAATTTGAAAAATATGTTTTGTGTCGATTCAATTTGGTTCGATTGTGGTGTCAAAACGTGAATATTTTTATAAGTTGTGTAAACGAAATTAATAGTTTTCTAGGTGGTCTATTAGTACGTAGAAAAATATGGTACGTTTGTTACGTGAAATAAAAAGTTATACGTAGCTTTGGTAAGGTGTTTGGCTCGTTTTTATGTATAAGAAAATGACTTAGTAATATTTTTATGTATGCATGATTTTATACGTGTATATAAGGTTTCAAAACAAGTAAATATGATGCATGTACAATAACTTTAAACGTGTTTTAAGCGTGATACGTGACTCCTAGGCCTTCCAAGATAGAGGCTAGTCACTTAATACTTTCTATATATATATATATATATATATATATATATATATATATATATATATATATATATATATATATATATATATATATATATATACGTACGTAGATATTAATGCAAAGTTAATATACGTTTGAAAAATAATAAACATGATGCATGTAATGAAAATAACGAGTAGTAAGAGATGAGAAGGATTTGATATGACTTACTACACCTCTAGGGTGGTAGAGAGTCGAATGAAACGGTTTGAAAGAGTAGGAAAAGTAAACGGTCGACTATGTTTCAACAAGTAAGGATCGTATAACAAGAAGTTACAAACGTCTTGCTTCCAAACTGTACTCATATAGTTCTCTTGAGGTTTTTAAGTTATCTTAGAATGGAGAAATTTTAGAAAACGATTTGGTGACGAATGAGGAGAATAAAAGGGACGATCGAATGTATATACATATATATGAAGAGTTTGAGTCGTATGGCTCAAATAATTGTGAGGAGACAACATCAACTATGCAATGTCAGGAATAGAGATTTCTAGGAAGGTTTTGAATAAACAATGAGATGAATATGCTTAGAAAATATTAAAATCGTCCTTGTGAGTCCTATATATGTCGACACACTTTTAAACATACAAACGAGACCATCATTTGTGATTCAAAAGGTTTTAGTCGATCATAATTATTATTTATACATGAAAACATGTTACAAATAATATTAGAAACTCATAGGAACAAACGGAAACAAAAACGGATAAGAAATGAATAAGTTGTGAATTTGTTGAATCGATTTATTGTTAAACACTTTACCTCGTAAAAACGTATCAAAACTCAACGTATGAACGTGAGATTCGACACACTAATAGTTGGCTAGGAGCTTAACGAGGATGGGCAAAAATATACATAGGTCGTGTGTAAAAATTAGAAATGAACGAGACGATTTGGAGCTGCCTTAGTCGATCGAATAAGAATAAAAATAAGAAAATGGGCTAGTGGATTTGGGCTGATGAATAGTGAATCGAGGGATTGGGCTTAATATTAAGGGTCCGGTTTATTAATTAATTTTAGTAATCAAGTTTAGTGAAATATTAATATTTTGTTAATTTTGTCGAGAACTCGTTTTGTCGTTTGATGAATTTGTCAATATCGTAATCGTGACCATTTCAATATACAAAGAAAATTTTAAATTTCCCCGTAAAAAATGGTAATTACAACAATGACAAGGATTATTTATATAATTAACCGAAGTTAATTATACGAATTTTCACGAGGTTTTACAATATTGCTCCACTTAAAATTACTTTCCCATCGATTAAAGTTTATTTGGTTCTTGTTATATGTGCATTGATAACCTTTGTATCTAGCTGTGGCTTGCTTGGGGCTACCATACCTCCTCCCACGATTACTTCGCTAGCCTAATAAGTTAGTTAAATAATTTATAGACATAAGTGATCATTAAGGGTTTGCTGGCCTATAATTAAGATCCAACGAGAAAGATAAGATTACGACACTCATCATATAAAACTAGCAATAAAACAAGTGACAAGCTACTTAATCATTCGACAGGCCTTCTATCTGTATCTATTATCTATCTGTGTACCTGTTCACCATTCGTTGTATTCTTTCTCATTAGTTTTACAGTTTTAATTAATCAACTCAAATCGTGCTAGTCTCTCAGACTAAAACCCTCTTGCGTTAGATTAGGTTGTAAAATTAACTTAGGAATTAAAATACTGATAGACCAACTAGATATTACGTTACACTCTTAGTGATCGACACTCTACTTACCAACTATATACATATTGATCGGGTACACTGCTCGTTAAGTGAATGTTATAGGATAAGGCCAAATATAAATTTAAAATTTGATACGGGATAATAACCACCTATACTACAACGTGACACACGCACATCAAGTTTTTGGCGCCGTTGTCGGGGAATTAATTGTTAGTATATGTTTATCTGTTAGTATTTTAATTAGGTTTTCTAACTTATTTAGTTTTTAATTTTTAGATTTTAACTGCTAACTTTGTTGTGTATTAGTTTAATTGCATTCATTGTACTATTCTGCATATGTGTTGTTTTCTTGTTGTTTTATTTTTTGTAATTTTTGTATTTTTCATTTTTCTTTATTTTTTCTGCATAATTGATGTCTATTGTATTTTGCTGATACAAACGATACGACGCATCTATTTTTACAGATACGGCATATTGCATTTTTAATTTTTTATACAGCGCATTTAATAATTCGAATATAGCGCATCTATCCCCTAGATACGGCGTATTCTGTTTTTAATCAGAAAATTTTTCAAAATCCTAATCGCCATACGGCGCATCTGTTTCACAGATACGGCGTATCGATTATTTGTTAAAACAGTTTTCGAATTTATTAAATTTACGAGAAGTGGGATATTGATTTTAATCGATACGGCGCATTAATATCAAAAATCTTTACAAAGATACGGCGTATTAGCTTTTTGCTTATACGGCGCATTTAATTTTTAATAAGTATAAGTACTTTTTGATAGTTTCTAACATACGGTGTATTTAATTTATTAATACGGCGTATTGATTTTCTTAAATAAAAGTCTGATTAATTTTTAACGTATTAAGATATGGCGTATCCTATTTATAGGATACAATGCATGTCTGCCTCAGCAACTTTTATTTTTCGTATTCCGTTTTCATTGTTAGTTTTATGATATATTATTTTAGAAAACCTATCCTACTGATGCTTTTGTGCTGATTTCAGGAAGTGCATGACCAGGAGTTCAACTAAGAACTTATCCAAACCTTTCGAAGACCCTGAAAGAGATTTTCATTCGCTTAAAAGGCTTTTCAACACAAAAAGCTTTGATCTTTCAAGTTCGTTAGAACTTCATTATTTTTCTGAACAGGAAGAACAAAGTGAAGAGGAAGTACCATAAACAATGACGAAACCAACGATGGAGGAGTACATGAACAAGACCCTAGCAGATTATGGTTCAGGAATTGCTAGGCCAAAGTTTGATGAAAAGGCCAAGTTCAAATTGAAGGGTCAATTTCTCAGTGGATCAGAAAATGAAGATGCTAATGAACATGTGGAAAATATCCTTGAAATTGCAGATTTATTCACAACTGAGAAAGTTACTATTGACCAACTTATGCTTCGTGTTTTCCCCATCTCTTTTACAGGAGCTGCTAACATGTGGCTAAAGAATGAACCGGCTAGTTCAATTGAAAAATAGGAAGACTTGAAGAGCAAATTTCTTAAGAGATATTGTCCACCTGCTAAGATCGCTAAAAAGAGGGAGGCTATTAATAACTTCAAGCAAGAGCCCGATGAGACTCTCTATCAGGCTTGGGAGCGATTTAAGGAGTTATTATTGAAATGTCCTCAACATTATTTGACCGCTATGTAGAAAATAATATTGTTTTATAAGGGATTGGATGTGCCTACTCGACAGATCTTGGATTCCAAAGGAGCTGTACCTCAGATGAGTGCAGTAAATGCTAGGAAAGCCATCTAAGAGGCTGCTGATCATTCTCAGAAGTGGCACGATGGAACCTCTACTAGATCCAAGAGCAGCACTACTTTTGACGGATTTGCTGCTATTCAAGCTCAATTGGACAAAATTAGTAGAGCTATGAAGAAAAGAGATGAAAAAACCTATGTTGCCCAAGTTGGTTGTGAAAAGTGCTAAGGACCTCATTACACTAAAGATTGCCCATCAAAGAATGAAGGCGAGACATTTGAAAAAGCATATTACACATAATTTGGCCAACCATTCCAACCTTCAAGAAGATTTAGGGAAGCTGCTCCAGGATACTATCAAAGGAACAATGGAAATCCTTCCTATCAAGAAAGGAGGCAAACTTTGGTTGACACTTTGAAGCAGATTATGGCTGATGCTGCTAAAAGACATGAAGAAAACACTGCTATGATAAAAGAAATACGAGCTTCAACTGATGCTACTACAAGGAATCAAGGAGCTTCGATCAAAGCGTTGGAACAACAAATCGGTTAGAAGAGCAAGATACTTCAAGAAATGGGAATTGGAGGTCTACCAGGCTCAACTGAAACAAATCCTAGGGATCATGTTAAAGCAATCACCGCAACTGAAGAAGTCATGCCTAATGTACCTGTTCCTAGAAGATCATTGAATGGTTATGCTGCAAAACCCTAATTTTTCTTTAACTCTTTAATCAGTGTAAGAAGAATGCTAAAAAAAAGTCAAGGATTGAAGAGGAGATCAAGGCTGCAATGAAAGAAGAGTGCTCTGCAACCGATCGATCGATGAAGTTTTACTTTGCCTTGTTATATTAATGATATATCTTTCAATAATGCCTTAGCTGAGTTAGGAGTGTAGCACCCCCATTTTTCACAGACCACAGCGGAATTTGATCTGGGGTATTACTTCATGGATACAAAGACATAAAAATAGAAAACGACTCGAAAAGAGACGTTTTTGAAAAAGGAGTTATCATTCATTTATTTATTAGAGTTTTTACAGTAAAAGATGTACTTTTAACAAAAGAGAGGTCCCTAAGATACGTTTTTAAAGCAAAAGTAAGTGAATGATAACTAGTCTGGACATCCTCATGTCCAGTGCCACACCGTGCCAAGGTTCCTAAAGGGCTCAATTACCTAGGATAACATGCTTAAAAGTCAACACTAAGGTTGAGTGAGAGTCATAGGTTTAAGTAGATATGGGGTGAATACGAGTTCCACAGGGTTCAGCTTAAACCCTAGTTGTGGAAAAAGTTAAGAAAGAGAATTATTGCACTAAGCTCATGAGACCGCACGTTAACATGTCTAGGTCATGGGGCACTGCAGACCCTTACATGACGGGAAGGAGATAAGGTTAACTTGCCAAAGTTAAACCTAAAGGGGTGTTTTCAAATATAGTACTTATTGGTACCCAGATGGGGCAAACCAACGGGACTTGTCAAACTCAAATAGATCTATCAACTATATTCGCGTTTACTCGCAAATGATTCTGGTTCATAAATTTTAGTTATGTAATGGTGGCAGAAAGTAACACTCGTATAATAACCAAAGAAATGACTTGTATTCGGTTTAAAGCATGTATCCTCCTCACAGGGTTTGTAAAGCATTTAAAAGTGAGGCTATGAAAACTCACTTGGGTCTAAGGTAAGTGGGATAGAGGTTTAGACAGCTTACTCACGTATCCTGAGGGTTGTGTAGGTGTGTGTATGTCAAGTCTTAGTTATTGTTTTTAGGTTTCTCAAGTAATCACTCTTAGGGTTTCTAGATTTAGATATAACATAAAACCGTTCAGGCCATCATAATTCAGAGGTATAAAACCCCTCACATGAAGCTCCCTAGTATTGTGTCATGTTGTTATTAGATTTTAGATATAACATAACACCGTTTGGGCCATCATAATTCAGAGGTCATGTGGTAAACGTTTGAGGATCCAGGTCACTTTAATTCGTAAACCCAACAAACTCGTTGATGCGTTGTATATGTCAGTGTAGCATAGGTTAATTTTACCTAATCAAGTTTTAAATTTATATTTAGCCGACTTATCACTAACACACACTTAATGAGCAGTGTACCCGATCAATATGTATATAGTGGTAAGTAGAGTGTCGAACACTAAGAATGGAACGTAATATCTAGTTGATTTGATCAGTATTTTAATATCTAAGTTAGTTTTACAATCTAATCTAATAAAAAATGGTTTTTAGCCTGAGAGACTAGCACGAACTTGAATTAAACGGAAAAGTAAAACTAATGAGAACAAATTAGTGAAGAGCAATCACGTACACAGATAGATAATAGAGACACGTAGAAGACCTGTCCTATGGTTTAAGTAGCTTGTTACTTGTTTTATTCCTAGTTTTATATGATGAGTATCGTAATCTAATCTGTCTCGTTGGATCCTAAATATCGGCGAGTAAACTCTTAATGATTACTTATGTTTATCCTACCTTCTAGACGCTAGATAAGTAGGCGAGGAACATGTATGGTAGCCCAGAAGACTCAACTAAACACAGAGGTTATCAATGCACAAATACAATCCACCAAAAAAACATCATATAAACTTTAATTGATGGGAAAGCAATTTTAAGGGGAGCAATATGGTTGCCACAAGCCCATCAATCCTGATGGATTAAAGCTTACTAATACAATAAAACAAAACTACTTAATGAATTATACACATGCAAGACCTTCTTACGGCTCTAAGATCTCTGTTTAGGGCGTGTCTTGTGATGCTTCTTCAACTGAATTCGTCTCCTTAGGGTTTTGTTGCACACACAATTCGTATCTGTCTTGGGGTATTTATAGCTTATGTCTGAGGGATCGATGCGGGGCATCTTGATGATAGATTCTACGCATCTACTTAACTTCGTGTGGGGTCCAAGATTATTATATTCTAGAATATTCGTACACCGCCTTCAGATGCGGCATAACTTGTTTCTCTATGAGGCGCATGTCCTTTAACGTCTTGGATAGTGTCTGGTGAAGTCTTTAGCTGATACGCCGCATGTTGTAAATGAGATGCGACGTATTTGGAGTAGAACAAGTTGGTTATCCTTCCTTGACCAAAGTTTCATATGCGGTGCATGTTGTAATAAGATGCGGTGCATTCTTCAAAGTCAGGCAATGGTCTTCAAATTCATCTAAGTATGATGTTGCGGCGTATCTGTTGAAAACAATACGGCGCATCTCCTGGATTTCAATAGACTTTTCCAATCTTGATCATTTAGCTCCATAATTCGTCCAAAATCATCAACTTTCACCAATTGCTTGTTTTTTCCTAAGAATTACTAAAGTAAAAAATTAAGTATCGATTCTCATACAAAGCAATATAAAACAAGTCAATTAAATAGGATAAATGATGCAAATAATATGTACTTATTTTATCTCATCACTCGTCAAAATGAATACCCAAATGAAACCTATCATATGAAACTCTCTAGTATTGTGTTATGTTGTTAAGTAAAAATAGGTTTTTATAATTATATGAAAATAGTCCAAGACGGGTTGTAGGAATCACCATAAGTGTTTTGCTCGGGTTTGAAAGTGAACCACTTTTCTCAAGCTTCATCGGTACGCGAGGATGAGTAGTTGACTCCTCCCAAACCAACCAGTCAGCCTTGTGAAGCTGTTAGGCCCACCTGGGAGAAAGTGCAAGTTAATATTGACCGTGGAAATATAGGGAAATCCCCGGATCGTTAAATCCCAACGAGATTGAAATTGTATTTGTTGACGGATAGGAAAGTGAGTGGTACTGAGGACAGTAACAAATATGTTTTGAGAGTTGATTACACTACTGATTGCTTGATATTTGGAAAAATATGAAATTATAACAGAAATACAGAAATAAACACAAAATCAGATAATCAGATAACAGACAGAGAAAAGTGGTTTTTAACAAGTTACAAACTACAGGGACTAAAAGTGAAACTTTTTGAAACTTAATATTAAAGAAAATAGAAAATGAATTTGAAGTTATGAAAATGAGTATTATAATATTTAATTTCTATTTAATTAATAAAACTAATTAAAATCTAATTTAAGACTTAATTTAATTTAACTAAAAATTACAACTATTACAAATAAACCTAAAAACTTAAATAAATAATTTCTAAACTTAATTAAGAACTTGAAGAAAGTATAAAAAAAAAATTAAAATAAATATTTTTGTCTTTTTATAAGTATTTTATTAATTAATAACTATTTAACTTAATTAAACTATTTTAACTATTTTAAATTACTATTAATACTAAATTACCTTAGAAAATTATGATAAAATTTATAAAACTATTTAAACACTACAGGAATACTACAAAATTATAAAAACTTGCTAAAAATTATATTTAAGCTAATTGACTAATTAATTACTTATTAATTAATTTTAAACTAATTTAATTAACTTAAATAAGAAAATTATAAAATGAACAGTAGAAATTATGAAACTATTTTTAAAAAGTCTTAACTACTTTATAAAACTTAGGAAAAATATAAAATTCTACTTTAGTTGATTAAAATTAAATAAAACTATTTAATTACTAATATTACCTATTTAATTATTTAAACTAGTTTTAAATCTAATTAATAGTAAACTGCTTAGGAAAATTCTAATAAAATTATTTTAACTACTTTAAGGTACTAAGTAATTTATAAAATTATAAAATTGGACAAGTGCTTATTAATAAGCTAAAATGAAAATTAATTAGATAATTTCTATTAAATAGAAGCTATCACTATTTTTATGTTTGCTTTTTCTGATTTTTCTTTTACAAAACTACTTAAATACTTAAATAATGAAACTTTAATAAATATAACTACTTTAGAACTTTGAAATAAGCACTGAAAATGCTTATAAGCTTATACAGTTGACTATGGTTGACTAAACTAGGAAATAAGCTAAACTGAGGTTATGTGGGGTCCACTATGGTGAAATCTAGTTTATCTAAGTTACTTATACTTAATTAGGCTTGGTGTAATGAGATAAGCTCCTAGATTAAGCTGAGGATGCCAAATAAGCACTTGCTTATTTCTCTACTGACTCAGAAATGGGACAGAGATTGGTGGCAATTTAAGGTGGGGTCCACTGGTTTGTAGGTCAAACTATGAGTCAATTCTTGAACCTGGGTAGGAGGGGGGTTGTAATAAGCTAGGGTTGAGGTGTGGGACCTACTGGATTGGGCTGCAGCCACCACTTAAGTTGGTGGTGTGGTGGTGGTGTGCTGATGTGCAGGGTAACTGAGTAGAACTTATGATCTTGTGAAAAGTTGGTTAAAATGATTAAATAAGCTCTTACACATGAATACTAACTTGAAATAAGACTAAAAGCACAAATAAGCACTCTGGATAAGCCAGGGAATCCAAATAAGCACTTATCACAATCCTTACAACCAAACAGGTCTGAGGGTGGTATTTTGGACCTCTGTGGGGTCCACAAGATTGAAATAGAGTTCAAGCTAAGCCTAGGGGTTCAACTATGGGATGGTAAGCTACAGATTAAACTAATAAGCTAAGCTTATGGCTTCCTAATAAGCTCAGAATGAGCCTATGAAATGGTGATCAAATACTGAGTGCTCAGTATTGCTTTGTGAAACAGGCTACAAACTAGGGTTCTAAAAGCTATATTGCAATAAGCTAAAGGTTAGACTAACCTAGATGTGAAAAGCTGAGGTATTAAGCTACTAATTAAGCTGAAACCTAGGGTGTGGGGTCCACAAGATTGCACACTAGGGGTCTTGGTATTTTACCTAAAACCTGTGCACAGGGCAATGTCTTTGCCCTGCAGGTTAAAACAAGCTAGTGTACAAGCTAATCTAAGAATCCCACAAATGAGATGAACACAGATTATTGAAGCTTAGGTGAGGGACTTTGATTTGTGAAAATCTCAGGTTCTCAATAAATTCACAAAATTCTATAAAAATCATGCCATTTTAAGGATTTCTGAGGTTGTGCACTTTTTGACTTTTTGATTTATGAACTAACTTTGACTTATATGAGCTTCTAATTTAATTTTCTGAATGATTAAGTTATAACAAGCTATACTAAGACTATAATAAGCTAAATTACTAACTTATGAGTGGACTTAATTAGTTTTGGACTCCAATATCACCACAGTTAACTGTGGTGATGATTTACTTGTGATTTTGACTTTTTCACTAACAAGACCTGAGTTTTATGACTATTCTGAGCTAATATGATCCTAAGTAACTCATGTAAACCAGAAATAACAAAAATAAAACACCACAACTCCTAGGAATACTCTGATCCAAACACACCTTCTACTTAACTGATTTATGATTTGTGAAGTAAGTGGCTTATATAGCTTAGGAAACTGAACCACAATGACTTATTATGCTATGATAAGTATAATTAAGCACTTAGAAACAGGAAGTAACCACAGATACACATGAATACTAAAGAAGCTATATTGACTGTGTAACTTTCTATTTTTTTTAATTATGAATTCCAACAAACAAGATACTGAGTTTAGGTTATATTATCACTACTTAGTACTGAATAAGTAAAAAGAACTGAATAAGCAAAAGAAATAAGCACAGCTACAGTGAAAAGACAGATAAGAGATTTTGATGACTTACAAGATTGCTTTCCTGCTCAAACCAAGAACCAAGAACAACCTATTGAATCTCCACAGATTCCCTAACCCAAGGCAATCCAAAATTTACCTTGCTCCACTTGCTTATTACCAAAAACTCATCAGTTGACTTTTGTTGACTTTTGGTGTTTTTATTTCTTTGTTTACTAAACTGCTTATAGTTATTACTAATAGCTTAGATAAGCTATCTAGGAGCTTAAGTGAGCTTATCGGTCCAGTATATCATACAATAACAACAATTTAGCTTTTGAACTTTAAGAGATAGAAAATAAAATTGCACAAGATTGATCAGCCAGAGAAACTTGAAATTGATTACTTATAAAGAGTTACAATACACTTAAAAAAACTTATAACACTGCTTAGAAGCTTAGGTTTACACTAGAATTTGGAAATTATATTAAACGACATACAAATATTGAAAATAATCTAGGTAGTCTTCTCTTCTGCTTCTCTTGGTCTTTATAGGCTCCAATAAGCATCCAGGTGTCCTCAGGGACTTTTCCCACTTCATCTGAGCCATTGATTTAGCTCAATTGATCATATCCGTTCAAACTAGATTTTTGGCGCCAAAGTCCTCCAAGTTAACTTGGAGGCTACTCTCTGCAATTAAGGATAGTTGGAAGTTTGTGGGTGTGTCAGAAGACAATGGGAATGCTTTGGGGGCAAGTTGGGGTAATAAGGAAGAAAACAGAGGAGCAGGGTATGGTTTGGAGAAATTTGGTGAGAAATGCATTAATGGGGAGTGGATTGGTGTGTGAGGTGGAAAGGAGGGTTTAGGGGAGGTGTAGGAGGGTAGCTGTAAAGGTGGACAGGTGGTGGAAACCACCCTGGTTTCTGGTTTTGGTTTGGGGTGAGGGAGGATGAATAGTGGAGGTGGTGGTTTGGCGGTATTGATGGTCAAACGAGGGGTCAAACCCCGTATTATAATAAAAGGTGTTGGATTGGGCTTATTTTTGGGCTAGGGGTGTATGGGCTGGGTAGGGATTAGTGTTTGGATTGGATTTGGTTTTATGGATTTATAATAAAAGGGTCCGGTTTGGTTATTTAGTGAACAAGGACCAATATTGTAAATTTAGCAAAGTTGAGGGGCTGTTATTGTGATATTCCCCAAACACTCATAAGGATGTAATTTGCCAAGAACCAATAATACAAGGACCAAATTCATATTTTACCATTTTTCAAAATTACCGGGGACCTTTTCTGCCATTTTTCAAACTCCAGGGACCTTTATTGTAAATTTGGATTTTTAAGGGATTAAACTTGTAATTTCTCAAAATGTTATCAAAATTGTTCCATTTTGTCATTCATGCATAGTACAAGGGTATTATTTGTAAATATTTCAGATTTGAATACCCAGGGACTATTTTGCCAATTTTGAAACTTGAAGGGTAAAAATTGCCAGTTTGTGTAAACTTTTATCCAGGGATGTTTTGTGAACATTTTTGGTTTCCCAAGGACTTAAGTTGACTTTTTATTCATTTAAAACCTTCAGGGACTAGTTTTGTCAATATTTGAAACTTGAGGGACTGAAACTGCCAATTATGCAAACTTTGTACGTTTTTCATTTGTTTTTGCATATTTTGTATTTGAAACATATAAAACACTCTTCTAAGATATTTTAAGTATTATGATGCATTTTTGAGTGTTTTTGTACGTTTTGGCAGTTCAGATTAGTACAAAATGATGAGTATTTTGACACTCATCAATCCCCCACACTAAACTATTGCTAGTCCCTAGCAATCTATTTGAGAAAAACTTAATGGATTTGAAAACTTCTTTACCAAAAGCCATCACTTCTGGAATAGCCAGGTGTAAGAACTGTGGCACACCTGATAACCGTGTGATTTTGAGCAAACCACCAGCTGTCAACGGATTTGATTAGTCTTTACCAAAAGCCGTTTGCTTCTGGACTAGCCAACTCTTGATGGAATAGTCAACATCTTGGTGAGCTGATTACCAATTATGGATTTTCTACGGCCTTTACCACAAGCCATAATCTTGCGGGCTAGCCAACTCATTTGTTTTCGGGGAGCTGAGGAACCATACAATTTTTGGCAAATTGCCAGCCATCAACGGTTTTGAGATGCCTTTACCAAGAGCCGTTTGCTCCTGGACTAGCCAATCCTGTTGTGGGTTAGACATGGAGGATTGATACCATTTTATCTCATTTCTAAGTGTGAAAAAACTGGTAATTTTGATCAAATGGGGGTTCTTGATGGAACATGTGTTGTGCATTCGTGAGAACGCTCCCCCACACTTAGAACTGAATATTGCCCTCAATATTCACAGTACTTGGTGTCCCACCAAGACTTAGAACGTAAGAAGGCAATACTTTTAACCTTTTTATTTTACTCTATTTACATACAAACTCACTTTTTTCTTTTTATTTGTCTTATACCTTTTTTTTTTTTTTTTTTTTTTTTTTTTTTTTTTTTTTTTTTTGGAATTTGAAAAAAATATTTTACATATGTACAACATGTGGTTCGTCTCCCCCACACTAGGGTGTTAGAAAAGAGAAAGAAATCAGAAATATGAGTGAAAACCCATATTGCTATGCTTTTGATTACCGAGTCACTAGCTTGACTCGACCTCGAATTGACTTGTCATGAGGTAGCTTGTTTTTGATTCCCGAGTCACTAGCTTGACTCGACCCCGAATTTAATTGCCCTTGGGGTAATGGAGTGGTATTGCCACTAAAAGATTGGGTGAGAAATAGGAGTGGGATTTCCACTCACAGAATTATGAAATGATAAGATAAAGGAGATTATTTTTGGTTTTTATCTTTTATAAATGTTTTTGTATTTTTAGATTGTTTATGAAATAATAATATATGTAATCACTACCTCCCAGGCTTGTGTCAGGTTTACCACGCAAGCTAATCACTTGTGAATGATTAACTGTAATAAATTTGTCCTGACAGCCCGGAAGTTGAATGATAAAGTATAATATACATACAAGGATAGAAATTTGAACAAAATACAAAATTCATTATTTATTATTATGTACATGATACTAGTGTTTTTGTTTTCCGAGTCACTAGCTTGACTCGACCCCGTATTAATTAGTCCTTGGGGTAAGTTTGGAGATCTGGGACAACCATTGGTTGTATGTCCCCTCCAAAATAGTGTTTTAAACGATGTCCATTTACTTTAAAATTGGGACCGGCGGGTTGTAATAACTCAACAGTTCCATATGGGTATACTTTGGTTATAGTAAATGGTCCAGACCAACGGGTTTTTAGTTTTCCCGAGAAAATTTTCAACCTTGAATTAAAAAGAAGAACTCTGTCACCAACGTTGAAAACGCGGTTCTTTATTTTAGAGTCATGTATCTTCTTAGTCTTTTCTTTATAGATTAAAGAATTTTCATAAGCTTGATCACGTAATTCATTTAGTTCGTTTAATTGAACTTTACGGTGATCACCCGCTGTCTGAAGGTCGAAATTTGCATGTTTCAAGGCCCAATAGGCCTTATGTTCTAATTCGATCGGAAGATGACATGCTTTCCCGTATACTAGCTTATATGGAGTACACCCAATGGGTGTTTTGTAAGCAGTGCGGAAAGCCCATAATGCATCGTCCAACTTATCCGACCAAGAGGCATGGTTTTCACCAACCGTCCTCTCGAGAATTCTCTTAATACCCCGATTTGAGACCTCCACCTGCCCACTTGTTTGGGGGTGGTATGCTGTAGAAAGACGGTGAGTTACACCATATTTCAGCATTACTCTTGCAAATTGTTCATTACAAAAGTGAGTACCACGATCACTGATAATGGCACGAGGAGTCCCGAATCTGGCAAAGAGAGATTTTAAAAATTTACAAACTACTCGGGCATCATTGGTGGGTAAGGCTTTTGCCTCAACCCATTTTGACAGATAGTCGACAGCGACGAGTATATACTTATTCCCTCGTGAAGACGGGAATGGCCCCATAAAATCAATGCCCCACATATCAAATATTTCACAGACTTGGATGGCGTTTTGCGGCATCTCATTCTTTTTGGAAATATTCCCGTGACGCTGGCAAGCCTCACAGGTTTTGATAAGTTCATGGGCGTCTTTATAGATCGTGGGCCAAAAGAATCCTGAATCAAACACCTTTTTGGCGGTGTAGTTTGGGTTATGATGTCCCCCCGTGGGTCCATCATGACAAGCTTTAAGAATTTCCATGGCTTCTTGGCCATGGACACACCGTCGGATGATTTGATCCGCACATATTTTGAACAAGTAGGGGTCGTCCCAGAAATAATGTTTCACATCTTTAAAGAATTTTCTTTTCTGTTGGGACGACATCCCTTTTACAACGAAATTTCCCGCACGGTAATTTGCAAAGTCGGCAAACCATGGGGTGGTGGTATCATCCCGGTTAGAGATGAGATTTAGAGTCTCCAGAGGAAAAGTTTCATTAATTTCTTTTCTCTCGAGAATATCCTGATGAGGATTTTCTAACCGGGACAAGTGATCAGCTGCAAGGTTCTCTGCTCCTTTTTTATCTCTTATGAGAATATCGAATTCCTGGAGGAGCAGGACCCACCGGAGCAGTCTTGGCTTTGCATCCTGTTTAGTGAACAGGTATTTCAAAGCCGAATGGTCCGTATACACCACGCTTTTGTTTAAGATTAAGTAAGACCGAAATTTTTCGAAGGCATATACCACAGCTAATAATTCTTTTTCCGTGGTGGTATAATGTGTTTGAGCCTCATTCATGGTCTTACTTGCGTAGTGTATTGGTTGAAAATGTTTGGTTTTGCGTTGCCCCAGAACTGCACCAATAGCATAATCGCTAGCATCGCACATAAGTTCAAAGGGTAAGTCCCAGTCGGGGGCAACAAGGATTGGTGCCTCAGTAAGCCTTTTCTTTAAAATAGAAAAAGCCTCAATGCACTCGGGGGAAAAGATAAAAGGAGCATCCTTTTCAAGAAGATGAGTCATAGGCCGGGCTATTTTCGAGAAATCCTGTATGAATCTCCGATAAAACCCAGCATGTCCGAGAAAACTCCTTATTCCTTTAACAGTGGTGGGATGAGGTAATTTTGCAATAACATCAATTTTGGCCTTATCGACCTCAATCCCACTTTTTGAAATTTTATGGCCGAGGACAATGCCCTCTTTAACCATAAAATGGCTCTTCTCCCAGTTTAGACAAAGATTAGTGTTTTCACAACGTTGAAGCATTTTTTCTAAGTGGGAGAGGCATGAATTGAAAGAATTCCCGATGACTGAGAAGTCATCCATAAATACCTCCATGGTTTTTCCAATCATGTCATGGAAAATAGCCATCATGCACCTTTGGAAAGTGCCTGGAGCATTGCATAACCCAAAAGGCATGCGACGATAGGCAAATGTCCCGTAAGGGCATGTGAAGGTAGTTTTATCTTGATCTTGTGGATCAATGGGAATTTGGAAGTAACCCGAGAAGCCGTCAAGGAAACAATAATACTCATTTCCCGCTAGTCTTTCGAGCATTTGATCCATGAAGGGCAGAGGAAAATGGTCTTTGCGGGTGGCTTCGTTAAGTTTTCTATAATCAATACATACCCGCCACCCTGTGACCAAACGAGTTGGTATTAACTCGTTGTCCTCATTTGTAATAACTGTAATGCCGCCCTTTTTTGGAACACAATGAATTGGGCTAACCCAAGGACTATCTGATATAGGGTAAATCAATCCCGCATCAAGAAGTTTGATAACTTCAGCTTTTATAACTTCGTGTATTTTTGGATTTACCCTTCTTTGATGCTGCACAGTAGGTTTAAAGTCCTCTTCCATTAGGATTTTGTGTGTACAAAAATCCGGGTTAATACCCTTTATGTCTGAGAGTTTCCAAGCAATTGCTTGTTTGTGAGACTTTAAAACCTTAAGCAGCGCGGTTTTCTCCTCATCCTTTAAATCTTTTGCAATAATGACCGGTAACTTATCGTTACCTTCCAAGAATGCGTATTCTAGATGAGGAGGCAGGTCCTTAAGTTCAACCTCGGGGAAGTCATCATTTTTTTCAACATATTTGACTTCCACCTTATGAAGTTGTGGAGGTAGAACAGGAATGGGAGAAGGATCTTTGTTCAATAACTCCTCAAGGAGAAGTATATCCCTCTCCGGGTCAATCTCTTGGTAATCAATTCCTTCGGGAACTGAATCACTTTTGAGAAAGGCCTCTAATTCCTCAAGGACGAAATCACTTCCCCCAAACGGAGTGAAGGAAGGAGAAGAATTAGCAATTACGGGACCAGAAGGAGTAGTGGGATTGCCACTTGAAAAATTATCATCGAATCCAAGGATTTCCTGAGCATACTCCTCGGATGCAATGTCAATGACATCAATTCGGTTGACCGATTCAGCATCATAATTAGAGGAGTATCTCGAGGTTTGATCAAGGTTGAACGTTATAGCTTCATTTCCAACTCGTAACGTGATTTCCTCATCGAAAACATTGATTAATGCATGCCCCGTTCTCAAGAATCCCCTCCCAAGAATGAGAGGAACTCTTGAATCAGCATCGAAATCAACAACAACAAAGTCCGCCGGAAAGTGGAACTTTCCCACTCTCACAAATACGTCTTCGGCAATACCGATGGGACGTGAAATTGAACGGTCTGCAAGCTCGAGAGTCATGCATGTGGGACTAAGTGCCTGAAGAGAGAGCTTTTTCCAAACTGAATAAGGCATTAAATTGATGCTTGCACCAAGATCGGCCAAGGCAAAGCATTCAATCATACCCGGGAAGGTACATGGTATTAGAAATCTCCCGGGGTCTCCTAGCTTTTCGGGAAGCTGTTTTAACAGAACCGCAGAGCAGTTCTCATTAAGTGGAGTTCGTGCCATTTCAAACATTTTTTCTTTATTGCTCAACAGATTTTTGATTGTCGAAGCGAACTTGGGCATTATAAGAAGAGCGTCCGCGAAACTAATGTCGAAGTGTAGTTCTTGGAAAATTTGAAAGAATTTTTCCATCTGATGATTGGCTTTTTCGCGGAGTTTTTGGTCTTGCAATCGTGAGGGATATGGAATTGTTGTTTTTGGGTTGGATTTTGGATTTTCAACAGGACCCTCGGTAGTTTCAAACCTGACTTTTTTAAATGGAGTTGGGATCGGGATAACTGGAGGAGGGATGTCATTAGCACCTCCGTTGTTTTTAGGAAGTACCGTATCCGTAGTATCCTCAGTTTCACATTCCTCTACAGGGATAGGAGATGAGGTAGAGGGAGCTGTAGGTTCTTGGTAAGAAACTCCACTTCGTGTGGTGATCGCCTTTACATCGCCCCTCGGATTAGCGATCGTGTTGCTAGGTAAAGTTGTACCTGAGCTCGAGGGTCGATCATTTAAAGACTTCTGTAAGTTGGATATTTGATTAACCAGCATTCTGTTCAGTTCTTCTTGGGATTTCATAAACTGTTTTAATAACTCATCATGTGATGGTCCAGTCGGAACAATGGCTTGATTTTGGTTTGGAAAATTTTGAGCCCGATTGTTCTGGAAATTACCATGTTGCTGGTTGTTATTACCTTGGAAGTGGTTTTGTTGTTGAGAATTACCCTGTGGGTAATTGTTCTGACCTTGATTTCTGTTATAATTTCCTTGGTTTTGATTTTGAGGAACCTGGTTTTGACTAGAGTTGAAATTCCCTTGGTTGTTATAACCTTGGTTCATTCGGTTCTGGTTTTGATTTTGGTTAAAGTTCTGGTTCCTATTCTGAGGTTGATTAAACCCTGGTGGTCCAATGTAGTTATTAGAACGGTAGCTTAAAAGGTTTCGGTCCCCTTGCGGTTGGTAAGAATTACCTCCCGTATTATAGGAACCTTGAGCTGCGGATATGTTTTCACGAGCAAAGCCACCGGAGGCTGGACACTCTGTGTAGGAATGTGGACCACCGCAAGTTTCACAACTCGGGTTAACAGTTTTGACCTGATTAGGATTATTCTGATGGATACGCAAAACTGCAGTAGACAAATCATCCAGCTTTTTAGCTAGGATTGATATTTCATTGCTTGCCGGAGTGTCTAACTTAAATGAATCGTTCCTCTCAGCAGAGGAGTCCCAAAAATTATGATGGGCAGTCATGTTCTCGATTAAGTCATAGCACTCTTCAGGGGTCCTTTTCATAAAGGTGCCCCCAGCAGCAGCATTGATGGTGTCACGATGACGGAGTGTCAAACCATTATAAAAGGTATCAATAATGGTGACAAGAAGCATGTTATGATTAGGACATCGATCAATGGCAAGTTTGTAGCGTTCCCATGCCTCAAATAAGGACTCTTCGGGAAGCTGTCTGAAGTTGCTGATATCATTCCTCAGCTTTGTGACCATAGATGGTGGAAAATATTTGGCCAGGAATTTAGTGATCATCTCATCAAAAGTGTGGATCGAATTTTTAGGAAGTCGATCGAACCATGAAGTTGCATGATGAGTGAGTGAATATGGAAACAAGTATAGACGTAGGCTGTCTTCGGCGACACCATGTTGTTTCATGCTTTGGGTGACAGTTAAAAATTTGTCGAGATGCCTGTTGGCATCGTCACCCGGCAATCCGTGGAACTGGCACGTATTCTGGATCTGTTGTATCATGTGGTGTTTTAATCCAAAATCCGTGGCTCCAATAGTGAGTGGTGCAATTGGTCCACCCCTCCCTTGCATGGTAGGTTGACACAGTTCCTCCATAGTTCGGGTGTCAGGAACTGGTTCATCCTTGGGAAGGAATGGGGGCTCGTCGTTCATTTTTAGTGTGTGTTCTTCTTCAACAATACGTAACTTGGGTACGTTTTTCTTCTTTTTATTCTTTGATTGTGAACGAGTGCGCATGCACGAAAATTAGTTTTCAACACAAGATCGAGGCAAAACTACAGTGAACTTAAATCCACTAATCACAGATGAACAGCTCCTTTAAAAAAGGTACACTATTCACAAGGATATAATGGCAAGTTTTTATCTTATGATTGGGAACTTATTTGAAGGTATTAATTTATTCACAATAAAACAAAATGTTTTTGGCTTTTCGTGTATGGGTGAAAAAAACTTGGACAATATTTTTGAAACTGATTCGTTAATCGAAATCGTTCCTTTAAAATTACTCGCAGGCTGGCGGGAGGAAATAAATGGATCCCTCTTAAGTTCGCAATTTAATGTCAGAACTTACCTTAAACCAACTGTATAGGTTGTAATCGTAAAGATACGAAGTAATTTAACTTCACAGTTTGTTTTGTTGTTTATGATTTGTTTGGTGTTGTTAACACTTCAGGAGAAATGTTAATGAACGTTTTCAGATATGATTTTGCTTTTCTTGAAAATTTACAAAGTGGTGATATTTGTACAGGAGGGTTTTTGAAAACCACTAGACTTTTACCGTTTTGAAATACGCAACAACCTCCCCGGCAGCGGCGCCAAATTTTTACTCCTCCCAAACCAACCAGTCAGCCTTGTGAAGCTGTTAGGCCCACCTGGGAGAAAGTGCAAGTTAATATTGACCGTGGAAATATAGGGAAATCCCCGGATCGTTAAATCCCAACGAGATTGAAATTGTATTTGTTGACGGATAGGAAAGTGAGTGGTACTGAGGACAGTAACAAATATGTTTTGAGAGTTGATTACACTACTGATTGCTTGATATTTGGAAAAATATGAAATTATAACAGAAATACAGAAATAAACACAAAATCAGATAATCAGATAACAGACAGAGAAAAGTGGTTTTTAACAAGTTACAAACTACAGGGACTAAAAGTGAAACTTTTTGAAACTTAATATTAAAGAAAATAGAAAATGAATTTGAAGTTATGAAAATGAGTATTATAATATTTAATTTCTATTTAATTAATAAAACTAATTAAAATCTAATTTAAGACTTAATTTAATTTAACTAAAAATTACAACTATTACAAATAAACCTAAAAACTTAAATAAATAATTTCTAAACTTAATTAAGAACTTGAAGAAAGTATAAAAAAAAAATTAAAATAAATATTTTTGTCTTTTTATAAGTATTTTATTAATTAATAACTATTTAACTTAATTAAACTATTTTAACTATTTTAAATTACTATTAATACTAAATTACCTTAGAAAATTATGATAAAATTTATAAAACTATTTAAACACTACAGGAATACTACAAAATTATAAAAACTTGCTAAAAATTATATTTAAGCTAATTGACTAATTAATTACTTATTAATTAATTTTAAACTAATTTAATTAACTTAAATAAGAAAATTATAAAATGAACAGTAGAAATTATGAAACTATTTTTAAAAAGTCTTAACTACTTTATAAAACTTAGGAAAAATATAAAATTCTACTTTAGTTGATTAAAATTAAATAAAACTATTTAATTACTAATATTACCTATTTAATTATTTAAACTAGTTTTAAATCTAATTAATAGTAAACTGCTTAGGAAAATTCTAATAAAATTATTTTAACTACTTTAAGGTACTAAGTAATTTATAAAATTATAAAATTGGACAAGTGCTTATTAATAAGCTAAAATGAAAATTAATTAGATAATTTCTATTAAATAGAAGCTATCACTATTTTTATGTTTGCTTTTTCTGATTTTTCTTTTACAAAACTACTTAAATACTTAAATAATGAAACTTTAATAAATATAACTACTTTAGAACTTTGAAATAAGCACTGAAAATGCTTATAAGCTTATACAGTTGACTATGGTTGACTAAACTAGGAAATAAGCTAAACTGAGGTTATGTGGGGTCCACTATGGTGAAATCTAGTTTATCTAAGTTACTTATACTTAATTAGGCTTGGTGTAATGAGATAAGCTCCTAGATTAAGCTGAGGATGCCAAATAAGCACTTGCTTATTTCTCTACTGACTCAGAAATGGGACAGAGATTGGTGGCAATTTAAGGTGGGGTCCACTGGTTTGTAGGTCAAACTATGAGTCAATTCTTGAACCTGGGTAGGAGGGGGGTTGTAATAAGCTAGGGTTGAGGTGTGGGACCTACTGGATTGGGCTGCAGCCACCACTTAAGTTGGTGGTGTGGTGGTGGTGTGCTGATGTGCAGGGTAACTGAGTAGAACTTATGATCTTGTGAAAAGTTGGTTAAAATGATTAAATAAGCTCTTACACATGAATACTAACTTGAAATAAGACTAAAAGCACAAATAAGCACTCTGGATAAGCCAGGGAATCCAAATAAGCACTTATCACAATCCTTACAACCAAACAGGTCTGAGGGTGGTATTTTGGACCTCTGTGGGGTCCACAAGATTGAAATAGAGTTCAAGCTAAGCCTAGGGGTTCAACTATGGGATGGTAAGCTACAGATTAAACTAATAAGCTAAGCTTATGGCTTCCTAATAAGCTCAGAATGAGCCTATGAAATGGTGATCAAATACTGAGTGCTCAGTATTGCTTTGTGAAACAGGCTACAAACTAGGGTTCTAAAAGCTATATTGCAATAAGCTAAAGGTTAGACTAACCTAGATGTGAAAAGCTGAGGTATTAAGCTACTAATTAAGCTGAAACCTAGGGTGTGGGGTCCACAAGATTGCACACTAGGGGTCTTGGTATTTTACCTAAAACCTGTGCACAGGGCAATGTCTTTGCCCTGCAGGTTAAAACAAGCTAGTGTACAAGCTAATCTAAGAATCCCACAAATGAGATGAACACAGATTATTGAAGCTTAGGTGAGGGACTTTGATTTGTGAAAATCTCAGGTTCTCAATAAATTCACAAAATTCTATAAAAATCATGCCATTTTAAGGATTTCTGAGGTTGTGCACTTTTTGACTTTTTGATTTATGAACTAACTTTGACTTATATGAGCTTCTAATTTAATTTTCTGAATGATTAAGTTATAACAAGCTATACTAAGACTATAATAAGCTAAATTACTAACTTATGAGTGGACTTAATTAGTTTTGGACTCCAATATCACCACAGTTAACTGTGGTGATGATTTACTTGTGATTTTGACTTTTTCACTAACAAGACCTGAGTTTTATGACTATTCTGAGCTAATATGATCCTAAGTAACTCATGTAAACCAGAAATAACAAAAATAAAACACCACAACTCCTAGGAATACTTTGATCCAAACACACCTTCTACTTAACTGATTTATGATTTGTGAAGTAAGTGGCTTATATAGCTTAGGAAACTGAACCACAATGACTTATTATGCTATGATAAGTATAATTAAGCACTTAGAAACAGGAAGTAACCACAGATACACATGAATACTAAAGAAGCTATATTGACTGTGTAACTTTCTATTTTTTTTAATTATGAATTCCAACAAACAAGATACTGAGTTTAGGTTATATTATCACTACTTAGTACTGAATAAGTAAAAAGAACTGAATAAGCAAAAGAAATAAGCACAGCTACAGTGAAAAGACAGATAAGAGATTTTGATGACTTACAAGATTGCTTTCCTGCTCAAACCAAGAACCAAGAACAACCTATTGAATCTCCACAGATTCCCTAACCCAAGGCAATCCAAAATTTACCTTGCTCCACTTGCTTATTACCAAAAACTCATCAGTTGACTTTTGTTGACTTTTGGTGTTTTTATTTCTTTGTTTACTAAACTGCTTATAGTTATTACTAATAGCTTAGATAAGCTATCTAGGAGCTTAAGTGAGCTTATCGGTCCAGTATATCATACAATAACAACAATTTAGCTTTTGAACTTTAAGAGATAGAAAATAAAATTGCACAAGATTGATCAGCCAGAGAAACTTGAAATTGATTACTTATAAAGAGTTACAATACACTTAAAAAAACTTATAACACTGCTTAGAAGCTTAGGTTTACACTAGAATTTGGAAATTATATTAAACGACATACAAATATTGAAAATAATCTAGGTAGTCTTCTCTTCTGCTTCTCTTGGTCTTTATAGGCTCCAATAAGCATCCAGGTGTCCTCAGGGACTTTTCCCACTTCATCTGAGCCATTGATTTAGCTCAATTGATCATATCCGTTCAAACTAGATTTTTGGCGCCAAAGTCCTCCAAGTTAACTTGGAGGCTACTCTCTGCAATTAAGGATAGTTGGAAGTTTGTGGGTGTGTCAGAAGACAATGGGAATGCTTTGGGGGCAAGTTGGGGTAATAAGGAAGAAAACAGAGGAGCAGGGTATGGTTTGGAGAAATTTGGTGAGAAATGCATTAATGGGGAGTGGATTGGTGTGTGAGGTGGAAAGGAGGGTTTAGGGGAGGTGTAGGAGGGTAGCTGTAAAGGTGGACAGGTGGTGGAAACCACCCTGGTTTCTGGTTTTGGTTTGGGGTGAGGGAGGATGAATAGTGGAGGTGGTGGTTTGGCGGTATTGATGGTCAAACGAGGGGTCAAACCCCGTATTATAATAAAAGGTGTTGGATTGGGCTTATTTTTGGGCTAGGGGTGTATGGGCTGGGTAGGGATTAGTGTTTGGATTGGATTTGGTTTTATGGATTTATAATAAAAGGGTCCGGTTTGGTTATTTAGTGAACAAGGACCAATATTGTAAATTTAGCAAAGTTGAGGGGCTGTTATTGTGATATTCCCCAAACACTCATAAGGATGTAATTTGCCAAGAACCAATAATACAAGGACCAAATTCATATTTTACCATTTTTCAAAATTACCGGGGACCTTTTCTGCCATTTTTCAAACTCCAGGGACCTTTATTGTAAATTTGGATTTTTAAGGGATTAAACTTGTAATTTCTCAAAATGTTATCAAAATTGTTCCATTTTGTCATTCATGCATAGTACAAGGGTATTATTTGTAAATATTTCAGATTTGAATACCCAGGGACTATTTTGCCAATTTTGAAACTTGAAGGGTAAAAATTGCCAGTTTGTGTAAACTTTTATCCAGGGATGTTTTGTGAACATTTTTGGTTTCCCAAGGACTTAAGTTGACTTTTTATTCATTTAAAACCTTCAGGGACTAGTTTTGTCAATATTTGAAACTTGAGGGACTGAAACTGCCAATTATGCAAACTTTGTACGTTTTTCATTTGTTTTTGCATATTTTGTATTTGAAACATATAAAACACTCTTCTAAGATATTTTAAGTATTATGATGCATTTTTGAGTGTTTTTGTACGTTTTGGCAGTTCAGATTAGTACAAAATGATGAGTATTTTGACACTCATCAATCCCCCACACTAAACTATTGCTAGTCCCTAGCAATCTATTTGAGAAAAACTTAATGGATTTGAAAACTTCTTTACCAAAAGCCATCACTTCTGGAATAGCCAGGTGTAAGAACTGTGGCACACCTGATAACCGTGTGATTTTGAGCAAACCACCAGCTGTCAACGGATTTGATTAGTCTTTACCAAAAGCCGTTTGCTTCTGGACTAGCCAACTCTTGATGGAATAGTCAACATCTTGGTGAGCTGATTACCAATTATGGATTTTCTACGGCCTTTACCACAAGCCATAATCTTGCGGGCTAGCCAACTCATTTGTTTTCGGGGAGCTGAGGAACCATACAATTTTTGGCAAATTGCCAGCCATCAACGGTTTTGAGATGCCTTTACCAAGAGCCGTTTGCTCCTAGACTAGCCAATCCTGTTGTGGGTTAGACATGGAGGATTGATACCATTTTATCTCATTTCTAAGTGTGAAAAAACTGGTAATTTTGATCAAATGGGGGTTCTTGATGGAACATGTGTTGTGCATTCGTGAGAACGCTCGCAAATTTTGATTCGCCTCAAACAGTCAACTAAGTTTACCAGGTGATGGTCAACCAAGTCAAACGTCTAAGGCAAATGCTTCCGAGGAATACAGTGTTTTCCCGGGTCGTAAGTCCCAACGAGGTGTGCGATGTGATATTATAAACGAATCTGTGATTAGTGAATGTGAACAGGGAAGGTATAAAAGTGTGTGTGTGTGTGATTAAACTAGGGTTTTATAACTTAAATTAACTATTAAAACGATTACGTGAGACCTAGGTAGTTAAAACGTACACCAAATTAAAATCAGACGCGACTGCGTACTGAGAAAAAGGTGAGTTTTAAGAAAAATAAACTACAGGGGTTAAAATTGACAATCCTATAAACTTAAACTTAAAATAAAGTTAAATTAAAAAGAAAACTATTTTTAATATTATTTTATTAATTATTATTAATTATTTAATTAAAAACTATTTAACTAATTAATTAGAAAATTATAAATACTACAAACTAAACTAAAAACTTATAAAAATATTTTCTAAACCTAAAATATAACTTGAAGAAAGTATAAAAAATAAAAATAAAATAAATATTTTTGTCTTTTTATAAGTATTTTATTAATTAATAACTATTTAACTTAATTAAACTATTTTAACTATTTTAAATTACTATTAATACTAAATTACCTTAGAAAATTATGATAAAATTTATAAAACTATTTAAACACTACAGGAATACTACAAAATTATAAAAACTTGCTAAAAATTATATTTAAGCTAATTGACTAATTAATTACTTATTAATTAATTTTAAACTAATTTAATTAACTTAAATAAGAAAATTATAAAATGAACAGTAGAAATTATGAAACTATTTTTAAAAAGTCTTAACTACTTTATAAAACTTAGGAAAAATATAAAATTCTACTTTAGTTGATTAAAATTAAATAAAACTATTTAATTACTAATATTACCTATTTAATTATTTAAACTAGTTTTAAATCTAATTAATAGTAAACTGCTTAGGAAAATTCTAATAAAATTATTTTAACTACTTTAAGGTACTAAGTAATTTATAAAATTATAAAATTGGACAAGTGCTTATTAATAAGCTAAAATGAAAATTAATTAGATAATTTCTATTAAATAGAAGCTATCACTATTTTTATGTTTGCTTTTTCTGATTTTTCTTTTACAAAACTACTTAAATACTTAAATAATGAAACTTTAATAAATATAACTACTTTAGAACTTTGAAATAAGCACTGAAAATGCTTATAAGCTTATACAGTTGACTATGGTTGACTAAACTAGGAAATAAGCTAAACTGAGGTTATGTGGGGTCCACTATGGTGAAATCTAGTTTATCTAAGTTACTTATACTTAATTAGGCTTGGTGTAATGAGATAAGCTCCTAGATTAAGCTGAGGATGCCAAATAAGCACTTGCTTATTTCTCTACTGACTCAGAAATGGGACAGAGATTGGTGGCAATTTAAGGTGGGGTCCACTGGTTTGTAGGTCAAACTATGAGTCAATTCTTGAACCTGGGTAGGAGGGGGGTTGTAATAAGCTAGGGTTGAGGTGTGGGACCTACTGGATTGGGCTGCAGCCACCACTTAAGTTGGTGGTGTGGTGGTGGTGTGCTGATGTGCAGGGTAACTGAGTAGAACTTATGATCTTGTGAAAAGTTGGTTAAAATGATTAAATAAGCTCTTACACATGAATACTAACTTGAAATAAGACTAAAAGCACAAATAAGCACTCTGGATAAGCCAGGGAATCCAAATAAGCACTTATCACAATCCTTACAACCAAACAGGTCTGAGGGTGGTATTTTGGACCTCTGTGGGGTCCACAAGATTGAAATAGAGTTCAAGCTAAGCCTAGGGGTTCAACTATGGGATGGTAAGCTACAGATTAAACTAATAAGCTAAGCTTATGGCTTCCTAATAAGCTCAGAATGAGCCTATGAAATGGTGATCAAATACTGAGTGCTCAGTATTGCTTTGTGAAACAGGCTACAAACTAGGGTTCTAAAAGCTATATTGCAATAAGCTAAAGGTTAGACTAACCTAGATGTGAAAAGCTGAGGTATTAAGCTACTAATTAAGCTGAAACCTAGGGTGTGGGGTCCACA
Organism: Artemisia argyi; assembly: GCA_030686995.1. Taxonomy (NCBI): domain Eukaryota; kingdom Viridiplantae; phylum Streptophyta; class Magnoliopsida; order Asterales; family Asteraceae; genus Artemisia; species Artemisia argyi. Next base: position 73,694,501 of record CM060677.1, read on the forward strand.
AGATTGCACACTAGGGGTCTTGGTATTTTACCTAAAACCTGTGCACAGGGCAATGTCTTTGCCCTGCAGGTTAAAACAAGCTAGTGTACAAGCTAATCTAAGAATCCCACAAATGAGATGAACACAGATTATTGAAGCTTAGGTGAGGGACTTTGATTTGTGAAAATCTCAGGTTCTCAATAAATTCACAAAATTCTATAAAAATCATGCCATTTTAAGGATTTCTGAGGTTGTGCACTTTTTGACTTTTTGATTTATGAACTAACTTTGACTTATATGAGCTTCTAATTTAATTTTCTGAATGATTAAGTTATAACAAGCTATACTAAGACTATAATAAGCTAAATTACTAACTTATGAGTGGACTTAATTAGTTTTGGACTCCAATATCACCACAGTTAACTGTGGTGATGATTTACTTGTGATTTTGACTTTTTCACTAACAAGACCTGAGTTTTATGACTATTCTGAGCTAATATGATCCTAAGTAACTCATGTAAACCAGAAATAACAAAAATAAAACACCACAACTCCTAGGAATACTCTGATCCAAACACACCTTCTACTTAACTGATTTATGATTTGTGAAGTAAGTGGCTTATATAGCTTAGGAAACTGAACCACAATGACTTATTATGCTATGATAAGTATAATTAAGCACTTAGAAACAGGAAGTAACCACAGATACACATGAATACTAAAGAAGCTATATTGACTGTGTAACTTTCTATTTTTTTTAATTATGAATTCCAACAAACAAGATACTGAGTTTAGGTTATATTATCACTACTTAGTACTGAATAAGTAAAAAGAACTGAATAAGCAAAAGAAATAAGCACAGCTACAGTGAAAAGACAGATAAGAGATTTTGATGACTTACAAGATTGCTTTCCTGCTCAAACCAAGAACCAAGAACAACCTATTGAATCTCCACAGATTCCCTAACCCAAGGCAATCCAAAATTTACCTTGCTCCACTTGCTTATTACCAAAAACTCATCAGTTGACTTTTGTTGACTTTTGGTGTTTTTATTTCTTTGTTTACTAAACTGCTTATAGTTATTACTAATAGCTTAGATAAGCTATCTAGGAGCTTAAGTGAGCTTATCGGTCCAGTATATCATACAATAACAACAATTTAGCTTTTGAACTTTAAGAGATAGAAAATAAAATTGCACAAGATTGATCAGCCAGAGAAACTTGAAATTGATTACTTATAAAGAGTTACAATACACTTAAAAAAACTTATAACACTGCTTAGAAGCTTAGGTTTACACTAGAATTTGGAAATTATATTAAACGACATACAAATATTGAAAATAATCTAGGTAGTCTTCTCTTCTGCTTCTCTTGGTCTTTATAGGCTCCAATAAGCATCCAGGTGTCCTCAGGGACTTTTCCCACTTCATCTGAGCCATTGATTTAGCTCAATTGATCATATCCGTTCAAACTAGATTTTTGGCGCCAAAGTCCTCCAAGTTAACTTGGAGGCTACTCTCTGCAATTAAGGATAGTTGGAAGTTTGTGGGTGTGTCAGAAGACAATGGGAATGCTTTGGGGGCAAGTTGGGGTAATAAGGAAGAAAACAGAGGAGCAGGGTATGGTTTGGAGAAATTTGGTGAGAAATGCATTAATGGGGAGTGGATTGGTGTGTGAGGTGGAAAGGAGGGTTTAGGGGAGGTGTAGGAGGGTAGCTGTAAAGGTGGACAGGTGGTGGAAACCACCCTGGTTTCTGGTTTTGGTTTGGGGTGAGGGAGGATGAATAGTGGAGGTGGTGGTTTGGCGGTATTGATGGTCAAACGAGGGGTCAAACCCCGTATTATAATAAAAGGTGTTGGATTGGGCTTATTTTTGGGCTAGGGGTGTATGGGCTGGGTAGGGATTAGTGTTTGGATTGGATTTGGTTTTATGGATTTATAATAAAAGGGTCCGGTTTGGTTATTTAGTGAACAAGGACCAATATTGTAAATTTAGCAAAGTTGAGGGGCTGTTATTGTGATATTCCCCAAACACTCATAAGGATGTAATTTGCCAAGAACCAATAATACAAGGACCAAATTCATATTTTACCATTTTTCAAAATTACCGGGGACCTTTTCTGCCATTTTTCAAACTCCAGGGACCTTTATTGTAAATTTGGATTTTTAAGGGATTAAACTTGTAATTTCTCAAAATGTTATCAAAATTGTTCCATTTTGTCATTCATGCATAGTACAAGGGTATTATTTGTAAATATTTCAGATTTGAATACCCAGGGACTATTTTGCCAATTTTGAAACTTGAAGGGTAAAAATTGCCAGTTTGTGTAAACTTTTATCCAGGGATGTTTTGTGAACATTTTTGGTTTCCCAAGGACTTAAGTTGACTTTTTATTCATTTAAAACCTTCAGGGACTAGTTTTGTCAATATTTGAAACTTGAGGGACTGAAACTGCCAATTATGCAAACTTTGTACGTTTTTCATTTGTTTTTGCATATTTTGTATTTGAAACATATAAAACACTCTTCTAAGATATTTTAAGTATTATGATGCATTTTTGAGTGTTTTTGTACGTTTTGGCAGTTCAGATTAGTACAAAATGATGAGTATTTTGACACTCATCAATCCCCCACACTAAACTATTGCTAGTCCCTAGCAATCTATTTGAGAAAAACTTAATGGATTTGAAAACTTCTTTACCAAAAGCCATCACTTCTGGAATAGCCAGGTGTAAGAACTGTGGCACACCTGATAACCGTGTGATTTTGAGCAAACCACCAGCTGTCAACGGATTTGATTAGTCTTTACCAAAAGCCGTTTGCTTCTGGACTAGCCAACTCTTGATGGAATAGTCAACATCTTGGTGAGCTGATTACCAATTATGGATTTTCTACGGCCTTTACCACAAGCCATAATCTTGCGGGCTAGCCAACTCATTTGTTTTCGGGGAGCTGAGGAACCATACAATTTTTGGCAAATTGCCAGCCATCAACGGTTTTGAGATGCCTTTACCAAGAGCCGTTTGCTCCTGGACTAGCCAATCCTGTTGTGGGTTAGACATGGAGGATTGATACCATTTTATCTCATTTCTAAGTGTGAAAAAACTGGTAATTTTGATCAAATGGGGGTTCTTGATGGAACATGTGTTGTGCATTCGTGAGAACGCTCAATTTTGACTCCTCCCAAACCAACCAGTCAGCCTTGTGAAGCTGTTAGGCCCACCTGGGAGAAAGTGCAAGTTAATATTGACCGTGGAAATATAGGGAAATCCCCGGATCGTTAAATCCCAACGAGATTGAAATTGTATTTGTTGACGGATAGGAAAGTGAGTGGTACTGAGGACAGTAACAAATATGTTTTGAGAGTTGATTACACTACTGATTGCTTGATATTTGGAAAAAATATGAAATTATAACAGAAATACAGAAATAAACACAAAATCAGATAATCAGATAACAGACAGAGAAAAGTGGTTTTTAACAAGTTACAAACTACAGGGACTAAAAGTGAAACTTTTTGAAACTTAATATTAAAGAAAATAGAAAATGAATTTGAAGTTATGAAAATGAGTATTATAATATTTAATTTCTATTTAATTAATAAAACTAATTAAAATCTAATTTAAGACTTAATTTAATTTAACTAAAAATTACAACTATTACAAATAAACCTAAAAACTTAAATAAATAATTTCTAAACTTAATTAAGAACTTGAAGAAAGTATAAAAAAAAAATTAAAATAAATATTTTTGTCTTTTTATAAGTATTTTATTAATTAATAACTATTTAACTTAATTAAACTATTTTAACTATTTTAAATTACTATTAATACTAAATTACCTTAGAAAATTATGATAAAATTTATAAAACTATTTAAACACTACAGGAATACTACAAAATTATAAAAACTTGCTAAAAATTATATTTAAGCTAATTGACTAATTAATTACTTATTAATTAATTTTAAACTAATTTAATTAACTTAAATAAGAAAATTATAAAATGAACAGTAGAAATTATGAAACTATTTTTAAAAAGTCTTAACTACTTTATAAAACTTAGGAAAAATATAAAATTCTACTTTAGTTGATTAAAATTAAATAAAACTATTTAATTACTAATATTACCTATTTAATTATTTAAACTAGTTTTAAATCTAATTAATAGTAAACTGCTTAGGAAAATTCTAATAAAATTATTTTAACTACTTTAAGGTACTAAGTAATTTATAAAATTATAAAATTGGACAAGTGCTTATTAATAAGCTAAAATGAAAATTAATTAGATAATTTCTATTAAATAGAAGCTATCACTATTTTTATGTTTGCTTTTTCTGATTTTTCTTTTACAAAACTACTTAAATACTTAAATAATGAAACTTTAATAAATATAACTACTTTAGAACTTTGAAATAAGCACTGAAAATGCTTATAAGCTTATACAGTTGACTATGGTTGACTAAACTAGGAAATAAGCTAAACTGAGGTTATGTGGGGTCCACTATGGTGAAATCTAGTTTATCTAAGTTACTTATACTTAATTAGGCTTGGTGTAATGAGATAAGCTCCTAGATTAAGCTGAGGATGCCAAATAAGCACTTGCTTATTTCTCTACTGACTCAGAAATGGGACAGAGATTGGTGGCAATTTAAGGTGGGGTCCACTGGTTTGTAGGTCAAACTATGAGTCAATTCTTGAACCTGGGTAGGAGGGGGGTTGTAATAAGCTAGGGTTGAGGTGTGGGACCTACTGGATTGGGCTGCAGCCACCACTTAAGTTGGTGGTGTGGTGGTGGTGTGCTGATGTGCAGGGTAACTGAGTAGAACTTATGATCTTGTGAAAAGTTGGTTAAAATGATTAAATAAGCTCTTACACATGAATACTAACTTGAAATAAGACTAAAAGCACAAATAAGCACTCTGGATAAGCCAGGGAATCCAAATAAGCACTTATCACAATCCTTACAACCAAACAGGTCTGAGGGTGGTATTTTGGACCTCTGTGGGGTCCACAAGATTGAAATAGAGTTCAAGCTAAGCCTAGGGGTTCAACTATGGGATGGTAAGCTACAGATTAAACTAATAAGCTAAGCTTATGGCTTCCTAATAAGCTCAGAATGAGCCTATGAAATGGTGATCAAATACTGAGTGCTCAGTATTGCTTTGTGAAACAGGCTACAAACTAGGGTTCTAAAAGCTATATTGCAATAAGCTAAAGGTTAGACTAACCTAGATGTGAAAAGCTGAGGTATTAAGCTACTAATTAAGCTGAAACCTAGGGTGTGGGGTCCACAAGATTGCACACTAGGGGTCTTGGTATTTTACCTAAAACCTGTGCACAGGGCAATGTCTTTGCCCTGCAGGTTAAAACAAGCTAGTGTACAAGCTAATCTAAGAATCCCACAAATGAGATGAACACAGATTATTGAAGCTTAGGTGAGGGACTTTGATTTGTGAAAATCTCAGGTTCTCAATAAATTCACAAAATTCTATAAAAATCATGCCATTTTAAGGATTTCTGAGGTTGTGCACTTTTTGACTTTTTGATTTATGAACTAACTTTGACTTATATGAGCTTCTAATTTAATTTTCTGAATGATTAAGTTATAACAAGCTATACTAAGACTATAATAAGCTAAATTACTAACTTATGAGTGGACTTAATTAGTTTTGGACTCCAATATCACCACAGTTAACTGTGGTGATGATTTACTTGTGATTTTGACTTTTTCACTAACAAGACCTGAGTTTTATGACTATTCTGAGCTAATATGATCCTAAGTAACTCATGTAAACCAGAAATAACAAAAATAAAACACCACAACTCCTAGGAATACTCTGATCCAAACACACCTTCTACTTAACTGATTTATGATTTGTGAAGTAAGTGGCTTATATAGCTTAGGAAACTGAACCACAATGACTTATTATGCTATGATAAGTATAATTAAGCACTTAGAAACAGGAAGTAACCACAGATACACATGAATACTAAAGAAGCTATATTGACTGTGTAACTTTCTATTTTTTTTAATTATGAATTCCAACAAACAAGATACTGAGTTTAGGTTATATTATCACTACTTAGTACTGAATAAGTAAAAAGAACTGAATAAGCAAAAGAAATAAGCACAGCTACAGTGAAAAGACAGATAAGAGATTTTGATGACTTACAAGATTGCTTTCCTGCTCAAACCAAGAACCAAGAACAACCTATTGAATCTCCACAGATTCCCTAACCCAAGGCAATCCAAAATTTACCTTGCTCCACTTGCTTATTACCAAAAACTCATCAGTTGACTTTTGTTGACTTTTGGTGTTTTTATTTCTTTGTTTACTAAACTGCTTATAGTTATTACTAATAGCTTAGATAAGCTATCTAGGAGCTTAAGTGAGCTTATCGGTCCAGTATATCATACAATAACAACAATTTAGCTTTTGAACTTTAAGAGATAGAAAATAAAATTGCACAAGATTGATCAGCCAGAGAAACTTGAAATTGATTACTTATAAAGAGTTACAATACACTTAAAAAAACTTATAACACTGCTTAGAAGCTTAGGTTTACACTAGAATTTGGAAATTATATTAAACGACATACAAATATTGAAAATAATCTAGGTAGTCTTCTCTTCTGCTTCTCTTGGTCTTTATAGGCTCCAATAAGCATCCAGGTGTCCTCAGGGACTTTTCCCACTTCATCTGAGCCATTGATTTAGCTCAATTGATCATATCCGTTCAAACTAGATTTTTGGCGCCAAAGTCCTCCAAGTTAACTTGGAGGCTACTCTCTGCAATTAAGGATAGTTGGAAGTTTGTGGGTGTGTCAGAAGACAATGGGAATGCTTTGGGGGCAAGTTGGGGTAATAAGGAAGAAAACAGAGGAGCAGGGTATGGTTTGGAGAAATTTGGTGAGAAATGCATTAATGGGGAGTGGATTGGTGTGTGAGGTGGAAAGGAGGGTTTAGGGGAGGTGTAGGAGGGTAGCTGTAAAGGTGGACAGGTGGTGGAAACCACCCTGGTTTCTGGTTTTGGTTTGGGGTGAGGGAGGATGAATAGTGGAGGTGGTGGTTTGGCGGTATTGATGGTCAAACGAGGGGTCAAACCCCGTATTATAATAAAAGGTGTTGGATTGGGCTTATTTTTGGGCTAGGGGTGTATGGGCTGGGTAGGGATTAGTGTTTGGATTGGATTTGGTTTTATGGATTTATAATAAAAGGGTCCGGTTTGGTTATTTAGTGAACAAGGACCAATATTGTAAATTTAGCAAAGTTGAGGGGCTGTTATTGTGATATTCCCCAAACACTCATAAGGATGTAATTTGCCAAGAACCAATAATACAAGGACCAAATTCATATTTTACCATTTTTCAAAATTACCGGGGACCTTTTCTGCCATTTTTCAAACTCCAGGGACCTTTATTGTAAATTTGGATTTTTAAGGGATTAAACTTGTAATTTCTCAAAATGTTATCAAAATTGTTCCATTTTGTCATTCATGCATAGTACAAGGGTATTATTTGTAAATATTTCAGATTTGAATACCCAGGGACTATTTTGCCAATTTTGAAACTTGAAGGGTAAAAATTGCCAGTTTGTGTAAACTTTTATCCAGGGATGTTTTGTGAACATTTTTGGTTTCCCAAGGACTTAAGTTGACTTTTTATTCATTTAAAACCTTCAGGGACTAGTTTTGTCAATATTTGAAACTTGAGGGACTGAAACTGCCAATTATGCAAACTTTGTACGTTTTTCATTTGTTTTTGCATATTTTGTATTTGAAACATATAAAACACTCTTCTAAGATATTTTAAGTATTATGATGCATTTTTGAGTGTTTTTGTACGTTTTGGCAGTTCAGATTAGTACAAAATGATGAGTATTTTGACACTCATCAGTAGTCCGCAAAAGCTTGTTCGGAGAGTTCCATGCAATCACGAGTGTCGTGGTGACCACTACAATACTCACATGAAGAAGTGATTTTGTTCACTTGGCTTGAAGGTCTTGGAGCTTCATAAGATTTTTTGAGAAATTTGACTTGGTCTTCAAGTTCCATGATCCTACGGTTGGGAATGCTTGAGTTATTCGAAGGCAAAGATATTGCCTTGACCGTTTTGCTCAAATCGCGGGGGTCATTCCAACATTCGTTGTCATAGAGAGCAAGATCTTCTATGATTCCCCACAATCCTTCCGCATTCATGTCATGTAGCTTACCACCGGCCGCTTGGTCAATGATTTGCCTTGTGGATTAGTTAACATAATCGTAAAAGATTTGGACTTGAAGCCAAAGATTGATGCCATGATGAAGGAATTTTTGGAGTAAGTCCTTGAAACGAGTTTACGCTTCGTAAAGAGTTTCACCTTGACGTTATTGGAACATCAAAATGTCATTCCTTAGTTTGGTAGTTCTCCCCGGTGGGAAAAATTGAGCGAGGAAACGAGAAGTGAGATCATCCCAAGAGGTGATGGATCCCGCTGGTAAACGCTCAAGCCATTGACTAGCTTGGCCACATAGAGAGATTTGGAAGAGACGCAAGCGTGTCGTCTCTTGAGTTTCAACATCAAGGTCTATGGAATCAACGATTTCAAGGAAATCCTTGAGATGTTGGTTTGGATCTTCGGAATGAAATCCATGGAATGTATATCAGATTTGCACCAACCGGATATTGTCCGGATATTGTCAAATCGCAAGGGAGACACATTGGCTCTTTGGGGAGCTCAATGGTGTTTCGATAGCCTTTATGACTAGGTCAGAAGTATTCACCTAAAGTGCGGGCTTTGGTTGTTCGGGTGGGTCTTGGTGGTTTGGTGGGTCTTGTAATGGTTGTTGTGGCTGGACTATGGGATCAAAGATGTCGTCATTCACCATGATGGCAAATGAGGAAAATTACAGAACAAACGCACAAAGAAAAGATAGACTATAGAAAGCTAAGAAAAAGAAAATAAAAATCTCATTTGATAGGAATCTGGTGAGTAGACCTAAAGGAAATAGAAATCAAACCTAAGCAATAACTATTCCCCGGCAGCGGCACCAAAAACTTGATGCGTGGGTTGCAACCTAGCAAAAGGTTTTACAATTCTTCAGGCAGTGTACCTGATCGTTGTAGTGTAGTATAGGTAAGTCTGGGGGATTGATCGTTCTCTAGAGGAATAGTGTAGTTAGGTTGAAGTGTATGTCGGATTAAGTCTAAAGGTGAGGGATGATTATTTTTGTATTTTTATGTTTTTATGAAAGCAAGTAAAAATCTCAGGTTTTGAAAGAGTGGACGGAATTAGTTGTTAGTCAACTAACCCAAAAACTACTTTTATAAAACAATAATTAAAACTACAAGAAAAGTAAATGTGGTGAATTACTTATACTTAGACAAACGTGTTTACTTAGATTTAATTACTCCATTATTATCTTTTATTGATTTGTTGAATTTTAGTTGAAGTGTTATATTCTTTAATACCGGTCGTGAGGCCGTGCTAAATTCCCCAACTCTATGAATATCAATTTCGCCTACAACCTTAAGTTAATTAGGCCATCATAGGATCATTAACATCAACTCATGTATTAAATACAACGAGGAAAACCTATATTGTACCTATGGTTACGTTTTCTAAGATGTTCAAGATAGTTACACAAAGGAAGTCAACTAGTTTTCTTAGCCTAACGTGAATCAATCAACTAAACAAAGACAACGCATCAACAATCAATAACTAGGTTTCATTAGATCTAAGAAAACACTAAGGAAATTAAGCTAGCATGTTAAAGAGAAGATAAGATAAACACATAATCAAACAACACATAGACATATTGAATGATTAAAGGAATACTTAACTTCAATTAAACATGGATGAAAAAAGGCTATAAAAGCCTTAAGAATACTGCAAAATTCGTCTAGGGTTTAGGTCTCCACAAGTGTCACACCTAATGAATAAAATTCGAAAACTATATATAGATTTACAAAGCGGACGATGTCAGGTTATAGGTCCTGACGCCGTCAGACCGCCGTGTTTAGGGTTTCGGCTTGTGCAAGTAGCCGCTCTGACGCCGTTACTCTTTAACTACTGACGCCGTCAGCTTAGGGCTGACGTCGTCCTTCATAAACCTTTCTGAGTTGTCTCTAACAAACTTAAAACGTGATTCCCTTCCTTGAAATACACCTGACGCTGTCAGGATGTAATCTTCCAAAGTTCACTGAAGCGACGTGTGTAAAATCTTCTAGCTAAAAAATCTCCAAGTGAGCGTGTCACAAGGTATAACATGACGCCGTCAAGCCTTATTTCTGACGGTTTTCCGCGACTTTGTTGTTTTCTTTATTTTTTCGCCGTCCAAAAAGCTCCAAATTCCAGAATTCGCGTCCCAAGTACCTAAAATGCAAAAAGAAATGATTTAAGAGAATATTTGATCATATAGACACGATTTTAGGCTTAAATGACCCCTTAAAAAGGTATAAAATAAATCCTTATTAGGAGCTGAACCAATGGTGACTCCGACCTATGACACTGATAGTTCAAGGTCTGCGAGTCTATTTCCTCTTCAACAAACAAAAAGGAATCATACTAAAATTGTTTATTATTTTATTCCTTGTTGTAATTCAATATATAAGAAGAAGCTGTTATGCTCACTTACTACTGATTAAGATTTTGCCATTTGTATATTCAAATAGGGGAAATTATGACCCAAGTGTCTATTACATGTATTTAAACATAAAACAGCCTAATTTATTCAATATCTGATAAATATCAGGGAGAACAACACTCACTGATGGGATTAGTGAGTAAGTCAGCCTCTGATGGAAATCAGAGGTCTTAATCCCTGATGGTTATTAAAGGATATTACTCACTGATAGTTATCAAAGAGTGTAACTCACTGATAATCATCAGTGAATGTAACTCACTGATATGAGACATCAGTGAGAGTTGTATAAAGCTCAAACAACTGTCAAAGCTTCAGGGAAGTCGAATACCAACTGAAGAAACACTTTGAAAACTGATATGGTATCTGTGAGTAAAGTATAAGTGATGCGCGGGAATCGCAACAGGCTTTACCTCTCGAGGGATCTCGAGAAGCTTACAACCCCCACCAGGCAGTGTACCTGATCGTTGTAGTATAGTATAGTGACAAGTACCGGGGGATTGATCGTTCAGCTTAGGAATAGTGTCGCTAGGATTAGAAAACCTAATTACTAGTTCTAAAGGTGAGGGATGATTATTTTTGTGTTTTTATATTTTTTAGAAAGCAATTAAAATCTCGGGTTTTGGAAGAGTGGGCGGAATTAGTTGTTATTCAACTAACCCAAAACTAAGATGCAATCAAAATAAAATACTAAAAATGAAATTAAACTAATTATACTAAGGTTGTGAGCAGTAATTGGATAAATTGTGTTTACTTAGATTTCACTACTCCCTAGATATCTTTTACACGTTAATTACTTGTTATAATTGCATGGATGACGGATCGTATTCCTTAATACCATTCATGGGGTGGCATACATAACTCCCCAATTCTATGAGCTCTTATCTCCTCCTACACCATGCCCAGCACAACTATAGGGATTGTAAACAGTGGCTCATGCATTAAATACAACCAATAAAGACCTAGTACGCCTCGGTTCATGTTTCTTAAGACGTTCAAGCATGTTACAATTTGGAGATCTGCCAGTTTTCTTAAGCCTAACATATAAATCATTCATCCAAGACAAGAATAAACAAGTAATCAACACATAATCAATATCTAGGTTTCATTAGATCTAAGCAAACACAAAAGAGATCTAGCCTAGCATAATGGAATTGAGACAAGAACAAGATATAGACAACCAACACATAGACATATTGATTGAATTAGAAGAACACTTATCTCAATTACAATGCAAGGTATCAAAGGTTTGGAACCCTTGAAAAACCTGTAAAAGTTGCACCAAAATCGTCTTTAGGGTTTCTCCAAAACTTCTCCCTTTAATGTGAAAAACTAGAAAACTATATATAGGAAAATAGGGGTGACGGCGTCAAGAACAAAGGTGTGACGCCGTCATCTCGCCGCCAAATACTTCCTCGGACGACCTTGATCTACTTCTGACGCCGTCAAGGCCTAGGCCGTCACACAAATTACTCTTGACGCCCTGTGTGTGACGCCGTCATCAACTACGGATTTTTATTCTTTGAGGTTTGACGCCGTCATGAATTTACTCTTGACGCCTTCATGTACTGTTCTCAGCATGAAAAATTAAGACTTTGCCATTTTCTTCACTTTTATGCTCCAAAAACGTCCAAAATGGCTTCTTTTCCAGAATTCACTCTCCAAGTACCTAAAATCACAAAAGGAACGATTTAGGGCAATATTTGATCAAATAAATTCGGATTCGGGCTTAAATGACCCCCTAAAAACGGATCATTTTTTGCCTCATCATATACCCTTACACTTGAGATTTGCTTGTCCTCAAGCAAATGCGCTTTTATTCCACTCAAAAGACAAGTTAGGGGTCATTTAACACTAATATAAAAGTAATTACAACAAATAATCGTTCCATTAAAGACCAATAGACAAGCACGGAGGTCATACACAAGCACCTCACAAATAGTGTTTAGATACTCACATCTCTCGGGTGTAATAAAGTAATATAACATTATGGAAATGGAAGATATCTCTCACTACCTGTGATAGCAAAATAGATTACCATAGGCTTGGGAAAGGATCAAACCTCCACCACATGGCGTAAGCACCTAGGATAAACTATCAAAGAGGTCTTTTAAAGGGTTGTAACGTTAGGTATAGGGATATGAATTACACGGTTTTGTTGGATAAAGGAAGTTTTACTGGTGGCAAGTTAACAATCTTGGTTAATCACATGTACAATATGGCGTTGCTAAGCAAAGACTAGACTCGACTTAAGCTAATAAATGAGAAATAACTAAAAACATAAAATGAACATAGAATGAAACGGGATGGTAGTCCGTATGTTTTTTCTCTTTTTCCTTTTTCTATTTTTTTTTCTATTTTTTTTTTTTTTTTTGCATACACTCTTACCCTACCATCCAAAATAATACATCATAGGGAATGAACATTTCCCTTACACTTGAATTTTTACATACTTTACAATTAACTATTCTAATGACTCGAATTAAGAAAATCAAAACACTTGGAGCACTTTTAAGATTAACGCACATATGGGGGTAATAAATGATGTTCTTCCCCATTACTCCATAAAATAAGTACTTACCCATGAGTCCCAATCGTCCCAAAACAATATGTACAAGGATATGACTCGACTTAGCAACCATGTAATCAATTAGAAAGTTAACTTAGGGTTTAACAAATAACAATAATGCACTAAAGATGAGCGCATACACGGAAGGCTAAGGCGATTTGGTTGTACATTTAAGTGGGGTGTAACAAATTCTTCCTTTAAGTAAAATGCTTAAAGTTAGAAACGAAAAGATAGGCTCGGAGGGGTGTACTAGGGGTATCGTGTACTAAAAATGATTTCAACGCTAAGGGTGTGGGAAAATTAGTTGACTTAACTAGTCAAGTAATATGACTTAAATGGTCAAGTAATTATGATACGGGTTTAACACAAGGGTGATCCTAATGCCTCTTATCATGTAATAAATCCTACCACACGAATGTAGTCTCATTAGCGGTCTTGGGATGCATCACTAACGCAAGTTCTAGAATCTAAATGCTACCGGTACACTCATAAGCACTAATAATGAATGCTTTTCCTATCAAATCTAAAGGCGAACCTCACATATTTGGGTGGAAAATTTTTCTGAATATACGGTTATGTGCTAGTCATACAATCTCCTATCCATGAGACGCTTGCTATGGCTAAAGTTTCACTCCTAAATGTTGTAAAAAATTTTAAATTTGGCGCTAAAATTGCACTAACAAGTATTTCTCATAGTTTTATTACACATCTACTATCAAACAAAACAAACTCAAGCGAAAGTGCATATGTAAGGTATCATCTTTTTACCCTCCCCTTACACTTAAGATGAACATTGTCCCCAATGTTCAAGTAAAGAATGTAAAAGTGAAAAAGTAAAGAGAATGAAATCAAATACTCCCCTGATTCGCTCGGTATGGATTATAGGTTGGCCAGGTTAAATCTTCCTCCAAGAAAACGAACAATCAAAGCTTCCCTTCCAGAATATAAATCATCTCCTTGTCGAACATAACCTGTAAATCCTGACAAAATAGACAAGACAACCTCGCGTAAAATCGGCGGCATCCTATATAAGTTACTAAATCCTAGAAAACAAAGTAAGATATAATGCTTGTGGAATGAAGTTTGCAGATTTCCTGGAGATTATAAAACTTAATAATTCACAAAAAACCATAAGACTCCATTAGAAAAACAAAACCGGTAAAATTTCCAGATTTTTAACTCCTGACGCCGTCAAGAGTAAAACTCTGACGCCGTCAGAATGGACCTGCAGAAATTCTTATGTTAAGTTTCCGGAAAATTTCTGGAAAAACTTGGTTCTACTTCCTGGAAAATCCTGCAAAACTTCATTATGACTCAATACAAGCATTTGACTCTAACAAATACGAATACACATGCTCATTTAATATCGTGGAGAATCATGATCGTGTGTTTCTTAAAAACATATTTGGGGTTTCCCCTTACACTTATCTTTTGCAAAAATACTTCTAGGTGGAGTTAAGACTAGGCTAAACAACAAAGTAAAGTATTTCCACATTTTAATTGAGAAACATGATCTACAAACAATAAAAATAAGGCATGCATACGGAAGCAAATAACAATCAAACAAAATAAAATCACACAAAGCATGGGTTGCCTCCCAAGAAGTGCTTTTCTTTATTTACGAGTCTTGTAGCTAGACTCAAAGTCATGGGTTACTACGTGATTTCATCATTGGTTCCATTCTCTAGGTCGTCTTCTAAACCAGTATCGCTTTCATAGTGCAAGTACTTCGGATCTTCGAACTCGAAAATATCTTGTCGATACTTAGAACCAAGCTTACTAACATTCGTAAAGAATCCACATGATAAATCAGAAATATTTCTACACCCTCTCCTAACATCTTCATCACACAAAATAAGTTGGGAGCTCATCATATCAAGCCCGTCACAATTTATTTCCTTAAGGTCTTTTCTCTTGTATGGCGTTTGGTATGAAATTCTCCTAATCCCATCAGTGAAGGTCATGATTCCGTTCAAGTCATCCACTATTAAATTAGTGATTTCACAGAAGGGTGCTCCCAAAACTACTTGTGATAACCTGGGGTCGACATAGTCTTCTATGTTATCCACAATTGTGAATTCCATAGTAAATGCCATGTTTCCTACGAACACCTGGATTTCATGATCTTTACCAACAACTTTCTCTCCTTTGTAAATCATTCCCCATCTGCAGATATTGTTGTAATGGAACAGGGACATAACATTCTTAGGCATGAATATGTTGATGTAGACGTTATCAAAATGCTTGTGACCGATCATGCATGGAATTTTGAGATTACCCGGATCACGCCTCCTTATCTTCCCCGACTCTCCATTCCTGGATTCGAACAGATTCCCCTCAAAGGAAGGACAATATTCGTAAACCTCTTCATTTCCCCCCACGAAAAATCACCTTTCTAACACCATTGGTGAAAATTACACTTCCACCCATCTCGTCAAGGATTACTCCTTGATAAATGGTTTCCCCAGAACAAGGTTGGTTAACGGTTGATTGGTGAGAGGGTCTATATCATCGACCACGACGAGGTTAGTATTGTAAACAAGCTCTCCGACCCTGATTGATAAATTATTCATTACCCTTTCGCCCGCAATGCGTTTTGGGAAAGTCTCGTGGTATAAGGAAAGGGGGATTAGGTTGACTGGAGAGCTAGGATCTATATGACTCTCGGTTAGGAGCTTTTCCTTAATGGTGCAGGAGATCTTGAAAACTTTATGGTTATTTCCCTTAGTCCTATCGCTACTCCCACTAATAATATCCTCCATTTTTCTCTCGGGTTCTTTTATAGTAGATTTACCCAAAATGGTTGGATCTCTCTCATGCTCTTCCGATTTCTCTTTCCCTTCATCTGGTTTGCCGGATTCCTGCGTGGTGTATTGCTCGGGTGAGTTGGTAGATTTTCTTGCTGAATCATGGTTAATCCTGGAGGTCTCCTCCTTATCTGTCCGACTGAATTTGTTAGTTTGTTGTTGGGTTGGGCTGGATGTTGAAGTAGATATCGTGGTGATGGTGTTTACGAAGTGGATTGGTCCAAGGGGTTTGACAGGTTCTTTTCCATTAGGAGATAGATGTTTGAATAACTTGCTCGGACTTTTGATTTTCACAGGAAAGGTTGGTGGACTCATGACGGTAGCAGATTTGACCTCATCAACGCGAATAGGTTTATTGACAACATGCTCTTTGATAGCAGTTAACAGATTACAAATCTTGTTATTCACATCGACCTGCTGTTGTCTAAATTTAGCCTCGAGCGTGGAGAGCTGTAATTCTTGAGATAGAATGAACTTTCGCAAGGCATCTTCACAGCTCTGCCTAGGAATGCTTTATGATGGAAAATGCTCGGACCAAGTGAGGGGTGAGGAGTCATTGAAGGATACGCTTCGCGTTTGGTACCCTCTAAAATCAGGTTTATCCTTCCATGCCTCATAGGCTTCGGCAAAAGTTCGAGGACCCTGACCTACGTGTGATGATGTGAATTTGTTATAAGCACGTTTTGGAAGTTCCATGCAGTTATGGGTCTCATGAGGGCCATTGCATAGTTTGCATGTAGAGGGGATTCTGCTTACTTGGCTTGAAGGTTTATGAGCTTCGTAAGATTTCATGAGAGACTTGACTCGACCTTCAAGTTCCATGATCCTACGGTTGGGAGTGCTAGAATTGTTCGAAGGCAAAGATATTGCCTTGACCGTTTCGTTCAAATCACGGGGATCATTCCAACTTTCGTTGTCATAGAGAGCAAGATCTTCTATGAGTTCCCATGATTGTTCCGCACTAAGATCACGTAGCTTACCACCGGCCGATTGGTCAATGGTTCGCCTTGTGGAGATGTCGATATGGTCATAAAAAATTTGGACTTGGAGCCAAAGATCTATGCCATGATGAGGGACTTTTTGGAGTAAGTCCTTGAAACGATTCCATGCTTCATAAAGAGATTCATTTTGACGTTGTTGGAACATCAAGATGTCATTCCTAAGCTTAGTAGTTCTCCCTGGTGGGAAAAATTGAGCAAGGAAACGAGTGGTGAGATCATCCCATGTGGTGATGGATCCCGCGGGTAAACGCTCAAGCCATTGACTAGCTTGATCCCGTAGAGAGAATTGGAATAGGCGTAAACGGGTAGTCTCTCTAGTTTCAACACCTAGGTCTATGGAATCTACGATTTTGAGAAAGTCCTTAAGATGTTGGTTTGGATCTTCAGAACGAAGTCCATGGAATGCACATCCACTTTGCACCAACCGGATGGTGTCGGATCGCAAGGGGGTCACATTGGCTCCGGTGAGCTCAATGGTGTTTCGGTAGCCTTGGTGGCTAGGTCAGGAATATTCTCCTAAGGTTCGGGGCCTAAGGGGTTCTAGTGGTGGGTTCTGTTGTGGTGGGATGACGGGTTCAAAGATGTTACCACCTTCCATGATGTCGGATGGTAAAGAGTTACGAACAAAGGCACGAAGAAATAAGATAGACTAAAGAAGACCTAAAAATAAAAATAAAAATAAAATCTTACTAGAAAGGAATCTAGCAAGTAGACCTAATAAAAAGAAATCCTAACCTAGACAATAACTATTCCCCGGGCTGCGGCGCCAAAAACTTGATGCGTGGGAATCGCAACAGGCTTTACCTCTCGAGGGATCTCGAGAAGCTTACAACCCCCACCAGGCAGTGTACCTGATCGTTGTAGTATAGTATAGTGACAAGTACCGGGGGATTGATCGTTCAGCTTAGGAATAGTGTCGCTAGGATTAGAAAACCTAATTACTAGTTCTAAAGGTGAGGGATGATTATTTTTGTGTTTTTATATTTTTTAGAAAGCAATTAAAATCTCGGGTTTTAGAAGAGTAGGCGGAATTAGTTGCTATTCAACTAACCCAAAACTAAGATGCAATCAAAATAAAATACTAAAAATGAAATTAAACTAATTATACTAAGGTTGTGAGCAGTAATTGGAGAAATTGTGTTTACTTAGATTTCACTACTCCCTAGATATCTTTTACACGTTAATTACTTGTTATAATTGCATGGATGACGGATCGTATTCCTTAATACCATTCATGGGGTGGCATACATAACTCCCCAATTCTATGAGCTCTTATCTCCTCCTACACCATGCCCAGCACAACTATAGGGATTGTAAACAGTGGCTCATGCATTAAATACAACCAATAAAGACCTAGTACGCGTCAGTTCATGTTTCTTAAGACGTTCAAGCATGTTACAATTTGGAGATCTGCTAGTTTTCTTAAGCCTAACATATAAATCATTCATCCAAGACAAGAATAAACAAGTAATCAACACATAATCAATATCTAGGTTTCATTAGATCTAAGCAAACACAAAAGAGATCTAGCATAGCATAATGGAATTGAGACAAGAACAAGATATAGACAACCAACACATAGACATATTGATTGAATTAGAAGAACACTTATCTCAATTACAATGCAAGGTATCAAGGGTTTGGAACCCTTGAAAAACCTGTAAAAGTTGCACCAAAATCGTCTTTAGGGTTTCTCCAAAACTTCTCCCTTTAATGTGAAAAACTAGAAAACTATATATAGGAAAATAGGGGTGACGGCGTCAAGAACAAAGGTGTGACGCCGTCATCTCGCCGCCAAATACTTCCTCGGACGGCCTTGATCTACTTCTGACGCCGTCAAGGCCTAGGCCGTCACACAAATTACTCTTGACGCCCTGTGTGTGACGCCGTCATCAACTACGGATTTTTATTCTTTGAGGTTTGACGCCGTCATGAATTTACTCTTGACGCCTTCATGTACTGTTCCCAACATGGAAAATTGAGACTTTGCCGTTTTCTTCACTTTTATGCTCCAAAAACGTCCAAAATGGCTTCTTTTCCAGAATTCACTCTCCAAGTACCTAAAATCACAAAAGGAACGATTTAGGGCAATATTTGATCAAAAAATTCGGATTCGGGCTTAAATGACCCCCTAAAAACGGATCATTTTTCGCCTTATCAATAAGGAGTTACAAACAACACCAGAGTCACTAAGATCTGACAAATCTCTTAATGACCTTGAAGACTTATCTCTGAAGAGCAATTAGATACTGAAGTATCGGCGGGAAACTTCTTGGCAAAATAAGCATAAGGACTCATCAAAAGACGAGAAAAGAAAGATTTTGGGTAGAAAAAGTTGTCAGCGATGGTAAATCAAAAGTACGCTTAACCTAGCATACTAGACACGTGCTATCTAGGGTGCAAGTTAGCAAACTACTATACCCATGTGCATCCGCATTTTTTTGCCTACTATTTAATCTAAGATTGTAACCGGGATAAGCAAGGATCTTAAACAAATACATAGACTAATACTTAGTATTATATATAGTTGATAGGATTTCCTTTCTTAAGAACATATAAAGCAAAGCTAGCTGCCTCTTGTTATTTTAATTGGAGAGATTCATTTGCCATCAACCGAAATAGTGTGCCGTAAGCTATTCCTTGTAAACCTTTTATTTATTTCTAATAAGATTTATAAACATTGAAAAATACAAATGATGTTATTGTGGTAAGAGATTGTTATTTGCTCAAACTGCGTGGACCAACATGTTGGAACGTTTTTATTTATTTATTACTCCCTCCGTTTCAATTTATAAGTCTATTTTCTTGTTTTTGGTTGTCCCAAAACACTTGTCCATTTTCCTATTTCAACCAATCAAATGACACTTTAATAGAGAGAAAATATTTGATTGGTGAATAAATTAGTTAATGAGAATTTATTAAACTTTGAGCAAAGTCAAAATGGACTTATAATTTGAGATGGAGGGAGTAATATTTATTTATTTATTCTTTAATTTTTGATTTGAATATTCTGTGTATTTGTTGATTGAAGTGTTTGTGCGTGCATGTGTGTAGTGAAGGAGATGAAGTTTTTTTTATTTTTAATTTTTTTATTAAAGACGTTCAAGTGACAAAAGTGTGCATTGGGTTGTTGTTTTTTTTGATAGTGCGCTTATCAAGTTGTTGTTGTTTTTTTTTGTTTGTTTTTTTTAAGTATTTTGTTTTGTAAAAATTTTTAAAAAGTGTTATTTGTATTTTTATTTAATAAATAAAAATTAGTTTGTTTGAAAAAAATAAAAGAAGAAATAAATATGATGGGTCTCAAAAAGGGTGGTGTTAAGAGCAACGGGTGTAGTGACATGCTAAAACTTCTCATTTGGATTCCACGGGGTGCCAAATCACTATAACAAACCCTCTTATCACAACTAATTACAACTTATTCATTTGAGTCATAGCACTTCGTATTTTATCTTTTTATTCAATTTTTCAAATAACATAATTTATTTAATTTAAATAATACAAATAACATTTTTTTTAAAGTTTACAAAATCACTAAAAAAAATCCAACTGTTAAAAAAAAAAGAAAAAGAAAAAAAAAAGAACTCTGACTTAAAGAACAAGCCCGCTTCCATTGCACCCCAGATTAAAAATAAATAAATAAATAAAATTGATGGTTTGGTATTCGATCTTGGCCACCCAAACGCTTCCTTTGTCAGTGTTTTTGGTTCATCGTCTGCGTGACGAGGTTCTTTGTGGCGAGGCACAACGAAGAGAGCCGGTATGTGGCTAGGCATGGCGAGAATGCCAAGTCATTATGGCGAGCTACAATGAACACCACACCCATTGCTCTAATGTTGTTATGAGTAATGAGGTATTTTTGGTGTTGATGTTAAAAGTCGGGATATAATGTGACGCTGATGTGACAACATTTTTTAGTGTTGATGCCTTGATGATGTTATTACACCTGGAGCTTTTGGTTCTTGATTCTTGTACTCCGTATTTTATTTGAGTTCATTTAAAATTATAATTCTTGTACCTAAGTACAAATAGTTTAAGAGACGTGATTGACACAATTATAAATTTGATTGAGACATTCAGTGTATAAATAGTTAAATCAGTTTTTATTTACAGTATAACTGTTTAATGCACATTTTGAAGTGTATCAATTAACTATTAGAGTGTGCAACTCACGGGTACAAAGTATGAATCGATAAAGGGTATTTTTGTAATAAACTTCACATCATTAAAGACTTGTGATATTATTACCGACTTAAGACCGTTACTTTCCTAATTAACGATCTAAAATTTTCTTTGAAAGTCTGAAAAGTTACCAAATTAACAATGCAAAAAATATCGAACTAAGATATATACGTAACAGGAAAGAATAACCAGTTATAGTTATAATCGTTGTAAAACTTAACAAGAAAAAGTTTTCTTATAATTTAAAAGCGTCACACATATACTATGATACTCTTTCCTATTATAATGATACATATATATGGTGTTAATCCTTTACATCAAACTTTCCTAATTGTTCGTTAGATCTTAACTTTAGTTGCAATCCATTGCAATTCGTATAAACTATAAATACCTTTACTTGCTAGCTCATATATAGTACCAAAGAAGACGATCAATTCTTACGACTAGCTAGCAAAGGCTACAAACTCATTGCTTTTGAGTTTTTACTATTCATCATCGTAAATATGGTGATTATAGGTAATAAACGTCCAAACGATGACGTTGAGGAGTTTGCTAGAGCAAACGCGAGTGATATTACACAAAGAGTAGAAGGAGACCCTGATGCTGCTAAACGTTATAAAGGTGTCTTCAAGTGCAAGGAAAAGGGTTGCAACAAAGAATATGATAGTTTCCAAGCTCTGGGTGGCCACCGGGCCAGCCACAAGAACTTAAGAATCCTACACACTGGAAGTTCCAAGTCTGTACCTAAGTTGCATAGATGCAAATATTGTGGAATGGCGTTTCTAATCGGGCAGTCGTTGGGAGGACACATGCGGAAACACAAACACAGGCAAGGAAAACTCGAGGTTAATAATGCTATGGTTCTACAGCATAGGCAAGGAAAACTCGAGGATAATAAAGCTATGGTTCTACAGCATAGGCAAGTAAAACTCGAGGATAATAAAGCTATGGTTCTACGTCTTCCTGTTGATTCTACGTCTTCAACTTCTTCTGGTGTGAGTAACTTGAGTAGTAAGAAAGCTTTGGAATTCGATCTAAACATGATGCCTCAAGAGAAGGAAGAAGTGAATGTGGTTTAATATAGCAGTACCACAGTTTATCCAAATCATGCATGGGTGGTTTAGTTACTATTCATTAGTAGATTAGATAGGGATTTATAAGATACGCTATTTTAACCACATGATTTGTTATATTAAAAATAGTTCTTATAATTATGTTTGTTCGTTTTTTCAATTTTCTGATGAGGAAAAATAAGCGGATGTAATCTGTTGCAAATTACCTCTTCTGTAATGTTACACTGATCTATAAATTGTTTATTGAAGTTTTTCTTTAGATGTTACATATTACAGTTGCTTGCTACATTGGAGGCTGTAAAGGAGTTTCAGATGGCTTATTTTTACTGCTTATCTGTGTATTTTAGTTTAGGTAGATAAGCAGTTTGTAGTGCTTGTGATACAGTTTCACTATATAACTTATTTGAGGTACTACTATAGACTAGCTTAGATAGGGGTATGGTTGTCTACGTCTCAACCTCCCCCATACACCGTGGAAGACGGTATTGGGACCCATAACCCGTGGAAGACGGCATTGGGAGTTACTTTACTTTACTTTCTTTTACTATAGACTAGCTTTTTTACCTTCATCTTCAACAAAAACTCGTAAATGTATGCAAATTGGCAGTTTTGTTAATAGTTTATCTGCTTACTGCATTTTTTTAATTAAGTACTAGTATTTCTTAGGTAGTACAAATTAACTATTAAATTCAATCACTATAGTCTAACTACTTGTTGTTAGACTGCTTATATGAAAAAAAAAAAAAAAAAAAAAAAAAAATCCCAAAGTTCCAAACGCTGTCTTTGTTACAGTAAACAACCTCTTCGTGTTGCCTTTTGGAATAAAAAGATTACTGATGTGGGTAATTTGCGGTCATGTTCTAGTGCCGTAGCTAAAAGTGGGCTGATACACGTACCATGTGACCATGTCACTAGAGGTGATAGTACCAGTTTTTGGGATGATCAATGGATTAAAGAGCACATATAAAGTTATCTTTCTATGCTTTAGCAGCTCATAAAACGGGCTGGGTCAGGTCTGTGACTATGGTTTTCGGGAGGATGGTCATTTGAATTGGAATGTTAAGTTCAGAAGATGTTTTTATGATGATGGTCAATTTAAAGAGTTTAGGATGACAAAGTCATTTGTTTTTTCAAATCTTTGGGTAGATTATTATCTCTCCTTGTGTAAAATAAATCTTTGGACCTCTTTGCGTTCTCAATATAGCAAATGTCACTCATACAATCTGCAAGTGAATAACTGATCGAATAAGTAAACCCCAGAGATTGTATGTTTTCGTCAAGTGATGCATGCTCTATTAAGGTTTGTTTGCTTATCTACTTGTTTTTCATGCTAGATGAATACCCGCGCAAAGCGACGGTGTATAACGGGAAATAATTATACTTGCGAACTTATGTTTTGGGGTGACCCTTGATGCCACTTACGAGTTCAATATGTAGTCATTGCGAGAGAAAAAAAAATTGTTTTATGAGTTATAAACGAAAATGATAAAAGTTTGAGGATTAAATAATATTTAAAATATTAATTTAGTACGGGATATTGTTACTATTTTTAATCAAATGTATTTTAGTAATTGAAATGATTTTTGAAGTTTTCAAAATTAAGGATAAAAGAAAGTGGTGTAAATGGATTAAACGCTTGTATTATACAATGTACTTATTTAATTTACTAATGTCAATATTTCATGTAATCTTAGAAATATAGAACTATTTATGCTGATAGAAAGGAAAACAAAAATAACTCATTGTGGATTTCGAATTTTCATATCTCAAAGACCAGTGGTCATTAACTAAAAAATATGCTCATAATAGCATGAGGAGCGGTTTGTTTTGTTTTGTTTTTTTTGTTTTGTTTTGTTTTGTTTTGTTTTTTGTTTTTGTTTTTGTTTTTTTGTTTTTTTTTGTTTTTTTTTTTTTTTTTTCCTGCCCTGAAATTATCGCGTGTAAAATTATATAATCGAAAATTCCTATAGAAACAGGTTTTCCTAGTAGAAAATACTCGCATAGATATAAATATAAACAATAAGGTTGTTAAAGTCATTGGGCCTGTTGTTCTAGTTAATTGCATTTCTTATTTTGGGCCATGTCCCAATAATTTCATATGGCTCACTAACAAAAATGTTCTCTTTTTGTTTGAGGGTTTGGAACTTCTTTAAACTTGCTGTTTTGACGTTTCTATGTGTTTGATAAGTTTGATGTGCGCTGTGTGATATGCGTATGTAAATTATAGGCTTGTATTTTCGCGTGATGACTTGTGTTGGTGACTTGGTGTGGCGGGTCGAAGTTCTCGATATTTTGAAGCTCATCAATGATATGCTCTCAACTCTGATGACTAAAATGGCCATCACGTGTGCAACTTGCGATGGGCTAAGCGAATGTCTCTTTGAATTCAGTGGAACCTATACCGCAAAAGTAACTATGATAAGTGTAAATTTCTAGTAAATTAACCAATTTTCTGATATCTCTACTTCTCTAGTATATATACACATGGGTTATATACCAAACCTGTAAAGCCTAAACAAGACAAATGACGGGCCTAAACTAGAGAAATGAATGTGAGACCTAAAACTGTGTGGCAATGTGGATTGTGGCATGCATTTAGGCCTCTCAATTATTTAGACACAAAATATAGCAAGCTAAGGATATATCTGCTATCGTCATTGTAATTCCGGATTCTTAAAAAAAAAAAAAAACGGTATAGTAGAAGATATGTATGTATTAGTACCAAATTATGAAATAAAATTCTTAGAATATTTACTATAACAAAGAAATACACACGTTTATCATAAGTTCACAACAATGCAACATATGTGTAGTGTAGTGCAGCGTGTAAAAGTCACTGCTCTTATTAATCGGCAACTTGTTCCTTTAATGAATCTGAAAATCTTGACTTAGAATGGAATGTAGTTCATCCATCCAATGACCCACCTCTTCTTTTACGTAAAACTCACCCATATACACACATTTACATCCTCAGTGGAATTTAAAGGTGACAATTTTATTTATTCCCACTACAACAAATGTGCATCTCAAGATGTACTATACGTACACTCGTAAATAGATACCAAGTCTACAACTCATATACAGGGCCGTCTTATGTATTTCGGTGGCCCTGTGCAATTACCACAAAGAGGCCTTTAAACACACATACAAAATACACATGTATCACTAATGCGTGAACTAATTAAACTCAAGCCTCATATTGTGTATATACATATAATAAAGTACATGAAATTTTGTAGCCCTCGTTAAGTGGTGACTCTGTGCAATGGCACCTCTTGCACTCCCTTAAAGCCGGCCTGCTCATATACAAAACCTTTGCGATAATGATGCCTCTTTTTGACAAACTAGGAATTTCGCCTCTGCATATACTCTTTCGTGATAGTGAAAGAATGCACTAAGTTAGCTCACTTTGAATACTAAGAGGAATTGTTCAAAAAAAAAAAAAATACTAAGAGGAATCCAATATTATAATTAATTTGTAAAATATAGATAAGTGCATGTCATGTATGAAACATCATCAACACTTCAGGTTTTTTTTTTCTTCTTATTATTGGTATTTGAACGTTGAACCCTCTATAAATCTTTAACATTTAAAAAATAAATAAATCGACAGTATTCAATTCCGTCTTCCACGACGTGAACATTTCTCGTTGATTGATGATTGACCAAAGAATTTTGTTGTCTGATTTTTAGATTAATTAAATTTCCGAACAGGGTTAATCTGGAGTTAAGAATTAATTAATGATGTAATAATCTATAGGTGTAGACGTGTAGTCGTAGTTAAAAGGTATGACAGCCAATAAACAGGTCTCGATCATTAGTGCCAAAATGTGCACTAGTATCACAACTTTATTCTTTTGTTGGATGGGGTAGAAATCAATCATTGTTTCTTACTAAGTTTGTAGTAAAATGTGCAAGGAAACTTGTTCGAGTTTGTTATTTTTAAGAATATTAACTTCCATTTGGTATAATTTATGCACACTTGGCCAGGAAATGCTTAAAATCATTTTGTTTGAGTTTTTAAGTTGGGTGGATTTGGAGGCTAATCATTGCTTTTGTTTTATATCTTCTTGTATTCTTGTCACTTTACCGTTGCCTAAGCATCAAATACTAGTTGGTAAACATATATTATCTCCGAAATACCCATTTTTTTTTTTTCATAACTCAAATATTCTTTAAAATCTTGATATTTAGTTATCTATTTTGTTTCCTGTCGTTTTTAGGAGCAAGTTCAACTTCGAATGATATAATGAATGATTCGTAATGCAAATCGACAACGAGTTGTGGAATAATTTGGACTTAAAAAGTAGACTTTTGCTACTAATAAATTCCTCAAACTGGAATAAAAATAACCAATAACATTCACAGGCGTGGAACATTCTCGTGTCGTTATCAATTGCGCCGCCCCACATGTGAATTTTGAGTATATTGACGTGTCACATTTAATTCTATATCTTTCCGCTCATGGTAGACACCGACATGATCGTAATTATGTTCCCAGCTCAAAAGTTTGACCATAACTCAGCTCGATATCAATTTCTAGTCCGTGCTTTGTGGTATCAAATCAACGTATGAAACCTGGCTACAACATATGAGTTTATGCGAACATGCATTTTGCATGACCAAATAGCATACCGGTAGGACAATGCGAAGACTTTTAATGTCACCAATTTAAGATTTTCTCACGTCTCGGTTACACTGAGTAACGTCGGTCAATATGAAATTATGTCTACATTTGTATATACAAATTTCTCACTATGAAGAAACAGGCTTTGTGTTTAAGTTAACTTCTGGTTAAAGCTTACGAGACATCTGATTTTTGGAAGTTTAGTTATAGGTGTGTAACTTTTGAACGTTCAAACAAGGGTTAATGACATGTAATAGCAACATACTTTCCCATTTGTTCAATTATAAATGCGAACCCAAAATAATTCAACAATACCCATCCAACTTTCAAATTTTGTTTCATTATCATACGTTTTGTTTGCACCGTTAGTCCTTTTGACTAACGACCGTTTGTGATTTACTTAAAAATATGTTTTTCTTACGTTTTCTTACGGTTTCATACGTTTCTATCCGTTTTTAAATGTTTTCGTCCGTTTTCTTTTTATTTTTGTTTGCACCATTAGTCTTTTTGACTAACGACCATTTGTAATTAACTCAAAAATATGTTTTCTTACATTTTTATACGTTTTCTTACATTTTCATACGTTTTCTTACATTTTCATACGTTTTTTATATGTTTTCGTCTGTTTTTATACGTTTTCATAAAAACGGGCGAAAACGTTTAAAAACAAACAAAAATGTATGAAAACGGACGAAAACGTATAAAAATGGATAGAAACATATGAAAACGTACGAAAATGTAAGAAAACATAAGAAAAACATATTTTTGAGTTAATTACAAACGGTCATTAGTCAAAAGGACTAACGGTACAAACAAAAATGTAAAGAAACGGGTGAAAACATATAAAAACGAATAGAAACGTATGAAAACGTAAGAAAAACATATTTTTGAGTTAATTTACAAATGGTCGTTAGTCAAAAGGACTAACGGTGCAAACTAAACGTATGTTAATGAAACGAAATTTGAAAGTTGGATAGGTATTGTTGTATTATTTTTTGTTCGTATCTGATAATGGAACAAATGAGAAAGTAAGTTGCTATTACATGCTATTAACCCTTTAAACAACTATATAGTTATCCAAAATAAATCTATTTTGCAAAAGTTATGCATGCTATGTGATACCATATCTCAAATATACGTGATACTCCTATACATGGGCGGAGATAAAGGGGGTCCGGGGGGCCACGGGACCCCCCGGCGAAAAAAATTGTAATGTAAATTTTTGAAAATTTCCAACTATTTTTGTAATTCCCCCCCCCCCCCCCCCCCCCCCAACAGACCAATTTTTAGTATAGTTTCTAAAAATTATCATAGTTTGCCCCCTCGACAAAAAAGTTTTGGCTCCGCCCCTGCTCCTATAACTAGTACACAAATATCTATTTTGTGTGATGCTTGCCAATTGAAAACTCGTAATTTATATATATATATATATATATATATATATATATATATATATATATATATATATATATATATATATATATATATATATATATATACACATGTTATCGTGTGTTTTATTACATGTTTTAGTATGATTATTATAGACTTTTGGTACTTAATTACCGGAAAATGCTGATTATAGGTTAATAAAAGATAATAGATATATGCTTAAAAGATCAATTTTATTGTTAAGTTTATTGTTAGAAGATAAAGAAAAGAAGATTCAAGGACTTAAAGCATAAATAATAAAGAATCCAGTAAAGAAAGAATTTGTAATGCAAGAATAATATTCGTGATGCGAATTTTGTCACAAGGAATTCAATGTACCTCGCGAGTAAATAATCACAACGTGAAAAAAGAGATGAAAATCATATTTGCAACACGAAACAAGTGCCCAACCACAAAACCCTAACTTTTCCCCTATAAATACAAGACAATCTCTAAACCCTGAAAAAAAATCTTACTCACAAAATTCATAGAAAATAAGGAAGTTTTTGAAGGCTGTGAAGAGAGGAACGAATATCTTAATCATTGCGTTGTCCTGCGTTTGTGTTACGAAAATTCCTAGGCTTGTAATACATTCACCTTTCATTATTAACTTTCAATCTTTTGTACATGAATCATGATTTCTTCATATTTAGTTGTAGATTTTTTTTTTCTTTTTTGGGAAGGCCGGAAAATTTTATTAAAACCAAACTAAAAATATACAGCAGACAAATAGAATGGGTCTCAAAGAGAGAACCCATAAGAAACAATAAAACACTATTAGAACAGCCACTATATTAGGAAAATCAAGAAAACCCAAACAAAAAGACACAAAAACAATTAGCCGATGCCAATATCTATTACGTGAGTGATCTATGAAGCCCAATTAAAGGTTCGATTAGAGCACCGATTTGATATCCAGATGAGATCCAATGACTGAATCTTCGCAAGAATATCTTCATGTCGAATAACGTATCTTTTCTCAATCTTCTCATTGACATAGCGATTCCTCCAGTTTCATATACTATACATCTCCGCAAAACATACGCATCTAAAAACTTTTATAAATGACTTATTCCCACCACCAACGAAAGAAGTAGAGAGGATCTCTTACATTCTAATGGTTGGCGGAGGGTTTAAACCCCACCAGCTGAAAAACTTCAACCAAATAAGTTTCACTCGTTGACAACTAAAGAGAATGTGATTAGAAGTTTCAGTTTTCGCTTGACACAATGGGCAGAGAATAGAATCGATGTCTATACCACGATTATCATGATTATCAAGGTGAGGAAGTCGTTCATGAGAAACACGCCAAACAAAGATGTTCATCTTTCGGGGAATCCAATTATTCATTCGAACTTTTTGCCTAAGTTGTTCGAGGAAAGAAGGCGGTCATCAATTAAGAATGATAATCGTTTAACGAAAAATCTATTAGCTGTATCCAAGGTACATTTCTAGCTATCATCTCTACTGGTTATTTAGTTGTAGATATTGATTAGGGTTTATTACTATTAAACAGGTCACTCACGTATGTTCATCTTAAGATCCTATTGTACCTTCTCTTATGATCGTAATTTTAATTGTTTGATTAGATAGAGATCAAATTGGACATTAAGCATGATGCACTGAGTATGCATTCATAGTAAGATACCAGTAGAATTCACACTAGATGAGTTAATTAGAGCTTGAATTGAGAACTCGATACATGATTAGCTAATAATTATTTATTAATGAAGCATCAACAATAAACTCATCAATCATTATTTCAATCGACCAGGAAGCATAGCAAACAAGTGTATATTTCATTTATATTATTTACAATCCCACATTTCCACTAATCTTGTTTTAAGATTGTTTATTTTTTAATTTCGATAGTGACAGTCAAAATTCCACAAAATAAATAGTCTAAACACATTGACCCATAAATTACATGATTTCTAGTTAATCAAGTTTTTTTGAGGGGATGTGATTTGCACACTCCTATATTTGATAAGGACATTCCAAAACATGCATTAAACAGTTGTACTGTAAATATAATTTGCTCTAACTGATTATATATTGAGTGTTTCAATCAAATTTATGAATATGCCAATCAATTTCATTTTCGTTATGGAAACAAAGGAATTATCAATGACATGACTAGCATTGCTCCTAAGAATACTACTCACTCCGTTTCAAAATAATTAACCTTTGATAAATAATGTACAGTTTAACAAAAGCTTAATTATTACAATATTGTCATTAGCTAATTAATTAGTTCTTTCTTGAAAATTTTTCATGATAACTTAATGTAATGGTAATATGGTAAACCTAATCAAATTTTTATATCTATAGTAGACAATTAATTTACAATAACTTGAAAAAAAGGGAATATATAATTTTGGACGAAGAAAGTAACAACTTGTATCTCATTTAATAAGGTGATTTAGTGGCAAAAGACTAATGACTATTATCATTAACATATGAGAGGTTTAAAGTTAAATTTCTGTTAGATTCAAACAATAGTAAAGTGACCACACAACTTCATGAGATAAGAAAGTTTTACCCGATTTAAGTGTGTGTCAAAACTCGTGGATGAGTTTGATATAATGTCCGAAACTATGATTACCTAAAATATTAAAAAACTTGTATCTCATTCCGTTATTAGTTTTCTTAAAAAAAAACTTGTATCTCATTCCATTATTAGTTTTCTTTTTTCATTGAAATACTTTAGTAAATAAAACTAGTTATAATACCTGTGCACGCACAGAGTTTTTAAAATTTTGTTTTAATTATGTATTATTATCGATTAAGAAATGAACCACGTAACATGTTTCAAATGGTTTTACTTGGTGGACTAAAATAAAAAATCATATGTATATGTTATAACCTACCTATTATTTTAGGAGAATACTTTTGGATTAAAAATTATATTTTATTATTAAGCAAAATCACATGATGATACTTGACTTGCATAAGATGTTAGTGATATATGCTTTTAGTTTTGCAAACCCGTGCTATCAATTTACGATGTGTTTTGTAATTGTGGTATTTCTTTTACTTATATTTTCGTTAAAATATGTAGCATATTTAGATAGCTTTAAAGATTGATTCATTTTCTTAATTATGAATAACCATCATATCATTTTTACTAATGTACATTTTTGTTTGGAAAATTGTATTTTCATAAGTTTGTGTTATTTACTTCTCATGTTTGATCATAAAATTACCAAATAAATATAGATGCTTACACTATAGCTTCTTTATTACATAAAGATAAATGAAAAAATATGTAATGGGTAGAACTCAAATTTAATCTTACGTTTATGTATAATGTATAAGAATAATTTTTCTCTAAGCTAGAACTAAATAAGGAAATTATTATTACTTATATAAGTAAATTATAAATGCATGAAAAAAATGACAAAGAGTATATTCACAAGTCTTTTAGGATTGTTTGAATCATGACCGACCTTTCACTTTAATGCAACTTTCTTCACAATTAGCCTAAATCATCAAGGTAAAAGACACCCATATTTTAGACCGTTGGTTGACAACTATAGTGTTATCAATGACAGCAAACACCTGCTAAGTTTCATTAACTCATTCAAAGAGAAATTACACTCCGAAAAGAATTCCTACCATAAAATTTCCCATATAGGCACTAAAACACATCTTTGGTACATTAAAATACATGAATGTATTATCTGAATCAGCAACTCAACTAAATTATACATTCATACCTTGAGCAGGTATAGAAAATCCTTCCACGACAATCATGTGTTGACACTTAATCCTCCTCTAAAAAACGCACACAACAAATTGCATTACACTTTAGTGTGTGCGATAAGATAATAAAACTGCAAAAACCACTAACATGTTGCATTATAGTGAGGATAACAACAAAGTTAGCCATAACATCAAATAAGAAAACTTCATGTTAGAACTAAAGGGGTGTTTGGTTATGCTTATTAAAGGTGTTTATTGGCTTATTCAATTACCATAATACAATAAGTGTATGATAAATCTATAAGCTGTTTTTAGAAGCTTAGTGAAAAACCCCTGAACTCACAACTAATTCTATTATAGCTTAGTGTGTTTATAGTAAAACACAAATATATAGTGTAGAAGTTTTCAATAAAACATAAAAAAGAGTTACTAAAAGTTGGTGTGTATAACAAAAAAGTTAAACCATAAAAAGGTTACTAAATACTATCAGCTAAATAAGGCATAAGTCAAAGTTCTGTTGAGGTCTCTTTCAGATTCTATTCAGAAGCAAAAAGATGTTTACACATAAATCATAAGTATAGAATAATGGTTGTATCTCACATCTGTGATTACTAACTCAATAACATTATCGCAGTATAGTAACGTAATAACCTGATTAAAACTATATATTCTTGCTGAATAATTCTCATGTACATACTTTTAATTCGTTTACAACGGCCAACTATTAACCTTTTTTTTATTATTTTTTTTGATAAAACATCACGTCAATGAATAAAGTTAGGTTACCACCTACGAATGAGTTTTTTTTAGGAGGTGATTGTTATCAAATAAGGATTGTGATGCGTACATTTTTTTTATATAATTTAAGGAAAACACATTCTATATTAAACAATGACTATTTAACCCATGTGTTTGTTTGTTTTATTTAATAATTAGCTTTGTATAATGTTTTTAACTGTCTTTACAATTTGAGGTTGAGGTTGATTTTGTTGTTTAACTTTAACTATTGATATCATGTTGTACAAAATGTGTGAATTTAGTAGCACATATTGAGTGTTGATAAAGTTAAAATATACTCCGTAAAGTTTTTAAAATGTTTTTATGGAGATCCATATACAAATTTTAAATAACAATTTCATGAGTCGTTGTTATAAGTAGAATCGGGTATATTTATTTTTCATATCACAGTATCGTGCTTACCCTTTGATATTTATATTCCCGTTACTAATAATTTAGCCGTATTTCAAACCCGTGTACGCATAAATTAAACTTTTAAATAGTAACATGAGTCCTTATTTAAAAAAATATTCTAATGGATGAAAGTTTAAAACTAACATTAGTTTAAAAAAATAACGTATATTAAAACTAATTCGCATATTTATCAAATTTTATAATTTTAATTGATGAAAGTTTAAAAACTAATACTAATACTCATGTAATTTTAAACAAAGTTAATATTATAAAGTATAGGGGGTTATTTGTGTTTTTTATAAAGTTATTAAAAAACATGTAAACTTGTAATTTTACACTTTACTCTATATAAATTATTTAAAATTCAATCACTAAAGTTTTATTAATTACTTCCCCTTAAATTTGACACCTATAATTTTATGTTTTTTCCCTTAACCAAATCTCTCTATCAAATTTATTAATTTTGATTAAAATCAATTTAATTTTGACTTTTTATTGACCAATCACGTTGCTTGATTTCGCTTACGTGACAAAATCGAGCTCTGCTATTGGTTTAATTTATTTTTTTAATGAGAAGTGATTTGCAAAAACATTTCAAAATGATGTAATTCTTTTATTATACAAAAGATTATCAATGCAAGATAAAACGGATAGTACTTTTACTGCCGCGAACTGTTCAAAAAAGTTGGCTATACTTGAGTTACAAACAACAACCCCACTTATATCCTACGCATACATTCTCTCTACTAGTATTGTATTTGTATTTACGTACATCACTATCATCTTTGTTTTCTAGTCTCATCCCCACTCATAAATCTTAAAAACCACCCACAAAACCAAATATGATTGCATCACATCTCACCCGACTTCCCTCATTTTCAGGCCACTTTCTCATCTTTCAGGTCTTAAATTCTTTTATGGATTCATAAAATTTATTGGTTTTTCTATGTGGGATGATGTATATTCTATGCATATTTGTTTTAGTATTTTGTGGTTGTGGTTGCTTTCCTTAAAAAATATGATATGATATCTTTATCTAGTTTATCTTTTTGGGTACAACAAAATGTAGAATATAGTTTGTTATCTTTAGTTGGATTTATCTTTTTTGGATTTGGATATAACTAAATATAAAATGTTTGCCTTTTTTTCTTATAAAAAGTAGATCATGTTTTTCATTAACTGTTGCTGGATACTGATATTATTTATACGACTTGAGAGATTAATTTTGTTGTGCATTTAGGAGTGAAGAATGGGGCGGTTTTCGTCTATGTTAGATGGCCTAACTAGGACGTTTTCGACTTCGAAGAGAAGGACGAGGTCTAGTGATCAATGTAGTGGAAAAGAAGCTGCAGAAGCTATGGCAAAAGATGCAAAGAAGAATGAGATGATCTTAAGATCCTCTGGTACTGTAAATGTGAATGGATCGAATAATTTTGCTTCTGTTTGCTCGAAAAAAGGCGAGAAAGGAGTCAATCAAGATTGTTGCATTGTGTGGGAGGTATAAAGATTAGTACTTTATTTTGTTTCTAAGTAATATGTTATCTATTCATGTATAGAATTTGGGTCATTAGATTTATATTTTATAGGAATTTGGGTGCCAAGAGGACATGATGTTTTGTGGCGTGTTTGATGGGCACGGTCCATGGGGACATTACGTTGCTAAGAAAGTTTGCAACTCGATGGCATCGTCGTTGTTATGCAATTGGCAAGAAATGTTAGCTGAAGGTTCAGTTGATGAGGTTGATAAAAAGGTCAATAGGTTCCATCTATGGCAGAATTCATTCACAAAAACTTGTGCTGATGTCGATCAGGATCTAGAGCGATGTCGCAAAATTGATTCTTTTTGTAGTGGAACCACAGCTTTGACAGCAATTAGACAGGTAATTCAAGATTGTTTTGACTTTTAATAAGTAATGTAATAGGAAGTAGATCTTACAATGTTCATTGCCATTTTTCAGGGTGATCATCTTGTGGTAGCCAATGTTGGAGATTCACGTGCAGTGCTGGCAACGGTTTCTGAAGATGACTGCTTAGAAGCCGTACAACTCACTGTTGATTTTAAGCCAAATCTACCTCGTGAGTAGCTGTCTCATCGTTTTGTTTATGGACTATCATATCGTATTACTTATGAATCTCAAACTGGTCAAATATATAGAATTTCAAAACAAAACCCGGTAAAAGTCAGCTAAATTCTATTTTACATTTGGGTTTAGTGGGTGACTTAGAAGTTGCCTATCTTGTGTGCAGAGGAGGCGGAAAGGATTATTGAGTGCAATGGGCGCGTTTTCTGCTTAGAGGACGAGCCTGGTTTGCACCGTGTGTGGCTGCCATATGAGGAATCACCGGGTCTGGCTATGTCACGAGCATTTGGTGATTACTGTATAAAAAATTATGGGGTTATTTCTGAACCTGAAGTCATTCAACGAAATATAACTAGTAGAGACCAATTTATGGTGCTTGCTTCTGATGGGGTACGTATATCATGGAACAAATTTAGAGCTGTCAATTTAGTACCAACAAACTTAAAAGACTTTTGGTATAAAAAATGTCATTCTATTAATAGAGAAAAATCCTCGATATTTTTGTTCATCTTAGCTGATTTGATTGTGAAGATTGATTTGCTCATCTTTGACATTGTTGATCGAAGATTTGCTTCACAAAATCTAATCAACTATTTTTTTACAGGTGTGGGATGTTGTTTCAAATGAGGAAGCAGTGGAAATTGTATCATCGACTGCAGACAAGGCTAAATCAGCTAAACGATTGGTGGACTATGCAATCCGAGGATGGAAACGCAAAAGGAAAGGGATAGCAATAGATGATATTTCAGCTGTCTGCCTCTTTTTTCATAATAATCAACCATCTCACCAAATTCATCCTGTAGCTACTCCAAAATAAATATTTAAGGTTTTTACACCTTTTGTAGATCAAAAAATCAATTTACTCTTCTCATAAAAGCATCATGTAGTTTCTCTAGATTACATATTAGTATTGAGTCTATTATATTTCCCACTTTCGGCATGCGCAGTGAACCTTAGCCAGGGAAGCCATATAATCATCCGATCTGCAACATAAAAAACATTGAATAATGGATCAAGATCATCCTCAGTATGTAAACATGTTTTTCACTTTATAGTAAAGGGATGAGTTAAGAATCTTGATTACAAACCTTTCACCGTAAGGTGTTTTACACGAAGCGACCAAGTGAACTTTCGCCTTATCTGCTTCGTTCTGCAGTTATCATGAGAACAAATTAAGATATAAATGGGCAAATGCCCATCAGCCATCTTGACTCAATGCCTTAATGAATGAATCCATCTAGGTTATGTTTTATCTCTAATGGGTCAAACATAAAACAATACAAACAGCTTAGAAAGACTACTCAATTAGGCCAGAGTGAATAAAAATTCACTTTATGCCTAGTACTTTAATGCATAAACCTTGAAGTCATCTCTAATATATTAAAATTAGACTATATAACCCGATCGACCCACATCTAACCACACAGTTTGCTAACTCAACATTTCAAATAGTCCAAAAAATGCAACTAAAATATCATTTGAATACAGACCTGTGATTCATAATAAAGTCCAGCATACAACGAAGCATAAAAATACTCGCTCTCTCTTCCTTTAGAGAACTCTGCGACAAGCTGTTCATAAAAGAGTCAACTACTTTAGTCAAATGAATCTTGTATAGAAGACAATGAAATCCATTACACTGAAGCTCGAAAGAATCACGCATACTTTTTCTGGGTCACCACCATCTTTGAACATGTTATAAGCTTCTCTCATGACAGGTCTAGGATCTCTTCCAACCTGGAAACAATTCCAAGGTATAGCATTCAGTGAATGGATATTTAACCAATAAATACTGAAGTAAAATTTATCACGGAAATTATGTGTAGACCTCAAGAAACCGCTTTCTAGCTTCAGCAGGTCCATATAATTGAGCTTCACAAAGAAAACACCAAATCGACTCTTCAGTGTCATTTGGATTTTGTGCTACGTCTATCCGAAATTGCTCTGCCCCTTCTTCAAACCTACCCACATTGTGGATATTAGTACATAAAAAGATGAAAGCAGCAAATAAAATGAGATCTTATTTAACTTCTGTTACCTATCAAGGTAATAAAGTGAAAGCCCTCTCTGCCAAAGATCTATCCACACAAAACCGTTGATACGTATTAGTAAACAACATTGTTGTCATTAAGGGGTGTTTGGCACTAGGCTTTAGAAGTGCTAATGTGATTATTACAATCACTCCCACTTACTCCACACTCATATATACATAAAAAAATTTAACACACAAATTAACATTACTATACAACGATGTTTGTCATACTCAAGTTTTTAACCTTTTAATTTTTAAGCAAATGTGTTATCTTTTTATAAGACAATTTTCTTACATCTAATATAATTCTAATGAAAACAACCGCAAAGTGGTAAGGCCACCAAACCTCCTCACAAGAGGTTTAAGGTTAAAAACTCACAAGGTACACATTTAGGTGGCTAGGGAAAGGGTCGGTAACAATCATATATAGGCCTCATACATATGAGTCAAATACTTGCTCTCCTTAGGTGCGCTGAACATGAAAAAACCTAATTTGTTTATCCGTCAAATATAATACTAATGATTCCATATCACATTATTATCACTTATAAAAGATAATCCATGTCAAATTAGTCCATATAAATTTCCTTAGAAAAAATGAACAAGAGGGAATAAGCAACTCACATGCCTTTTGACGAGGATCAAGTTTGATAGCATTATCAAACTCAGCAACAGACCCCACTACATCACCCTTAACCACACAAAAACATCTTTTAACAAAACAAACATAAACCATTTCATATATACTCTGCAAAATGCAGTGATCAAACCTGCCGAAAAAGAACCATTCCTCGTCGAATAGCGATAAGTGCTTCGCGTGACGAACCAGCTCCTCCTGTAATGGCATCCCATATTCCTGAAACTGAAGTTGAAAGTTTGTTGTTGTTCCTAGTAGTGGAAGTGTACGTTGGTGAGATGGTTTTGGCGGGAAACGGATAATGGGTTTTAAGGAAAGATGGTGAGTAGTGAAAAGGGGTGGTGAAGGTGACTGCTGGTGTAAGTGTGATGCTCCGTGATATAACTACCATTGGTGTCCGTTGGGTGAGGGAGAAACAAGATAACGGGGGGTCCTTGGTTTTTTTAAAGGGCTCATAACTTTTTTTTTTTTTTTTTTTTTTTTTTTTTTTTTGGTTAAATTCCACCGATGGTCCCTGAATTAACCCCCGTTCTCACATTTCGTCCCCCGTTTGATTTTACTCTCGTACGGGGTCCAGGGTTTGGCAAACGGTGACCCGTTTGGTCCCTAGAACCCCGTTATGCCTAACACCAGTTATATACCTCGTTAAGTGGCTTGTGAAGTGACTAACATACCCCTTCCCACTTTCCCACTTTCCGACTTTCCCTAAATGACCAAATCTTAGATAATGTCATCACTAATATTTTGAATCGTTTGCCACTAAAAGATGCGGTGATGACCGATATCTTAGCAAGAAATTGGAGGTTTAAGTGGACTTTGCTCATCGATGTCATAGTTTAGTTGGTGAGGATTTCTTTTACTATTTAACAAATAAATTTGATGGAAAGTATATAACTAGACTTTTACTTCAGCTTAAAGGTCCCATAAGAAGGTTTGTCTTCTCCATAGAGCCTAAAACGCTGTGTGGACAAGTAGGCTTGAATAAGAGATTCGGGATTGGCTTTTGTTTTTTCCTCGGGAAGGAATTGAGGAGCTGACAATTAGAAACTGGTATGGTGAACCAGTTATGTTGCCAACCCAAGTTTACTCTCGTATGCAGTTGAAACATCTGAAACTTCATTATTGTACGTTTCCTACTTTGGAATGTTTTTGTAGTTTTCCAAATCTATTGAGCTTAGAATTGTGTTATGTAACTTTTCTAAGTGGTAAATTTTGGGAGCATATTGCTCTATTGAGCTTAGAATTGTGTTATGTAACTTAATCTATACGTAGTGGATTTTGAGAATAATGTTATGGTATCATTCATCATTGAAATGATTCGTGGATCTCCAAATTTGCAAATGCTAGAAACCAGAGTAAGTGGAATGCATATGTATAATGCCATGGTTGTGCATCTCAATACTATCTTATTTTGCAGGCGTCATATACGCTTAGTGTTGCCCCTTTGTAACTTTCTGCATTAGATTTAGACAGCAATACAGTGGGCTAAGGCAGCTACAGAGTGTGGTGTTTCAATCATTTCCTAGATCCGAGAATGAATTATCTATAATAACGTTTATACTTGCGTGTTCCCCCTTGCCGAAGAAAATTTATATCATGGTCAACGATTTGAGTGATGATGAGTTTCAAAATATCAAGATGAATTAGGAGTTGGCTAGCAAGTTGTTGAAACTCCATCGAGCTTCCCACACATCCGAAGTAGACTTCTTTTAGGGGTTGTAGTTTAAACCTATCCTTCCATATCGTGTAGTTTTGTGTCAATGGTTAATCTTATGGCTTTAGTAGCACTGTTACTTATCTAATTTAGTCTTAGGGTTTACTTTTCAGACTCCCTATATACAAACTATGCCTGCTATATATGTCTATTGTGCTTTGCTGTGTTTTGTAATATTATTTGCCTATCTGGATATGACGGCTGTGATATTGAAAAACCCTGATCCTTCTCAACATTACTCTTATAGACTTCCTTAATACTGAACTTGATCCTTCTCAACATTAGTCTTGACTTGGTGTTTGGATGTGTCTTCTATTTTTCCATTTAAAGGCACATTTAAAGGCACACCAAACGCATTTAAAGCCACACCAAACACACATAAAGGCATGCAAACATCACATTTACATAGTTGAATTAACCACTTATACACGCACTGTTTTTCACAATTATTCCTGTCAAACCCATCCAGATAATTGGTTCAAGCAAAAAAACCAGATATGTTGTGCTTTTTTTTATGCTTTTTTGCTTATTTTAGTATATCTTGTACTCCCTTTAATGCCTTTTATATTTAGCATAGGATATTAGACATCAAATATGTTTATGTGACTACCATAAGTTATTTAGACTGAACCATTTTTTTTGGCAGAAATCATAAGCATTTCATCTGATTCAAGCATTTACATTAAAACAAGTTCTGACACAATGGCTCCTCCACCTTGGCATTTACCTTATCTTGATGATTCAAGCTCTATTTCAAGCTATGTTTCAAGCTATCATCC
The DNA here is from genome assembly GCA_030686995.1 of Artemisia argyi. NCBI lineage: Eukaryota > Viridiplantae > Streptophyta > Magnoliopsida > Asterales > Asteraceae > Artemisia > Artemisia argyi. The sequence goes on from CM060677.1 coordinate 73,734,926, forward strand.
TAGTGATTATTCAAGCTCTGATGACTAAGTCATTCTTCCTATAAAACTGTGTTTTGGACCATATTCTCCTACAAAATCAAGTTCAAGCTCCAAAATTGTTCAATCCAAAAAAAACTTCAAGGTCTGTCAATGCTCCTGCCAAAAAGGGTTCAAGCTCAAAAACTGTTTAATAAAATAATAATATATATAAGGAAAAAAAAAACACCTTCAAGGTATGTCAATAGTTATGCCAAAAAGGGTTCAGCCTCAAAAAGTGTACAAGTTCAGAAGGATCAAACTCAAGAAATCCCTAGTAAAAGGATTCAGGTTCTAGGCCTTGCAAATACGCATACTTAGGCAACAATTAAAGATAAAATGTTTGGAATAAAACAAACTCCAATAGGATTTGGACCAGCTGCATACAGTAAGGGGAAAGGAAAAAAGAAACATGGTCTAGAAGTAGTTGTGTGTTTATCTTAACTGTTATGTCCTTAGATGGTAGTAGCTTTTGATGGTATGACAAATGTGAATTCATTTCATTAACTGAATCATTGTCCAAATAAATACACGGGTCATTTGTGTGTCCTTATTATGCAGTCTACTCATATGTGCAATCTGCACAAACTAATACCATTTCATTCAACACAAACTTAACAATTAGCATTTCAATATCAAAACAAGACAAAAGATAACAAAAGATCATACTTGATACCATTTCATTAACTTAATCTAATCATTACATTACTTGGCTATTATCATACTAAACCAAACACAAATAACTGAGAAAAATCCTAACAAAATGAAAAACAACCTATCATACAACTTCAACTTTGACTTTGTAGGAGTCAACTCTTTTTCCAAGTTTAACTTGTCCAAAGCAAGAGCATCAATGATCGGTTAACTATCCACATTCTTCTTCATTCGTTTATGCCTTTGAAAGAACCAATACACCAACTCTTTGTAGTATTCAATTGGAAAATCATCATCCAAAAACTCATAAACTTCACAAACAGAGCATGATACGAACCGCTTACCCGGATTCCTCCTTGTTGTTGAAGTTTGCACTGTTAATCGACGACTATAGTTAAAAAAAAGTATTCAATTTTACCGCCAGTTGTTCAGGATGTAGCTGAAGATCACAAAGTCATAATTTAGGGTTTCGAATTTATTTTGAACGTTGGTGGAAAGAGGGAAAGAGGAAAGGCGTATGTTAGTCACTTCACAAGCCACTTAACGAGGTCGATAACTAGTGTTAGGCATAACGGGGTTCCGAGGACCAAACGGGTCACCGTTTGCCTAGCCCTGGACCCCGTACGAGAGTAATATCAAAAGGGGGGAAAAATGTGAATTGAACCCACAATTTAAAGGTTGTGCAGCACTCACATACCGTTAGGCCAAGAGACCTTTGGTAATTTTGATTATTTATTATATCGATTTTTAAAAATGTTTCGTTCAATTCTAAAAAATGTTTCATTCGATACCTGAAATTAATTCAATAAATATAAAAATAATCGAAATTTAAAAAGTTAATTATTAAACAATCTAATTTAAACTGTGCTATATATAACTCAAACAAAAAGTAAAAGTTAGATATATTTTCAGACAATTATTATTTAAGAAAAGAAAAAGAAAAAGAAAACTAATTTAGTGGTAACAAATAAAGTACTTATCTATTTTCAAATTGAACACGCGTACATGAGATTTATTACATCGTGTATTAATAAAATATCATTTTAGCTTATAAAATTATTGGACTTATTAATATATTAAAATAAGAACTTATTAGAAGACAAATCAAAACATAAAGATAGACATTTAGGTCTTGTTTGGTTCGTTGTAATCTAATTTAATTGTAATCTGACTATATTACATAAGTAGTTTGGTTTGCAGATTGGAGGAAATTGTAATTTTTATTACATTATGTAAGTTGTTTGGTTTTAGTTATAACTGTAATTGAGTAACTCTAATTACATCAAATGAAAGAATTCAGATAACATAAGAAGTTTTGAATTATGTACAATTTATACTTCAAAAGATCAATATTTATAAATTATTATTATTATTATTATTATTATTATTATTATTAATAAGTAATATAAAAATAAGTGATCATATTTTTTATACTTTATAATTATTATTATTATTATTATTATTATTATTATTATTATTATTATTATTATTATTATTATTATTTAATTAAGTAATATAAAAATAATAAATGATGATATTTTTTATACTTAAGTTTTGCAATTATCATTAATATCAAATGTAAAAAAAAAAAAAAAAAAAAAAATTCCAATACTGGGCCTGAACAAATTAATTAGACTGGATGAAGAGAACGAAGATCAAAATGACAATGCAAAGCGTCGTTTCTGATGCTGCATTATATATATAATAATTTAAAATAAATTATTAATATTTTTTTATTGATAAACTTTGTTTGTTACGACCCTGTTGATAAACACTTTTTTTTCATTGATAAGCAAAACCTAATGAGATACATATCTTTTGAGATAATAATCTCACACTTTCATAATATTAGTGACATCTCTCAGAACAATTCGTATACTTACTTTCATGAACTAGAAAAGTAATTAAAATGAAAAATATGATAAGTAATCCTCTCCGGCTCTCCCCACAAAGGCCACAAATAAACGAAAGTGAGTTGGTGTCTTGGTGAGGCTATAAGTATGCGGGCTCACAATGAGAGACCAACCAAAACTACAATTGGATTTAGATAAGATAAGTTTTCTTTCGCAACCAATTGGGCCTTAGCAGCCTCTAGCTAGTTAAGTATATATAACCCGTTGAATCATGTCACATGGAAAGTGGGAAACATTGTACTCCTCCAGAAATACATATACTCTTTCACATACTCTTTCACCTTCTCTTGTTAAATCCATTGAATCATTAAGTTTTGCTATGCTTGTCGAGGGACGCTCTGAGGAGTCTGGGGTGTAGCCGTCACGTCACGAAAGATTACTCGGGTCAGAAACCTCTCGTGCCAGGAAAAAAAAATGCAAAATTTAGAATATTGAGTCAAATATCCGATTAATTTTTTGTCAAGCAAGAAAAACTTTAATAGTTCAAGCAAAATAATATTTCAGAAAAGAAAAAAATTATTGTATATTGAACTTATTGAAGGCCATTGCCCATTAAAAATGTATCCTATTTTCTCCTTTGAATTCTCCTTGTATTTGCAATTATGGATGGATCTACATTGATGCCAGGTGTTGCGCGGGCTCACCTAATTTTTTTTTTGTCATGAAGTGCATTTTCTTTTAGAAATTGTGGTTTTTTGGTATGTGCATCCCTCAATATATTTTTTGCTACTTTCGGTTTTTAGTTATAACTTTAGTTAGCCAAACAATTATTTTGTGCAACACCCTTTCGAAAATTCTGGAGCTGTCCCTGTTTGCAATCCGGATGCTCAGAGAAGAATGAAATAAAGTGCCTAAAACACACGACACATTAATAAAATCTGGATTTCCAGGAAGAATGTTTAAAATTTAAACTAATGAAATTAACTTTAGTTATACTAGTAAATTTACATTCCGTCACATGTTTATTTGATTGCCATAATACTCCCTCCGTCTCAAAATATAAGTTCATGTTTGATTTTTCAAAGTCTTTTTCTTCTAACTTTGACTATAATTATTTTTTTTTCGTGTTATATAATACTTGATGAAAAGTATACCAATGAACATACATTTGAAACACAAATCCATTTATATATTTTCCAACAAGTATTATATAACACGAGAAAAAATAATTATGATCAAAGTCGGAAGAAAAAGACATTGAAAAGTCAAATATGGACTTATATTTTGGGATGAAGGAAGTAATATTTAATCCTCCTTTCATATTCTAGCCTACTTGGTGACTTTTCCTTTATGATAAAATATGAAAGGAATGTTCCACAGACATGTATTATGACCCACATAATCAAATAATTTCATTCAACTCTAACAAATACAGCGCTCTTTAACTCCTAGCACACAAGTTGCTTAACTTAAAGATCAAACCTCAGTCAAGTGGTCAACCACGCACCTAGTTTCCTAGAAACAACTCCAACCAATAAACCAACATGATCTCATTTACTATATAACCACCATTTACAAACACAACATATATATCCACAATTCAACACATGCTCTATTAATTCATCAAACACACAACTCATCAAGAAACCTTGAAAAACATCCTTAACATGGCCACCACCTTTAACATGTTGCCAGAAGATTGTGTTTCAACTATTATATCTCTTACATCACCACCGGATGCATGCAGAATAATGCATGCATCCGCTTCTTTGAGATCGGCTGCTGATTCCGACAATGTCTGGAGTCGATTCTTGCCATCCGACCTCCCTCGTATTCTTTCAAGATCACACACTCAACTCCAATTTTCTTCAAGGAAAGATTTGTATTTCCAGCTTTGTGATTCCATTCTCATAGATGATGGAATTAGGGTATGTTCCAAATTAAATCACTTTTATATCTTCTTTTCTTTTTGAAGAACTAAAGTCCCTTTTTGTTTCTTTGATTAACGTATTAATCCTTTATTTTTTTAAAACATGCAGAGCTTTTCACTAAACAAAGTTAGTGGGAAAAAGTGTTGTGTTTTATCCGCAAGAGCACTTACTATCTCTTTAAGTAATGAGCCAAATCATTGGAAGTGGACTACCAATTCTACCTCAAGGTTTGTTACTTGTCACCTAATTGTTAGTTAATTACCAAAATACAATTGACTCATACAAGTCAATAGTGAGTTTTTTTCTTTTTCATAGTCGAAGTGAAAAGTGTTATTTTTGCTATACTACGGAGTACTATGATACAAAGAAACATTATGAAAGTTTACTAAGTCATTTACTCTATATTGTACAGATTTCAAGAGGTGATCGAGCTTAAAACAATATCCAACATAGAAATCGAAGGAAGAATAAACACCGAAGATTTATCTCTTAACACGACATACGGTGCTTATCTCATAATCAAAGTTTCTGATCATGCATTCGGGTTGGATTCTATTCCATCTGAGATATCAGTATCAAAGGGCGAATGCTCCGCTACCAACACTGCGTATTTGTGCCCTCTAGATGAAAACAAGAAACACCTTGGATCATTGTTTTTCAAAAACCGGACACAAATGATGGAGAAACGGGTTGTGGATGGAGAAGGCCGGCGTCCGAGCAAAAGAGAAGATGGATGGATGGAAGTTGAACTTGGAGAATTCTTTGTTGGAGAAAATAGTGAAGAAGTAAAAGTGAATTTGATGGAAGTTAAGGGTCATCAACTAAAGGGAGGACTCATCATTGAGGGAATTGAACTCAGGCCTACTAGCTAAATGCTAACATATTTGATCCAAATTAACTAAATAACATTGACATTCTTATAAAACAGCCTAAAAGTTTACTTATAACAATTTGAAAGATCGAACGCTAAAAAAGTACGTGAGAGAGATAATTCAATTCTTTATTTTTTGTATATATATGTGATGTAATCCTTTTATAGTTTTATTGGATTCTGAAAGTTTTGTACATATTATACTGTTTTTAGATATATACCTTTGTTACAAAGATCCCGATCCCGATCTTGATTTTAGAATCTTACAATTTTACGATACTACAAAGCAATAATGATCCGGATCCTATGTAGGATCTTAGAAAGCTTAAGATCTTATAAGATCCCGATCTTAACCAGAATCATAAGATATAAGCCGATCCGATCTTACTTTCCTTCAACCGCAAACTTAAAAATACAAAATTATGGATTATGTTTTATAGAATTTTAAAAATAAAATGTTAATCTCCTTAAACATTCCATATTCATACTTTAGGACAACATTTTCCTGAAATATTCAAATAATTGTGTGTTTATGATACATACTTGTAGATACACTACTACAAAAATAGACATAGAGCCCGGTTGAAAAGGCTAATAGAGCCCGGTTTTTCATGAGGGCACAAAGGGGGGGGGGGGGGACTCTATTAGGATTTGCCATAGAGCCCGGTTTCAGAAACGGGCTTTATAATGTTTAATAGAGCCCGGTTTTTTCATTGAAAACATTGCTCTATCTGATTTAAAAAATCCATTTTTAATAAGCATAGAGCTCTGTTTTTTCCTTACAAAACATGGCTCTATTTTTTATTTATTTATTTATTTTTTTACTTTTTAAAATTTTGTTAAATTACACCTATTCACATATTTATTTCCACAGCAGAAACAACAAAACAGAACTGTAACAAAACAAAACTGTAACAAACCATAACCTTGAAGGTCTATACCAAAACCAATGGATTTAAGATCCAAGATCAATTTACAACAATGTAATACGGGTCCTATGGACTACCGAACATACTTAATACCACTAATTAAACATCACAACAACAGTTTCACAATAAGTGTTTCGTTGGGCTAAGGGAAAGGAGATAACAAAAATACATGAGTACATGCCAACCTTTCCTAAATACTACCATGACTGATGATCAAATGCCACACACTGAAATGCACGAGCTCACGATTTCGTCCAGCTCCTTGGCAGTAAATGGCTTCTTGTCATTCAAAGGCACCTATGAAAAAAACATCCATAAGATTTATGCACATCATTGATAACAAAATCATCTACGCATGGATATCAAATACATATATTGACCATACATAGTAAAAAAAAAAAACTCGATCAGTGATGATTTCTATTTATAATTAAGGTGTAAATATTTTTACTCATGTTTTTAAGTAGCATCATGTGTCCGATAAGCCTTGCAAGTACAAGGTAGATTCAGATATGCCTAATAGAACAAACAAAGTAGAACTAGTTTCAGATTCTAACAGAATATTGGTTCTAACAGCTTACGCTTTTTGAAATAGGCATAGACAGCTTATTGGTTCTAATAGAATATTGTGCTTGCATTTTTTAACCACTAATAACACTAACAAATAATCTGGATCTAACAACAGTACATATATTTCAAAGAAGTTTTGGTGATAAAAAATAACTTTTTCTATAAATTCTAGCTGTTCAATACCGAGCTCAAGCATATTTTAATTTCCCTCGAGCTAGAGCATCATTAATGCTAATCCAGCTAATGAGCCGAGCTCAAGCTGTCCTAAACTCCTCAAGGTCACCTTGACCCATGGTATCGATCAATTTTGCAGTTCTTACTTACCCGCAAATTGCAGCAAAATATGTTGCACGCATAATTGATTTAGACTGGTCATGACTCACAAAAATGCTATGCAACAGAAAGCATATTAAGCTAAAGCATGCAACTAATAAAGCAAAATTATGATCACATAAAACTTTGTATATTAGTCCCACCCGGCTCCTAAACCGAGTAAGGCTACAAGCTGTTGCAACTATATTTTTATGACATCTACATGTAGTGACATTAGCTACATACATTGTATAAGAACACGTTTCAAAATCTTTCATGAACTTCTAACATGATATGTATATTTCAATTAAATGATGAAGGCCTGTTTCAAACTTCCTTCCGATGATAAATTGGTATCACATGCAAACAGAAACAACAATAACTTGACTCAAATTAAAGGTAGGACGTCAGAAAATATAACAAGCCAACTTTACCAGACCTCAAATGTACTCTGTCAACTTTTCCATATTTCCTAAAAAGCGTCTCCAGTTGCAGCATTAATTATCAACAAACTATCGCTAAACGCTAAATGCTCTTTGTCAAACTATAAGAATGGCTTTTAAAAGGTACTTACAGTTTTGGAGAATGAGTGTTGTTGATGGGTTACAAACTGATGCATCCACTTCATCACATAATACCCGCATTCCCAATAGTTACGTTGTTGGTTGCACTAAAAAATAGAAGCCATTTTATAAGCATTAATAATAATAATAATAATAATAATAATAATAATAATAATAATAATTATATACATGTATAGAATGAGCTGATTTACCTCAACAAGATTCCATTTCAGATTACTAAACACCCTACAAGAAATTAAAATGGTAGAGTTGTGTTAACCTTTATAGATATAAAGGTGAATAATAAGTTAATGCAAAAAATTCTTACTTCTATACAACAATGGTAAATTCGTAGCTTTCCTCGTTCTTTTCTTCCATATCAGAATCCAAAATGAACCCGACATTTTGTTGAGGTGCAATTATGAACAGATTCCAGTTTTTACTATTGATATGTGATCTTTTAGTATAAACAATTTTCATAAGTCATAAAGCAATGAAGGATAGTGTTGCATATCGTACCTTTCAAAGTATGGAGCAAGAAAAAACGATTTATGTTGGCTTGAGTCCATCGCTTGCAACAATAGTTTTGGACATGTAAACTGTCAAACATGCATACAGAGTCTTGAATTGTATATGGGTTTAGAAAACCGCATTTGTTCGATTGCACTTTCACCTTTTTCAAAATCTTATGTATGGACCTGGAAACATGACAATATATAAAATGAAAATAACAAAATACCCCGACTATGTTTAAAATAAGATATGGTAAGCCCTATGTACTTACGTTGCGAAAAAAGTTATAATGGGAGAGTTAAGCCATCCATTCGTAAAAAGCAACATAAGATCCTAGGGGGAACCGAAAATTGAAAGGACTCTAATTGTCCAAAAACACAAGGCTCGACATTAACATGTATAGAACGGGTAGGATCTGGGCTGCGCATTAAACGTTCATAAGCACTTCGAACACACGCTCTTTTCTGTATCTGACCATGATAGCTTGTCATTTTCTTGATTAGCTCTTCTTTTTCCTTGCTAGCCTGCACAACAAGTACATTAATTAGTAATGGTGATTTTCTAACACTAACAGAACATGTGAAGTATTAATTAAAGGCTAAAAGTTATGTTGAACCATAAATACAAAGACCATTTAGACTCTAACTAGAACATGTGAAGCATACACAGAATGTACGTACCGAATTGAGGGGACGTGCACTCTTGGCTGCACTCATAGTCGGCACAGCTGCTGCTATATGGTTGGATGGCCCTTCTTGTCTATACAAAGTTGGCGATGTTTGTTTTTGAGTGGAAGGTTCTTTATTTGTTTCCAAAATTTGCTTGGTTGCAATTTGGGTGGACGTAGTTGCTGCCATAATTTGCTTGGTTGCAGTTTGGATGGAGGTATTTGCTGCCACACTTTTTTTGTTTCCTGTTTGGTTGGAGGCCTGATAACAAATTACAGTTATTATAGTGACAACATGTAACTACAATATTATAAGAAGTGAATCTTGTGTAGATCAATTTACCTTAGTGAGTTCAATATACTTCTTGGGCCATTGAATAAAACTAAGCACGGTTTGTCCTAATTTACTAAACTCTTTGGTTTCGACTGAAAGAATGTAGTCCTTGTAATTAGCTTCAACTTTGTCTACATGCACCTTCGCATGCCCTTGTAGCACTGACTTTCCATGTACTTGCTTAGCTGGATACACCATCCCTATAGCAACAAGAACATTCTTGGTCCCGTAGGGGAGAAACAACTCGCATTTGCTAGCCTCCTATATAACATATATTATTAGAAAATATATAATACACTTATAATGCAAAAAAAAAATTTAACAACAAGCAATTGAGTACATGCGTTATGATAGCTCTAAATCTAAATAAAAACATGAATATCAAGATTAGTAGCAAACTAAATTAAATTTAGTCCTACCGAAAAGTTAATGCTTTTTTAAGGTCTGCACTTTTTTTCTAAGTCCACTTCAGTTTTTTCTAATCCTACTGATATGTAATGTGGTGTGTACTTGTGTAGTTATGTTAATGTGTTGTGTACTTATCAGTTAAGGCCTCAACCTCGATATTAAACAATGGGTGATAAATATGTTTGAAACCATAATGATTGGCTATTTTTCGCAAATACTGTTGTTTTGGGTAGTTTGATCCTGGAATTATCTATAGACTTCTATTTGCAAATTACTTGCTAACAAGTTTATCAAATACCGAATCTATGTTCAGGGGTGTTTGGGATTACATATTAAAACTGTCTAGAGTAGTGAAAAAAGTAAGTACATGTACCTGTATATTGTCCAATACATCAAAGTTTGACGCCGAGTCACAACTACTTTTCCTCATTGGCGGGCTTTGGAGGTTTTCATTCTCTTGCCTGGACTTGATCTCCTTTATTGCTCTTGCAAGATCCTTATCATACTCAGCCTTCATTTCTACACGTGCTTCCGCTATTTTTTTGTTTACAATTGCCATTACTTCTTCTCTTTCATGATACTTTCTCTTCTTTGCAACATATCCCTCTATCCCCTGTTTAAAGCACACAAGGTGTCCTACCCCCTAGTACGACTACCGTGCTCGGGTCATACCACCATAATTAAGGGATCTACACCATCTTTAACTTCTGTACTGTTAGATAATTTTGTATGCACCTCAATCTGTAATTTTATGCAAGTAATAAAATAATCAGAAACAATTAATATAGGTGATGTGTTGATCGAATACTGATTATGCAAGTAATAAGCTATTTTTTAAGGTCCAAATAATCACTTTCGAAAAGCACATTCATTAGGTAAAAAATGATAAGACCCTCAACAAGCTTCTTTCATCATACAAATCTTTACTAGGTGTTTTCAGTTTCCTTTTTGAGTAATTTGTATTGAAGGGGCATTTAAATTGATCATTCAGAAAAAGTAACGTTCTCAAAATAAGCTTCTTTTACCAATGTCGCTTACAGATGATAACAAGATTCTTTTAAGGAGAGTAAGATTAGATAATTAAAAACCTTCAAATGTCCTGAAGGGCGTTATTCATATAAGTATCACTCATTGGCAGTTAGATAGCCGTAAACGTGACATACAGCAGGTGACTTGTAATAGGTTTTAAATATACAGAAATGGTAAATCTTAGTCTTAGTGAAAACTAAACACTTTGGAACTTGATGGTAATACAGTCATAATGATAGGCAGTCTGCACGTAGCATACAGTGACATAGTTATGTTCTAAACGTGTAAATGGAATTATCTCACAAAATTATATGCTAAATCTTTCAAATTTAAAAGACATGGCCGAATATCTGATCAGTTCACAAAAGTAGAATTTGAAGTTATAGATTCCAACTCACTACAGTTATAACCCTAGGTTGTATGTATTTAATTGCGCATAAGAATAAGTTTTCATGTATCTTCATGCTAAAAATAACTACGCAGTTAAAATTATAATCTTTTTATATCTTAAAGTTTTCTAATACTTCACTCTTATTTTGGGCTCAGTTGAACTTTTCTATATTCATGGATATTAAAAAAAATATTACGTTATGTTCTTATAATCAGTATGCTCAAAATATTTTTTAGAACTTAGAAGATGAAGTATGTTGAGAACAACACAAGCAAAAAGATAACATAGGAGATAAATATAAGACCAAGGAAATGGGATATGGGTAGCTAGCAATGCCTTACTAATTGGTCCGCAATAGCTTGCATTTCAGGCGACAACATCAATCCTTTTACTTTATCGTGTATTCTCCTTGCCAAACAATAATTTCTCCCACGACGATCATGTATCTTATGGACGGGTGTGCAAAGCTCTTCAGAAGCTCTCTCTTTTTCCCATTTAGGTATATTTCCACGATATCCTTTTGGGCCCAGCCGTGGAGGATTTTTCTTGAGTTTAGCCCATTTCCTCCCCTTTTCATGTTTCGCCTTGACATAGGAATAATAGAGAATTAGAAACATTGCAGCATTATACAATATGTAAAAATAATTATAAAGTAAGACATACCTTTTTTTCAGGGGTACTTTCCAGCTTCACAAACTCTTTCCATGTCACGGGTTCAATAAACGTCCATGTATCACAAGGACTTCTTTGCTTATACATGTATTCTGTACGAAGTTCCTTCTTGAAACTTTTCCAAGATTGGTTGCACTGTTTGTAATTTGCAGCTATTATCCTTAAGCCTACAATGCTCCTGCAATGTAAAAATGAAGCTCATAAGATGTTAATAAATATAGTAATTAAGTGACATCCTAACTAATGGTGTTAAGATAATATACCTTGATTTCCAACCATAACTGATCTTTATCAGTTTTTTAAACTTTCCTCCAATCATCTATGAGGATAGAGATCTTTGCCCTAGTTACAGCTCCTACGTAAAGCCCAAAAGGAGACTGGTCATCTCCAATAGCAAAGCTATGTGTTCTAAAATGGTAAAATGTGCCCTAGTTAACATTCTTTTATGTTCATGGATGTGCGGAGCAACACAAGTCATGCGTTCTAAAACGGTAAAATGTGCCCGATATAAATCATCTTGATTCGGCACTTCCAAATTCCTCCCAATAGTCCCAACCCCTTGAAGTCTACCCTCATGTCGAGATTGTGGGATACCAATATTGGGGACATCTTTCATATAGTCTGTACAAAACTCAATTACCTCCTCGGTAGCATATCCTTGAATAATACTCGCCTCTGGTCGATATCGGTTCCTAACATATCCTTTTAAGAAACCCATGTATCTTTCAAATGGATACATGTACCGTAGAGACACAGGACCACAAGCCTTTATTTCTCCTACAATATGAGATACCAAATGACCCATGACATCGAAAAAGGAAGGTGGAAAATACATCTCAAGTTGGCAAAGGGCGAGGATAATATCACTCTGCCATTCATCTAACACTTCTGGATCGATCACTTTTGAATGAATCGGGTTGAAAAATAAGCAAAGCTTTGTGATCATGTGTCGAATGCGGTTTGGCAATATTCCACGAATTGCAATTGGGATAAGTTATGTAATTAAAGTATGACAATCATGCGACTTCATACCAAGCAATTTCAAGTCATTCATCGACACCAACTTCTTAACATTTGAAGAATATCCGGATGGAACCTTAACACCATGTAAGCATTGACAAAATTTGGATTTCTCGGCCTTTGACATGGTATAACAAGCTGCCGGGAGATACATACGACTTCCTTCCTTTTCAACTGGAGCAAGCTCTTGTCTTATTCCCATTTGAACCATATCCTTTAGAACATTAACCCCGTCTTTTGTTTTTCCCGTAATATTTAACAATAATCCTATTAAACTGTCACAAACATTTTTCTCGATGTGCATAACATCAAGACAATGTCGGACTTGCAAATGCTTCCAATATGGCAAATCAAAAAAGATAGACTTTTTTCCATATGTTGGTTGGAGTGGTTCTCTTTCGTTTTCCAAACACATTGTTTACTTCTTGAACTCGGGATAATACAGCTTCTCCATCCAATGGTTGTCGTAAGACTCCTGGCTTAGGGTTGCCGTCAAAAAACTTTTTTCGTCTACGGTATGGGTGATACTTTCGAAGAGATCTTCGATGTCCCATATATACCATCTTTTTACAATTTGGCAACCACCTTGAGTGGGTATCATCTTCACAAACAGGACACGCCTTATATCCTTTTGTACCATATCCAGACAAGTTACCGTATGCAGGAAAATCACTTATGGTACAAAAAATCATGGCCCGCAATTGAAAATTTTCCTTCATGTGCGCATCATACACTTCAACGCCTGTACCCCACAGTTCTCTCATGTCATCAATTAACGGTTCCAAATACACATCGATGTCGTTTCCTGGTTGTTTTGGACCTTGAATTAACAATGACAGCATGATGTACTTTCGTTCCATGCACAACCAAGGTGGAAGATTGTAGACGGATAAAAGAACTGGCCAAGTGTTGTGACGACTACTCATGTTTCCAAAAGGGTTTATTCCGTCTGAGCTAAGTCCAAACCGTATATTCCTAATCTCATCACCAAACCGTATATCTCTAACCTCATCTCCAACCCGTACATTGCTAATCTCAATATTATCAATATTTCTCCACTGAGGTGAATCAGCCACATGTCTTATTTTTCCATCTTTTTTAAGCTCTTCGGCATGCCAACGAAACAACTTTTCATCTTTTGGATTAGCAAATAATCGTTTCAGCCTAGGTATAATGGGCAAATACCATAATACTTTAACTGGGGGGCCATTCTTCGTCATATCACTATTAATTTCTTTTTCAGTTTTTTCCTTATGCCTTGATGAATTACACATAGGACATTTATGCAAGTCCTTTTTTTCCTTCGTATACAATACACAATCATTTGGACATGTGTGCATTCTTTTGATTTGCAATCCCATTGGACAAATCAGTTTTTTTGCTTTGTATACAGAAACGGGTAACTCATTATCTTCGGGGAGCAATTCATGCACTGCCTCTAACAAATCTGTAAAACCTTTATCACTCCAACCATTAGCTGCCTTTACATCAAACAATCTCAACACTGCACTTAGTCTAGTGTGTTTTTTACACCCAACATATAATGGCTTTTCCGCATGGACAAACAATTCTTGAAATTTGGCATGATTATTGTCATCTATATCACCCTCCAAATCATGTAACATGTCATCTAAGTTATCAAGACCGCTTTCGTACGAATCATCGTCATCATGCTCGCTATGATCAGAATCAACCGTGTCACGCTCTTGTAATAATTCACCATGCCATGACCAACAAGTATACCGTTCTGTAAACCCAGTTGATATCAGGTGTCCTTTTATTGTATCAGAGTCAGTATAAAATTGTATATGGTTACAATCTTTACACGGACAAGATATTCTTAATTTTCCTTTCTTTTCCCGATCATCCTCGGCAACTCTAATAAATTCAGACAGCCTGGTCAAATATTCCTCTGAATTTCGATCTATCTTGTACATCCATCTACTTCGATCCATCTAGAACTTCGATCTATCTAGTACATTCCCTCAAATCCCCAAATATGTGCATAAAACACAATTTTTTAGAAGTAAGAGAAATCATACCGACTTTTCTTTAAATACTCAATATGTTAATGACATTCACATCCTAAATGGGATCAATAATTATTTAGAAGGCAATCCTAAAATGGGGGCAATCCTAAAATTAATCTCTATTAGATTAGTATCAGCGAAATATTTTACTAAGAGAGAATAATTTATAGCTTGTTTGTACTAAATGAATGTCATAACAACGCTATTAGTGGTTCGAAAAATCATAAAAATACACCTTACTTGCACGGGTCAATCAAGCTAGTAGCATGTTTCACGTGCCAAATTATTTCCTAAAACGGTCCTACAAATACAAATAAGTTACAAGTTAACAAAACAAATTAAGATTCATATATCTAAGTATATGTAATAGTTTATCTAAAGATGCAAATCTAATTCGTTACTTTTGTTAGATTATGTGATATGGTTTTGTTTAGTTGAATAAAATGCAAAAAGAACACACTTATGCATACAAATGAAATGAATAATTTTGTTCGTAGAACTGTAAAACAATTGTTTTCACATTTGGTTAGTTTTCCCAAAACAGAATGCCAATAAATTGTATTACTCGTAATTGATTTGGCAACTTGCCCATACTCTATCCCAGTTACAAATATGGTCCATATATGATCGATCATCATATATCAATTTATTTCGTTATCACCATAAACACATACATACTGATGCAATTATGTAGTAGCAACACAGTTGTAAAAATGAGAAACCTAAGCTACTGATGCAAATCTACATGGCACTAGAACCAAATTCGAATATGTAGTTTACAATATATTTATGTAGCAAGCTTGCTAGTTAAAAACTATGACTAAAAGAATGTCAAAAGGGATTTAGTTAAAGATTTGCTTAACTTTGAAATTGAACATGTGTATGTTTGAAAATAAGCTAGAGTAATTGATTGGCTCCAAACAGTCAACTAAAGTCAACCACAGGTGTGGTCAATATAGTTAAACTATCTAGAGTCAATCTCCGTGGAATATAGGGGTTTTCCCGGGTCGTTATGTCCGACGAGGTGTGATGGTATTCAAACGGGTTTGTGATCGGGTAAATTTGATCAGGAAAGGGTTTGTGATTGATTGAACTAAGAAATATAAGAGGAAATAGTTTAAATAAGCTATATTAACAAAGACGTGAAATTAGAAAACCTAGAAACGTTTAAAACCTAAAAACGCGTACGTCTAATTTAAAATAACGTAACTGAACGAAATAAAAAGTGAATTCCGGTCAATATAAATCCCCCGGATGTGAAAATTATATTTTTGGAACCCGAATGATTAAAGAAAATTTTAAGAAAAAGCAAATTATTTTTTAGACTATTATATTATTTATTATTAATTAAAAACTATTTATATACTAATTAAACTAATTAGAATTATAAAAAATAGTAAATGAACAGTGAAAATTCTAAAACTTTTTCTAAAAAATAGTTTATATTATCAGTTAACTAAGAAAAATATAAAAGGTGTGAAAAGCTTATGAATAAGCTGGAAAATAAGCTAGAAAATAAGCTAACTAGTGTAAGTAAGCTAATAGGAAATAATATGGTATATAAATAAAAAAGGAAACTTAAAACACTGAAATACACTTAGCCCAGATGGTGCTTGGGTCCAGCGTGGTGCTGCTTGTGGAACTAGGAGGTCAGGGGTTCAAGTCTCACTGACCACATTTTTGCACAACATTTTATTTTTGGACTTTTCTTTTACAAAACTTTTACATACTTAAAAACAACAAACTTTTGTAAAGATGAATATTTTGGAACTCACAAATAAGCTCATAATGAGCTTATTTGTTTGACAGTGAACAACAAAAGCTCAAAATGGATTTTCAAGTTGAAAAAGCTTCTAATAAGCTACAAGCTGCAAACCAAGAGTGAAATAAGCTAAGTATAGATTAGATAAGTGTACAACTAGCCAAAGAAAAGAGAAAAGTAAAAGGAATAAGCTGAAAATAAGAAATAAGCAAATCCAAGCCCTAAGGTTGTTGAGAAAGTGAAAAAAAATTGCTAAAAAGCTAACTATGATGGCCTAATAAGCTACTGAAAAAAAAATCTAAAAAATAAACCAAAAATAACAGTAACTAGATAAGCTACTGAATAAGCACCATACCAATTTTCAGAGCAAAAGGATTAATATTGAAGAAACTAAAAATAAAAATAAAAATATGTTTTTGGCACTTTCTTGCAAAAGTGCAGATCTGCTGCTTTGGGGGGTGTTTACGCTATCCAAAAGTTCTTAAAAAAATTCATAAAAATCAAAAGTAACTAGGAAACCAACTAATTTATATGCATACCAAATTTCAAGTAAAACGGGCGTATATCGAAGAAATGAAAATTCAAAAACAGGTTCTGAAATCATATTTTTTTGGACAGCAACAAATATGGCTACTTCGGGCTAGTAAAAAGCTAGTAAAGAAAAATCTAAAAAATAAACAAAAAATGGAATGAACTAGATAAGCAACTAAATAAGCTACAAACCAAATTTCAAGTAAAACGGGCTTATAACGAAGAAATGAAAAATCAAAAACTAATGTGCTGTTGGGCGACTTTTTCGATTTGTGCAGAATTTTTGCAAAATGGGTCAAATTTGGGATTTTTGACCCACAAGGCCTAAGTACCAGATGTCTAGGAGAGTAGGAGGTGCATTAACATATAGAGACCTAATGTGAAGCAAAGTAAGTAAGGTAAATGGCTAAAACAAGAAACTACCTAGTTATCTAAAAAAACAGTTAAGCATAAATTTTTTGAAAAGATAAACTTAAATGCTTTAAAACTTTTAGGAAATGAAAGTTTTTTTTATAGAAAACTATTAAAAACTATGCAATAGAGCTGATTGAAATTGAAAAAGTGGTAAAAACTAATTTTTTGTGCTAGAAACTAAGTTGACCCAAACACCCCTTTATGTACAAACTGATTAGGTTTTATGAAGCAATAACCACATTTAAGCCAGAAAACTGAAAAGCAATTATTCAAACAACTAAATATAAGTATACTGAGCAACAATTAACAGGAAATAAGCACAATTAAAGCTATAACTAGATTATACTAAATAAGACTATAAAAAGCAATAACAAGCAATAATGAGCAACAACAAATGAAGGCTAGTAAACAAGCAATAAACAAACTCAATCAAACATATTAAGCATAAAAACACAGAATAAGCACTAATTTCAGCATACACTAAGCAGATTCAAATAAGTAGTTTCAATTAAGCTAAATGAGAAAGTTGACTTACGAACAAAGGTAGTTGTATGACACTCCAAATCACTTTCTAAACAATCCTAATGCTCCCCAAGAGCTCTAAACCATGGTCTTCTTCAACTGCTTCTTTTGTGCTTTCTTCTTTTTGATTTTTTTTCTTATTTTTTACTATTTTTGATTATTTTTGGTAATTTGAAGGGAAACTGATTCTAATACTCAAATAACTTATAGAAACTCACAAATAAGCTTGAATGAGTACAAGGAGGCAGAAACTAACAACTTCCAACAATATTTTAATTAAAAAGGAATTTTCACTAAAAATGGTGCAAACTGATTCAAACCAACAAACCTTGAAATTATGATTAAATTAACTTGACAAGCAACTGAAAATGTGGATTACAACTGATTTTAGCTAAATTTAGCAGCTGGAAAAAGGAATTACATTAAAACGATTTAAACTAAACTACTCTACTCTATTCTAAGTTAACTACTACTTCTTTCTCCTTCTCTCTTGACTTTTATAGACCAGGGGGTGTTCCTTAGCATTTCCCACTACCTTTTAGAGCCGTTGGATGCTTGCAATTGATCCCAGCCATTAAAGCTGATTTGGCTGGAAAATCATATTTGACAGGTTGAGTGGGTTAGGTTGTTGTTGGTGGGGATATTAATGAAGGGTGAGGTTTGTAGAGGTGGAGGGAGATAGTAGTGGAGAAGGTGAGGAAAAGGAGGAGGGGACATGGAGGAGCAGGGGAGCGGGAAATATGGAGGTTAGGGGTGGAGTTGACTGGTCATTTTGACCAGGGATATATTTAAATGGGATGTGGGCTTAGGTATTGGGCCAGGGAACTTAGTGGATCAGGGGGATGGCTTGGTTTGTGTTTGTGTTTGGATTAATAATGAAATGGGTCCATTTGGTTTGTAACTATAACAAGGACCAAAGTTGCCAAAACTGAAAATAGAGGGCTAAATTTGGCAACTTTCCAAACTTTGTTACAAGGGTCTTTCCTGCCATGTTTCCATAATCCAAGGGCCACAAATGATATTCTCCAAAATTGAGCATCCAAGGACCAAAACTGCCAATTGTTGAAACTTGAGGGACCAAAATGTAAATTTTCAAAACTTTTTACCCAAGGATCATTTTTTATAGTATTTGACTTTTAAAGGAATTGGGTTGACTTTTCTTTCAAAATAAATGCTTAGAGACTGATTTTGACGAGTTTTGAAACTTGGGGGACTGAAACTGCCAATTATGCAAACTTTGTACATTTTTCATCTGTTTTTACTCTTTTTGCATCTGAAACATATAAAACACAATTTTGGAATATTTTCAGTATTTTGATGCATTTCTGAGTGTTTTTGTATGTTTTTGCAGTTCAGATTGATCAAAAATGATGAGTGTTTGAGCACTCATCAGTAGTATATAACAACAATTAAGTATAAGAAGTTACCTCTAATTATGATTTGAGATTGAACAAAATTTGATCATTTAATGCTTATGGAGACAATTAATTAAGATTTGATCATTTAAAGCTTATATATATGCAAAGGTTTTAAAAAAAAGGCAAAAAAAAGGTAATAAATTTGCTTCATACCATTTTCACCCGTTCACTATGCTATTTTTGTTGAGAGCCGTTGGTGGCACTATAATAGAGCCCGGTTTCGTGGAAGAAAAATGGGCTCTAATAGTTTTAATCATAAAGCCCGGTTTTGTTATAGAGAACATGACTCTATACAAAGAATAGACCCCGGTTTCTCAGCAAAAAACGCGGCTCCAAAATTTTTTAGCATAGAGCCCGGTTCTGTCAGAAAAAACACGGCTCTATACCCTTTTTCACAACCCGGAATCCCTTTAGAGCCTGTTTTTCACAAAAACCGGGCTCTATTAAGGGGGCTCTATGCCTTTTTTTGTAGTAGTGATATAGATAATATTACAGAGACTATTAAGAAAATAACATTATAGTAGGATCTTAGGATCCCGATCCGATCTTATGATTTCGATCTTGCAAAAACAAAAATGATCTTGAGTAGGATCCCAATCTTGAAAACCTTGATAAACACACTATGAGAGTAACATTCTAAGATTGCTGTAGTTGTTCGACAATTTAAGTTCATGTAAAAATTAACAACCAAATTTCTTAATACAACCAACCATCTCTTTACTTTTATTACATGCTCAATAAAAATCGTCTTCAAACGAGTGCGATTATGTGCTACTCTGGAGCAACAAGAAGGTACGTTTGAATTGATACTAATATTAATATGGCGAATATGGTGTGTAAGAAATTCCAGAGCTCATGGAAAAGGAGATCTTGAGCAAAATAAAGTGAAAGAATATGCTCATGTAATGTTGCAAGATTTCTCCCGAGCTAATTGAGCTACAGTTGCAACTATGTAATTACTCAATTATATGTATATAGTATAGATTTCTCAAAGGAATTGCTAAGAAATAATCAAAACCCGAGGTCGTAGTCCGTGCGAAGGTGTGAATGGAATCGTTGAAGTTCGATTCGTGAAATCGTGTCGTGAAAAGTGGTAATTGTGAAAATTGTGAATAAGAAACTCAAATAGTGAAAAGGAATCACAAATAATGCAGGATGTACAAGCTATGTATGCACAAGTGATTTAAATCTAAAAACGGAAATTCAACGCGATTCTAAAAACGTGACGTATGAATTAAAACGTAACTTTTATTGAAAAATGATCCTAAATATATGAAATTAATTTCTAAAAATCTTAAACTACTTAAAATAATTTTGAGAAAAAGAAAAACATTTTTTTGAGTTTTTATTTATTTTCTATGAATTTATTTGTATTTTTGTATTTTTAAATGAATTAAAAAAATAAGAGAAATTTTAAAATTAAAAGTGAAAAATACAAAATTAATTTTGAAAAATCTAAAATATCAGAAAAGAATTTCCTAAAATATTTTTGGATTTTTTTAAAGCTTTTTCTAATTTTTATTTGATTTTTATTTATTAAAAAATATTTAAAATTGAATTAAAACTAAGAAAAATTAAGAAAAATAGTAAAACAATTCAGAAAAATATGAAAAATTCACAGAAATTCTAAAATATTAAAAGGAACTTGAGAAAAACTTATGAGATGAAAATAAGATGGGAAAGTGCTTATTCAGCTAAGACAGCTTATTACAAGTGCTTATTAATAAGCACTTGTACTAAAACTGTATGTTACTTGAAACACTGATGCAATATACTCTAATAAGCTCAACTTATCTCAATTATGATCAAAAGTATCACAGAAACTCAAGAGAATAGCAATAAGCAGTTGAATTAAGCTAATGGTACAAGAATAAGCTAGCAGAAATAAGCCAGTAAGCCAGGAACAAAACAAATCACTACTAATCACTCAAAGAAGCTTAGAAACAACAATTAAGCTAAGGCTATAAGGCAAAAATCACTTCTGCAATCCTAATTCACATCAGCATACTTGTTCTAAACACCTAATTAGGAGAAGCTGATAAGCAGTCTTAAAAAGCTCTAAGATGAAATATTTTGGGGGCAAAAGCTTCTCTGCACTACTGAGTGTCTAAAAACAGCAAAAGCCCTATCACCAACTATCAATTACTACTCTAATTTACCCCTGCATCAGATCTATTCACAACATTGTGCATGCAGGTTTTGACTCTCTAAATGTATATTACGCTTGACTAACTTGAAACTTAATGGCCTGAATCTGCTACTAAGTGTTTAATTAACAAGTTTAACCAATAAAAACACAATCACAAACATAAAAGATAGCAGATGAACAAGACATTCATGAACTGATTAACACTATGCAAGCAGAAATTATGTTTATGAGCTAATTTTGATTTTTATGCAATATAACTACTCTATAATTGCTATAATAATCTACTCTAACCAAATGAAAATTAGCTATGCAGATGAGACAACTGATGTACAACAAGCACACCAGATAATGATCAGATCCAAACACCCCTTTATAAGACATAATTCACTACTAAATGCAGATAAGAACTAGCAATTGATGCAACAGTGATTAAGACAGATGTAATATCCAAATGAGAAGCTAAATTAATGATAAAATCTACTACAAATGTTGAAACCACAGAAATGCAATCCTATCATATCTAAACCAGTAAAAAATAGCAGAACTAGAATTCAGCAATAACAAAATGGTACTCAATCTGAAATGAAACAAACAAGCACAATAACAACTAGACAAAACAGAAATAACAACTAAGTAATTCAGAATAGAGATAATCAAGTAGTAAAGAGCAATGCCGATTTTAAACTAACAAGAGAGCTTACACATATATCCCTCAACTAAACAAAGGGTGCATTTGATCCAAGCCTATCTTTAGATAGGCTAAACCACTCCACAACAACCATGATTCACCTCAGAAATACCAGAATAATCATCATTGATCCTCCTCCGACTTTCATTGACCAGGTTCATAAGACCTTATTATAAGCAGAAACTAATAAATGAAACTCAACATAAGCTATAACTAAGCTTAGATGAGCTTATGAAATCAGTAATTCAAAACTTAAAACAGTTTGAAAACAATAATTTGCTGAGAAATTAAATGACAAAGAAACAAAATGCAAACTAAAAAAAATTCATTAAAACTATGAATGATTACAATAAGAAAGCTTGATAAGCTACAATAAGCTGATAAAAAATGTAAACAAAGCTAATTCTACAAGACTACTCCTACACCTACTCCTAGCTAACCAGTTCTAATGTGAGGAGTGAAGGGGATTTTATAGCCTGAGCTTGAGGTGAGAGGGTCTTCTCAGAAGCCTCTTGATCATTCATCTCGTCCCTTAGATCATTTCCCATCTCGAATCAATAATTCTCAGCCCTTAGATTGCTTTGGTGATGTGTTTCATCCAATGAGATGCTTCAAATCGTCCAGCTTGGCAATCCAATGCGTCACACCCTCTGACACGTTGTCAGGAATATTCGTGGAATCTTAAATGTACGGGTAATTTGAGTGAGGGTTCAGGGTAAATGTGGTGAGGATGGGTGAATAGTAAAAGAAGGTGGGGTGGGTTTTTTTTTTAATTGTTATTTTGACCAGGTAGTTTGGGGGTTTGTCCTCCGGGTTATAAGAGGTGGGTTTTATTAAACGGGTTTGGGTAAAAGGGATTGGGCTTTGGGTGTTAAGGTTTGTATTGGATTGGGATTATGAGGGAGTTGGACAAGGTTTGTAACTTTGGATTTTATAAGTATATTTTTGTGTAAGATTTAGAATTTAAGGTATAAGTGAAGTAAAGGGACTAAGAGTGTAATTTCTAAATTTCAAGGGATCATTTCTGTAATATTATTCCACGGATCAACTGTGGTAAGTGATGATTCCTCAAGGTAAAATTTGACACTTTTGAGCATAAATATGATCCGATATTGAGAATCCTTCTCCGGCCTCGACTCTTTATACTCTTTCCATCTCTCGTGCCCGATTTTGACATTTATTTCTCGATTTTTGTCCATTTCTTAAGTATCCTTACCTGCACAATCACAAAGACAAAAACACACACACACACACACACACACACACACACACACACACACACACACACACACACACATATATATATATATATATATATATATATATATATATATATATGGCATTTTAAGTCGGTTTTTGGTCTTTTTGGTTCGGTTTTGGTCAAATAAAAGTGAGTGAATAAGCGTTCACCAAAATCCCCCCGACTAAAGTATTGCCGTGCCCTCACGCAATGTGATCAATTCACGCTTTTGGGATAAATAATTTCATAACTCTTCCTACTAACGTTGTAAAGTAGCAAGGAGGTTCAAAAAAAGTTATAAAATCATTTATACCCGCAAACGCTCTGTTTTCCAAAATTCATTCCTTTATTCTTCTAATCTCTATTTTTGGACTTTTCTCACTTTATTCTTGTGACGGTTTATTGAACTTTCATTATTTTGCAATAATTTTAGGGTCAAAGAGTAGAAAACACTTCTCGTAGAAAAGTAACCATACGGATAAAAAATCGTCATCCTTGATTTTTCACAAGCCCCCAAACTAAGCGTACAAACGAGATCACAGCTTATCTACAAGTTAGATGCTAACACTACTCATAAGAGTTACTTTGTGGAAACCTATTACTCCCATGCTCTAAGTTTTGTATCTCAAGATTTTATTTTTATTGAGAAATGAATTTCTTCATATTTTCTCGTTTCAATAACTTTTAGTCCGATAGAGATACCAAGTTTAAACACTAAGTAGTTTTTCATTTTCTCTAAAGAACCACTGCTCTAGAAATTCGGTCCACATCAAGGAATTTGGGTTCATACAATATCAAATATAAGTTGCGGAGTACTTCACGTGCACCTCATGTGTCCAATTCAGAATCATCCACATGCACCTCACGTGCCAACAACTTTTATACATAAGCTCTTATTCGATACAACTCACATTTCACTTTTTTCATTTTTCATTTTTTTTTTCATTTTTTCACTTTTTTTCATACTTTTCCTTTCTTTACTTTTTTCATCAATGGAAGCCGGGTAGCTCCAAAACCACATACATAATCAACTTTTGACTTTTGATTTTTTTTATTTTTGCTTTTATTTTTGATGTTCCTTGATATGTACCCAACTTCTAAAGCAAAGATTCTTTTAAGAAAATAAGAAACTAAGTATTATCCAAACCTAAATACCACTAATTAACCTAGAACATCTATTATATATTGGTGTGCAATCTTGTGGGAGCAAAAAGCCACAAATACCTCTCATGAGCTCTAAAAAGAACCAACTACTCCATGTTTAGCATCTAACTTTTAAATAAACTCTATCATTTCTCGCTCTTCGCAATTTAAGATTCCAAATAATGAATCCAGCGAATACTTAGCCGATAATCAGCCACGCATATATAAAGTCAGATACAGAAACTTGCAAATTCTAGAAGAAGAATTCGCGTTTTCTAGCTCCTTATGTAAAAGACTAGTGAAAGCTTTTAAGCTGTGCATGTATAAGGTCAAGTACGGGAACTTGCAGATTCTTAAGAAAGAATTCACATTTAATAGCTCCTGGTGTACATGACTAGCACAAGCTTATGTGATTATCATTGGTTAAGGGAACAAGCTAGGGCTCAACACGCCCGGTCAAGTCGAAATATTTATTCCTACTCTCGCCAGCTGGAAAGTCAACAAGGTGTCAAAACACTTATTCAAACTTTATTATATTTTTGCACAACTTTTTCAACTTTTTCTCATTTTTTTGTGCTTTTTCATGACATTTTTATTGATTTTTCTTCAAAATTTTCAATTTTTTTCATTTTCTTCATTTTTTTAGGAAAAACGGAGTTGCAAGAGTACACGACATGGTGAAAAATGCAAGGTCAAATCGAATCGAAGATTCACCCTCCCCGGACTAGTATTGAACATTGTCCTCAATGTTTTACGGGTAAAGGCAATCCTAACAAAATTCTAGGGCCGTTTATTAATTATGCCAAAGAAAACGTCAGTCGATAAGATTTTTGGATATAGGATTTCCAAAAGCATCGATGAATGAGACTCGAGTGGAGAAAGAACATCATGACGAGCACGAGAGTCATCATAAATCGTGGACAATCCTGGACAAACATTCACAAACAACCACGGAACACAAAAGTAGAAGAGTCACCCCCTCCTCACGTTATTTGTTAAAAATAAGAAAAATAAGAAGATGAATTGGATAAGCATGGGTTGCCTCCCACGAAGCGCTTGTTTTTTATCAAGTCGTGTAGCTTAGACTCGCCCCGAATTTACTTAATCTTGGGGAAGCAAAAGAAACGGACACC
Source organism: Artemisia argyi (assembly GCA_030686995.1). Taxonomy (NCBI): domain Eukaryota; kingdom Viridiplantae; phylum Streptophyta; class Magnoliopsida; order Asterales; family Asteraceae; genus Artemisia; species Artemisia argyi. The sequence continues at coordinate 73,760,688 of CM060677.1, forward strand.
CGGAATGAAAAACGGAGATGCCGGGGTCAAAAACGGTATCCTCACTCCCGGTGGAGTGGAAAAGTGAAGAAATGAGGGGATAAGTAAAGAATGGGTGAAACACACGGATGATAAAAGCAAATTCAATTTCAGAATCACGGGTGGGTTGGGTGGGTAAAATATCAAGCATGGGATCATCATGATCATAAGTCTCGTCCACCATTCCAATAATAACTTCATTAATATCGAACTCAAAATCTGCGTCTGGTGGTTTTGCGGGTGGACGAGAAGATGGTAAATCAAAGTGAATCGAGTCGGTATTAGGAAGTAAATCATCATTACGTATTTCTTCAGTAAGCACGTTTTCTCGAAGGTCATTTTCATTATTCTCTATACCCGGAGAAGAAATGATATGAGAAAGTCCATCGGAGAACTTCTCATGAAGAGAATCAATCAAATTATGTGAATCCTGAACCTCGGGTTCCATTTCGGACTCATCACAAGGAATATCAAAGATTGGATTATCAAGAATCAATTCCAAATCAAAATCAAATAACGGATTTGTGAAAGTCATATTGAATGTTTCGGAAACCCTTGGAACAAGGTCATCAATATCTTTAGGATGATCGAATTCAACTTTGTTTTATACATTATTCTCTTCTTCTAAGCTGACGAGCTCATAAAGTAATTCGTCCACATAGTCGATGTCTCCACAAGATATAGAATCGTCATCATCAAAATCAGAGAACATCTCAATACGATCATTCGGATTATCAATCGGAGATAAGTCACACTCTTCAGCCGTATCAAACTCATGTTTCACAAAATCGGTTAAAGAATCATCGAGCTCAGCCTCCAAAGGATCTGACGGCTTATCTTCAACAATTTCAGAATCACTGTTAGAAATTTCCCCGGACTCACTTGGGATTGAGACGAGGTTCTCAACACTAGACTTATTGAATTCGTCCGATTCCGTTGCCGAAATAGTGTTTAGATGCTCGTCCCCCATTTTTAGAGAATCCTCGGGTTCTACGGGAGAAACGACGGGTGCTCTTTGAGGAAAAAGGTTGATCATAATTATCTCATCATCATCGGAATCGTCGTAAATAAAAGCTTTTCGTAATTTAGCCTCTCTTTCCTCGGCAAGTAATACTTCCATGGATTTCTCATGAGGATCAGGAGTATATGTAATACAATTAGCCACCCACTCTCGTACCATTTTGATAACGGAATACAATTCTTTGATTAATTCATCTGGAATTTGAGTATTAACGAGATTTTGAGGGGGTTGGTTAAAACCATGAGAATCGTAACATAAATTCGGCTCATAACGAAAATTTTCAAACGATCCCTCATAATTTTCAAAATTTGATGAATTTTGGAACGAATTATCATTGAAATATGGTTCTTGCTCATAAGAATTTTGAGGATGAAAATTGAAATCATTTGGAGGATAATTATCGAAGCTCATACGTAAGACGTTTCAACACTTGGGACGTAACGTATACAATTGATGTATCCACATTGATTACAAAAACATTGTCCACAAGGTACTCCTTCTTCGGAAGGATTTCCACAATTAAAACAAGAGAAAGGAGGCGGCGGTGGTGTTGGAGGATAATCGGAAACGTTTTGAAGGATTGATCTTTGAACAGATGCGGGAGAATTACAATACAACAAACTCCATCATGAATATCACTACCACATTGTTCGCACGTACACCAAACACATGAACCTTCAAAGAACGGTTCTCCACACTTAACACAAATCGGATCCATAAGAATTAAACATATAAGGGAGAAAGTGAAAGAATTATCGGTTTAGAGGGTTAAAGAAGAAGAATCAAACGATAAGAGGATAAGAAGATTATTTTTTGGTTTTTCGTATCATAAAATAAATCAAAATAAAAGTGAAAATCAAATATGAAAAATAAAAATTATTTTTGGATTTTTATTATTTATTGAAAAACAGATCACATTTTTTTAACCGTTACGTTAATCGTAACTGTTTCTTTCAAAACTACTCGCGACGAAACGGGAGAGAAGAATTTTCCCGCTTATTCGGTTATAGAATCAAAGTAATCCAATTAACAACTAATTTCACGTATTCTTATGTTGGTATGCTTATTTGCTTTACAACGCCCCCTCTTCCACGAGGGAGTTGAGGCTATAACTTTCTTTTTGTATTTTTGAAAACACTTTAGGAAAAGTGTTTTTGATTTTTTAATTTTTATATTTTTATAGAAAATATTCACAAGATAGAGGAAGGTTTTTCAAAACACAATTTTTCAAAACGAAATTCAAAAACTCACTTCAAACATTCCCCGGCAGCGGCGCCAAAAATTGATTACTCAATTATATGTATATAGTATAGATTTCTCAAAGGAATTGCTAAGAAATAAGCAAAACCCGAGGTCGTAGTCCGTGCGAAGGTGTGAATGGAATCGTTGAAGTTCGATTCGTGAAAAGTGGTAATTGTGAAAATTGTGAATAAGAAACTCAAATAGTGAAAAGGAATCACAAATAATGCAGGATGTACAAGCTATGTATGCATAAGTGATTTAAATCTAAAAACAAAAATTCAAACGCGATTCTAAAAACGTAACGTACGAATTAAAACGTAACTTTTATTGAAAAATGATCCTAAAGATAAGAAATTAATTTCTAAAAATCTTAAACTACTTAAAATAATTTTTAGAAAAAGAAAAATATTTTTTTGACTTTTTATTTATTTTCTATGAATTTATTTGTATTTTTGTATTTTTAAATGAATTAAAAAAATAAGAGAAATTGTAAAATTAAAAGTGAAAAATACAAAATTAATTTTGAAAAATATAAAATATCAGAAAAGAATTTCCTAAAATATTTTTGGATTTTTTTAAGCTTTTTCTAATTTTTATTTGATTTTTATTTATTAAAAAGTATTTAAAATTGAATTAAAACTAAGAAAAATTAAGAAAAATAGTAAAACAATTCAGAAAAATATGAAAAATTCACAGAAATTCTAAAATATTAAAAGGAACTTGAGAAAAAAATTATGAAATGAAATTAAGCTGGAAAAGTGCTTATTATGCTAAAGACAGCTTATTACAAGTGCTTATTAATAAACACTTGTACTAAAACTGTATGATACTTGAAACACTGATGCAATATACTCTAATAAGCTCAACTTATCTCAATTATGATCAAAAGTATCATAGAAACTCAAGAGAACAACAATAAGCAGTTGAATTAAGCTAACGGTACAAGAATAAGCTAGCAGAGATAAGCCAGTAAGCCAGGAACAAAACAAATCACTACTAGGGTATGTTTGGCGAAAGTAACTATTGCTGGAACTGGTGCTGGTGCTGGAGATAGTGATGGTGCTGGAGATTATAAAAAGAGATTATTTTTATAAGCTACATGAAGTAACCTTTAGTTTTAAGAGATTATGAAAGATTATTTTTTTTTAGAATCTCTTATAAGTTATGTCTGCCAAAACAAAGATTATTTTTTAAGTAGCTTATTTTTTGAAAAAATAAGCACAATCTCTCAACAATCTTGTGTGCCAAACATAGCCCTAATCACTCAAAGAAGCTTAGAAACAACAATTAAGCTAAGGCTATAAGGCAAAAATCACTTCTGCAATCCTAATTCACATTAGCATACTTGTTCTAATCACCTAATTAGGAGAAGCTGATAAGCAGTCTTAAAAAAGCTCTAAGATGAAATATTTTGGGGGCAAAAGCTTCTCTGCACTTCTGAGTGTCTAAAAACAGCAAAAGCCCTATCACCAACTATCAATTACTACTCTAATTTACCCCTGCATGAGATCTGTTCACAACATTGTGCATGCAGGTTTTGACTTTCTAAATGTATATCTAACTTGAAACTTAATGGCATGAATCTGCTACTAAGTGTTTAATTAACAAGTTTAACCAATAAAAACACAATCACAAAGATAAAATATAGCAGATGAACAAGACATTTATGAACAGATTAACCCTATGCAAGCAGAAATTATGTTTATGAGCTAATTTTGATTTTTATGCAACATACCTATCTAGATTGATCATCTTCCCTGGGGATGATTGAGAAATTAGGCATTGATCAGTTGCTAATTATTCTTACAGCCTTGGATCACGTGAGGCTGGATCTTATTGCTTTAGCTGTGAGGTTACCCGAAGGCTTACTGATTTAAAATCTGTGTGTTTGTTAGGGGAATGTGCTTGTTGTTGTTCTTTCAAACTGCATGGTCGATATTGACTGGCTACTCTCAGGTGAATAACATCTACTGTGCATTGTGGTGTGCGTGCTGTGAAGTAGATTAATGTTGTCATGCATTCATGCTTAACGATTTTTTGTTCAGTTATAACTATCGTATCATTTCATGTTCTAATTCCCCATTTGGACTTGTTAAGAACTTCCATTGCTCCTCTTGATGGTTTTTAGATCATAACCACGGGTTTTATTTTGGTCAAATTTAGTTACATCTACTATTAAGCATATCTACAAATGTGTTATCCTTATCTTAAATGTTTTCATTCTTCCACTTAATATGTGTGTGTGTGTTTTTTAATTTATCTATTATTACTACTACTATTATTATTATTATTATTATTATTATTATTATTATTATTATTATTATTATTATTATTATTATTATTATTATTATTATTATTATTATTATTATTATTATTATTATTATTATTATTATTATTATTATTATTATTATTATTATTATTATTATTATTATTAATTTAAATCACTTATGAAAAAGAGCATTTCTTTAATCTGGTGCAGCATGTCCGACTCTAAAGAACATCCCTCAGGTTTTGGTGGTTCATGGTGAAAGTGATCGCAGGCAGGAGAATATGAAGGTATGTGTCGTCTTAATTAGCATATATTCATTTGAAGCTTCCTGCAGGTGTTACCAAATCTAACTTATATCATTACTTATTGTTTTATAGAGAAGCAAACATGCGAATTGGACCCCCACTACCAATCGCATGGGGGACACACCACTCGAAAGCCATGTTTTTGATATATCCTCATGGGGTCAGAATTATTGTCCATACAGCGAACTTGATATATGTCGACTGGAATAACAAAAGCCAGGGTCTGTGGATGCAAGATTTCCCATGGAAGAAACAAGATAGTTTAAACAAAGGAAGTGGCTTTGAAAGTGACCTGGTTGATTATCTTAGTGCACTCAAGGTATTATATTGCTATAGTCCACCAAATGCATTTGTAGAAAAGGCTAATTGCATACAAAAGATAACCAACTGTTTGGTGCACGGAGAAAACCATCGAAGTGTCAAAAGTTTTATTTACGGTAACCAACTCTTATTCAGGTAGAGAAACCCATTAAAGTTTCAAAATTTGCTTTTAAGGTAATTAACTGTCAAAAATTCTGATTTATGGTAATCGTACCTTATTAACTGGTCAAGTGATGATATGGACACCTTGAGGGCAATATTGTGCAACACTTTGCATGAAAATTCCATATTCTATCATTGTGTGTTCAGTTTTACTTCTGGATGACACTTTGAGGGCACTATTGTGCAACACTTTGCATTTCTGAATATCCATGCGTGTGGAACTAAGAATTGACTCCAAGTAAAGTAAAAAAAAGAGAAAACATAGCAAGTTTCATTGCTCTTTTCTACATATCTTCTGTTCTTGTGTACCCACAGCTTTTGTTTAACACACACATGTTGTCAATTTCTTTCATTAATTTACACATCTTATCAATAAACGACTGCTAATAAACCTCCATTTTGCAATGTTATATTTGGTCATGGTACATTTGGTTAATCTGGTATCTGTGTGTGTATTGCAGTACTGATTAGTAAAACAAAGTTGGCTGCTGAAAGCAAGCCAAATCTAAGTTCAATCAAAATGTTAACAATCTGAAGCAGAAGGTTATGAAACCGAAGAAGTAAAATGACGTCCTTAAAAGGCGACTGCTTGCTCAAAATATGACTGATATATGCTCCACAATTGACGAGCTTCTGATCTACCCTTTTGTTGGTGAGTACCCGAACATCTGCACATATCTAAATTTCATGATTAAATTGCTACCACTGAACCTTAACAATCAGTACAACATACAATGCTTCATACAGAACTTAATGATTCCAAGTATTTTCGAGTTTGAGTTTCAAAAATGACATGATTGTAATTAGTAGACCCTTTTGTCGAGTCTGATTAACATTCGTAGCTTTCTTCTTTGCTACAACTAGACAAGATATTAGGGACAGGCTCACTGGTGCAGCGAATCCGCTATTTAATTGTTGTATATACTTTAATTGTTGTATTAAATGATATAATCATTTTTGTTTCACATATTGTTTAATGTTGTCAGCTTCTGCGATTATTTTGCAATAGATATATTTGATGCTAACAAGTGATCATATCATTAATTTACAAGCTATGACCCTATGGCATGTCAAAATATTTGGTAATGGCGCACTGTAGGATGGTATAAAAGATCTAATGTGGAGTAAGCTATAAATTTGATAGCTTAGCAGTTGTTTGTAGCATATTATTTTTCGTAGTTTCAGCTCAATATGTTGTATTTTGTATGTTGTCTTTAGATAATGAGTTACCATTTTTCTCTTTCTGCAGCTCGCCAAAAAGGGCATTCCTTTCATGGTTAGCTCACAGGTAAAAGCCACTCACGCATGAAAATTCGAGGTATTTGATGTCATTTATGCCTATACGTTTTGATTGGTATCCTGCCCACAAAATCTGTTGGTCTTAGATACTACTGACTTGGTATCTTTCTTTTGATGCAGACCAACAAGATAATAGGCACCCATGTCCAAGGAACACAATTACTTGACTTAACTCATGGTGGTACACCTTTTGTCTCGGGTATAATATTTGTGTATGCTACCTACCGAATGACATCTTCTTTTTGGTATAGCTCGAGAGGCCGGGCCACTTTCTCATGATCCTTTTACACATGACATCCGTACAAGCACAAGAAGTAGAGGTATTTGACACACCAGTTGCCAGTATATTTTCCACGTTAATTTTATTCCAGCTTGGTTCATTCTTGGGAAACTTGCAGGCCCGCCTCTCAAGTATGTCTCTATGGGTAACTATGGTCGCATTTGTCGTTATTGTACAGGGGCTGTTTTCTAATGATAATAATGATCTACCATTATAGGGATATCCAAAAATCAACCCGTGCAAATTTCCTAATTGTTGTGGCTGGTTACATTCTTTATCAGACTTACTCAACGAATTTTTACATTACTGTAGTAACACAAAAGAGGTCATGTCTCTTTAGAAAAACGGAATGACTCCAGACCCTGACATGTTATTTGCGATTTATGAAAACCTCTGATGAATTTCTATGTGAAATCATCAAAGCTAAATAACACAGTTATGTCAACAGTACCTATTATAGAAGTTGTTACCCTTTAACGTGAAAATAGTAGATTTTCCACTAATAAAATGTCTATATAAGTGTGTCACTTTTCAATACAATGTTTCGGATTATTGCTATATGTGTTTATATAAAAGTAAAATATTTAACGCTTTCAATTATCATATGTTTTGAATATCTCCAGATACTGCAAGTGTGAGGACAAAAATTGATTAACGTAAGCTCAAAGAAAGAAGTTGATGGTATTCAGAAAGAGTTACAAGCAACCAATCCTACTGAAGTGGGGCTTAATATTATTAAAAGACGAGGTAACTAAAACTGTATTTACATTCGTCCAATCTACTAATGGAGAGCCCATTTATGATAAGTTTCTAATGGTTGTGAAAAAGCAGGATGAACATTTTAGGTACTACATGGCAGACCTTACCAACTTTTTTTTTTGTTTTCAAGTTGGTTTTCAAGCATGATGGACATTTTTTTTGGCTTGGGTAGGCGGGATAGCCGAGCCACTTCCCTTTCTTTATGATAATGAAACCGTCCGCAATCCAAATATTTAAAATAAACAATAACCGTAAAAGATCACTAAATATATGCATAAGTAAATTAAAATTAAAAATATTAAAATTAAATTAAAATGTAAAATTACAAGTCATGCCCACCCATTGGGCGGGCTTTGAGACTAGTATATATATATATATATATATATATATATATATATATATATATATATATATATATATATATATATATATATATATATATATATATATATATATATATATATACTAGTTTTCAAAGCCCACCCGATGGGCGGGCATGACTCATAATTATCGTTGACATATAATATGCTAAACTCTCTCCAGGTACATACCTTAAGCTTCAAAAGAATTATTTGTAATGCCTCCTCTTCAATTCCAAGAAAATATGGAGTAACAATCCTCAAAAACAGTAGTCATCATACCTTATATAGAAGGGGAGTAAAGATTTTGAAATAATTTTTTTAGTGAGTTGTTTTTTTTACGTCCTCATTCATCTTTTAGATAGTTTTACTTTATGCATTAGACACGTTAGAGAATAATATGTACAGTTGTTCCTTGCACGTTGTCCTAGCATAATTTTACCAAAAACCAATAAGTCAATAGGACTTCTATCACACAATAAACGTATATCATTTTCTAGAAAGCCATGTAATTAGCTAAACTTGTACTGTTGTCACACAAGTAGAAATTAGAAACCTGTAATGAACAAAAAGTGTGTTCTTTAAAAGGGTGATTCACCTTAGTATTGCATTCAACTATTCGTAGCAGCACGGGGTTGAAAGAGTTCATTTCCCTTGGACCTTGAATCCATCACTGCTTTTATTATAAGCAGCTTTGTGTTCACATCTTTATTATTTGAGCCCATATTTCCTGCCATTTGGGAAGCCTTCAATACCTCATCAATCTTATAATAGTAGCAAGTCAGTTAGAAAATAGGATATTCAAAGTGGTAGTACCCGTATAGATTGAAGCCTTGTGAGTAGCCATAGACATGTAATAAACCTTAAAATCTCAACATGTTTATTACATGCCCGTGGCTGGTAACCATCCTCGTTTATATATTTTACTATAGCGAAAGAAGTCTGGTAAAAAAAAATATATATATAAATGTTGGAGTGGTCTAGTGGTTGAAGTATACATTATTTGTGAATAGATAGATCTCAAGTTCAATCCTTGGCATGTTCGTTTGTATACCCTTTTACCCCAAATAAATAAATAAATAAATAAATTCGGGTAAAAAATAGTTGAAAAAGTGGACATGTTATAAGAAAGCGTCGTAAGCCTAAAAGGACTAAGGTTTTCGATGAAGTTGTTATTGAATGAAGATTGTAACCATATTGTCTTTTGTCTTCAGATTTTGTTGTAATTTAGTATACGTTGATTTTAATTTTTAATTTTGGCATAACAGCCATTGTGTTTTTATTGGTATTTGTAAATGAATGATACATTTAGTGTTTATCGTATAAGATAATTATAAGTTTTTTTTCCTTTGATATATTCCAGGTACAAATGCATGAGTTGCATGCATATATATAACTGTTAATTATGATGCAACATTTTAACTTTAGTTGCATAGCCTGGCCAATGGGCGGGTGAGCCTTGTAAGTATTACAATAATATATTAAGTAACGATTAATGAATTACGAACATCATAAGATATTTAGACAGTGAATATAGAACAAAAAGAGACATAATACATATAATGAGTCACAAATATTGCTTTAGCTATAGCAATATATTCAAGGAAAATGAGACAGCTTACGCTGGATGCAAGAATATTGACATTTTTAAATTTTACTACAAATTGATTGGGATGGTCAATTACATTTATGGACTATCTTTGAAGATGACTATGTTATGATTGCTTAATTAACAATTATGTTGATATTTGAATTGAAACAGTTAGACTAAATGAGTAAATATATTATATGACCTTGAGTATTGCAACATCTAGTTAGTAACTATGTCATACAATACTTTGCAAACATGCATGGTCTTATGATGAAAAAAAAGTATCATCAAGTTCTTTTAAAGATGTCTATAAGAATGCCACTCCGTACAACATGATCTATTCTTTGAAAGATTTAAGGAGTTACACAACCATGTTATTTGCTTGATGTTTGACAGATCTAAGAGAATCTCATAATTCATTCGTACATAATTTATAAAATTTAGATGCTTCAAATCATATCTTAGAATTTAAAAGTCAAGTGAAATAACAACCCTTAATTCAAAACAAACTTGAAAAAGATCATCTAAATATGGTTGCTTTAGAGAGCGTACCGGTGGTCCAAAACAGTGGTAGTTGAGACGTTGTTACTAGAGGCTCTTCCCGCCTGCTAAATGCTTAATATATGTCAAACATATACTTAAATAATCTAGTTTTTCAAACATTCAACACAATAAAATACGGAGTAGTATTACTACAACATCAAGCAACAAAAACACGTTTAAACAATATCTAATTTTGCTATTGCTAAAATAAGTTAACAATAATTTGTAATAGAACAATAACGTCCTTTACCAAGTAACATTACCAAATTTAATCACTTTTAAAACTTAATAATATCATGTACTAACATCAGTAAAATGATAAACTAATTAGTAGCATAAACAATAACCTCACCACTAATATTACATAGATACTTCAACTTAATAGAGTTTTCCAGGTGATCTTATTTTAGTACTTTCGATTATGGTCAAAATATGAAATCAGTTGGACTCGCTTGTTTCAAATCTTTATGCTATAGTTGTAAGTTTTTTTTGAGAGGTTCTTCATATGAGATCGAGTGAGTAAAAAATAATAAATTAATACTTTTTTAATAAAATATTCAGTGATAACAATGGGTAAAATCACCTTATTGGTTCAGTTTCTTGATTGCCAAAAACAGTCCTAAACTCCAAGCAGAGAAACACTGTTACTTTTATTAGCTCATCTTCACAACCTCTGACTAAAGGACTTCAACTATATCAAAATTTAAATAAAATGTAGCTTTATGGTTATAAGTGGTCAAAATGGAAATTACCATGAGTTCAATGGAAATGTGGACACGAGTCAAACAGAATGGAATTCGTCGAAAGTGTAATTTAATTGTAAAAAGCTTATAAATGTGATACCTTAGAGAGATCAGGATATTATATTATCATTTAAATTAATGAACTTTGTAAAACAAATGGGAGAAAAGGACCCCTCTTAATACGGGTCAAAACATCCTGCATCGAGTTGGGTTGACCCAAATAGCCCTTTTGCATTTTTATTACACACAATGCACCAATCATGATAAGAACATAAAATACAGCTACAATATTCAAAATATGAATATTCGGAAAGAGTGAATTAGAATATGTTATGCTTTAGAACAGACTTTGGGTGAATTTCAACCCTTTTGAAGTTATCTTTATCGCTAACTCGTTTGAGATAGACACAGCCCAAATCCACCCATTCAGAAGTAAAGTGATTAAAACTGCCACCTCTAATAGCAGTACCTTCTTTGTTTGCTCATCCTTCAACTTCATATGCTTTAACAACTTTGAATAATCTGATTATAGAGCAAGATATGATTATTGGTTCAGTCTATTTAAAGTAAATATATATTCACATTTATAAGATTAAGCACATACATGGTTTTGGGTCACCATATCCAAGTCTATTAGCATTTACGGTCGACCATTCTTAGCATATCTACCTCTGACGGGCTAATAACTGGCATCTCATATGAAGGGATGCGTTGAGAAAATTCCAAATTCTTCTGACCAGGTGTCGTGACAATGACCGTGGTAACCGGTGTAGTAGACGTACCTGCGACTGCACATGCAAAATGGTATCACAAAAACCCTGATGCGGTTGCGATCCCTATTCCTTACTCAAGGATTGTCACAATGAGACCGGTCCTTACTTTTGCTACTATTTCTATGGATGTAATATTAGTCCGTTTAATAGTCTCTATGCATGAAACTACATTCATAACATATTTAAAATACAAAAAGCACCAACTGTACAAAAAGGAAATCTGCATCATTTTAACAAAAATTAGATGATAAAAAAAATATATGCCAAAATGTTTAAACAATGGCAAACACGAAATGCTTACTTAAAGCTCCGGCTATCATTGAATAGTGAGTTACCTTTTGAGATTACTTTTGCCATTGATGAGGCGAAAAATGAACCACTTTTAGGGGGTCATTTAAGCCCGGAATTGAAATTATTTGATCAAATATTGCCCTAAATCGTTCCTTTTGTGATTTTAGGTACTTTGGGAGTGAATTCTGGAAAAGGAAGCAATTCGGACGTTTTTGGAGCATAAAAGTGAAGAAAATGGCAGTCTTAATTTTCCAAGCTGAGAACAGTACCTGACGGCGTCAAGAAGAAGATTCTGACGGCGTTAAGAGTAAAAACCATGACGACCCAGTGCAAACCTGACGGCGTCACAACAAGGGCGTCAAGAGTTAAATTGGTGACGGCCTGCATAAGGTGAATACATGACGGCGTCAGACCCAGATCTAGGCAGTTCGAGAAACTATTTGGTGGCGAGATGACGGCGTCAGACATTTGTTCTTGACGCCGTCACCTATCAAACTCTATATATAGTTTTCTATTTTTCACTCATAAAAAGAGGAACTTGTGTGGAGAAACTAGGGCCGAACTTTGTAAAACCTAGATCATATTTTACAGTGTTTTCAAGGGTTTTCACCCCTTGAATCCATTCATGTTCAATTGAGATAAGTCTTCTCTTAATTCAATCAATATGTCTATGTGTTGGTTGATTATATCTTGTGCTTGTCTTGATTTTAACATGCTAGGCTAGATCTATCTTGTGTTTGCTTGGATCTAATGAAACCTAGATGTTAATTATGTGTTGATTACTTGTTTATGGTTGTATTGGATGAATGATTTCAATATTAGGCTTAAGAAAACTGGCAGATCTCCATTGTGTAACATGCTTGAACGTCTTAGGAAACATGAACCGATATGTACTAGGTTTTATTGGTTGTATTTAATGCTCGACATAGGAGTGAAGTAGGCGCTCATAGGATTAGGGAAGTAAGTACGCCACCCCATGAATGGTATTAAGGAATACAATCCGTCATCCACGCAACTATAACAAGTAATTAATGTGTAAAAGATATCTAGGGAGTAGTGAAATCTAAGTAAACACAATTCTCCCACATATTGCTCACAACTTTAGTTAATATAGTTCATTTTCATTTCTAGTATTTTATTTTGATTGCATCTTAGTTTTGGGTTAGTTGACTAGCAACTAATTCCGCCCAACTCCTTCAAACCCGAGATTTTTACTTGCTTTCTAAAAAATATAAAAATACAAAAAGAATCATCCCTCATCTCTAGACCTAGTCTTTAGGTTTTCTAATCTTAGCGAAACTATTCCTAGCTGAACGATCAATCCTCCGGTACTTGTCATTATACTATACTACTTCGATCAGGTACACTGCCTGGTGGGGGTTGTAAGCTTCTCGAGATCCCTCTAGAGGTAAAGCCTGGTGCAAACCCCACGCATCAGCCATACTTAAGTAGAAGGTGAGCTGAAGTTATCAATGATCAGTGATTTATTGAACTTATCTGCAATTGTGAAGATGTGTTTGGCAGTGCGTTTTAAAATATTAATGAAGATATATATGTAAAATTGGTACCAATTATATATTTTGTATAAACGGGTCAGCAAAGTAACAAAAAAGAAAATTGTAAGTACCTTTGTTAAGAGTGGCTTGAGATAGTTATCTGCTCCAACCCAGATTTTTACGTCTTTTAGAAAATCTAACGGGATACTCCAATAACAGAGTGTTGTACTTCAGATATAGAAAAAGAGAGATAGTATGATAGTACAAAAAGATCATCATGATGCTTAAATTATTTATAAGTTGGGCCATAAACTAACCTCTGTCATAAATGAATTCTGATATGAATCAGAGTTTGTAGACAGCATGCGCACAAGCTTTTACCTGGCGGAGAGCCAAGATGGCATTTTGTTGTTGATTCTTCCAGGACATTGTCAAAACATCCCAAAGGATCTTGGCGACCCAATTTCAGGTAACTTAGCATCCTTAACGCTTTGTTTCATGGTTTATATATACTTCTGAGAGATTAGCTTCATCTTATATCTGAATACAATAAACACATGACAGTTAGAATATTGGCATACTGATTGAATCCCAGGTTGTGACAAACTTTAATTTTCCAGTAGTTGGGTTTTGCACGTTTGTACTATAGTTGAAATCATCAAAGCAAATATGGACAGAAAATTGTCATTGCATCCATTGAACTAAACAGTCTTGCCTTATCTACCCGATGAGAACATCAAATGTGATCATTTTTCTTGTCAACATGACACATGCTATGTATACAAAACATATTAAAGAGATATGCAATACCTGGAAGATAGGCGTGGTTAATGGTTCATTGTCGCGGTGCGTAGGTCAGAACATGTGAACTCCTTCAAGGTTGTTGTCTTTGACTCCTCATTCGGTGACACCACCTGCTGAGAAATAGTTGCAACACCACCATCACTATGACAACCAACTTCCGCCACTGTGGTGACCTGATTTTCCATCATGATGTACTTCTTTTGTTGGCATTTCTTTGCCCAAGTATCTTTGTCTCAGAACTAATATGGAGTGTTATCTTTTTCTTCTGTTGAACACCATAATTAAAACCATTTCCTTCCCTATCAACATTTCCTTGTCAACAACAGATGCAGCCTTCTCAGAGCTGCTTTTTTAAAAAATCTTTAAATGCCTATTCAAGTTCCGGGACCGTGCATTAGGAACCCTTGTTTCAGCTGTAACAAACACAGTTAATGGTAAATTAATTGAAAGCATGATAACAGGTGTCTTGAAAATTAAACTTATAAACTGCAAAATCAACAGTCAAAAACTCAGCTTACAAACCTTTACTAGGCATTTGGAAAAAAAAATTAAAAAAAAAATAGTTACCTCTAGAAAAATGCTAGATAGTTCTTCTCTCTCGGTAAAACTTGCAGCAGTTGAATTATCAGGTCCAGAGATATGAACTTGCAACCAATGAATCTAAATGATCAATTTGTTTTAGAAACGACTGAATTGATTCTATATAAATTAAAGCCTACAGTGCCATGGATACAAAATCATAAAAGTGACCAGAAATGCAGTTTCAGAAAGAGGGAAAAAGAGAGATCTCTAAAAGTGGTTTTAAGAGTTGGTTGTTTTCAAGGGCTTCATTTAGAACCATTTTTGTCTCTTCTACCCTTCCCAAGACCAAATACAATTTGTTGCTTAATTTGCAACAAACATCGAAGCTTTTGAATCATTTAAAAAGGAAAAGGCTATGATGATTATTTTATTGATTTTTCTAATTAGAGAATAGAAAATGTGCTGCTTAAACCTAGAAAATGCATTTGCAAAATCCCTGCACTCTCCTCTCATTGGACACACGTTGCAATTTGGTTTGGTCTTTGTACTGAAAACCTACAAAAATCAAGAACTTAAGTTAGCATCAGTTAAGTAGATGCCATATATTCCTTAAAGTATATAGTCTTACCTTTGGTTTGGTATTTGTACAGAAAACCTACAAAAATTACGAACTTAAGTTAGCATCAGTTAAGTAGATGCCATATATTCCTTAAAGTATATATTTAATCTTACCTTCCCAAATGTAATCATCTGGTAATGTAATTCATACCTGTCAATAAAGAAGAACCAAGTGAAAAACTACAACATAAATGTTTTTTTTATTATGGATACCTAATGTAGATTATAAAGTGTTAGTGTCAGTGATTTTACATAAGTGATATGAAGGGTTCAAGTGCTTACAGCTCTAAAAGATGCAACTGAAGAGACTCCGGAAGCGGTTGCAGGGGCACCCATCCAAGTGTTACAGCTATGCGTCCCACAATGCATGTGTGTACAGGCTGCCATAAGTACGCACACATATGAGGTAAACATTAGATCATCATTAATAAATAGAAGCATGAATTGAATCGTACCCTTCAATTAAAGCTCTGGTAAAATAACTTCATAGGCTAAGAATAATTTTCAAATTGAACAAATAATTTCTAAGGATTGCTGATGAGTGTGCAAATACTCATCATTTTTGTCTTATATGAACTGCCAAAACATACAAAAACACTCAGTAATGCATCAAAATACTAAAGATATTTCAAAATTGTGTTTTATATGTTTTAGATGCAAAACGAGTAAAAACAGTTGAAAAACGTATAAAGTTTGCAAAATTGGCAGTTTCAGTCCCCCAACTTTCATAAAATTACAAATATAGTCCCTGGATATTCAAAATATGGAAAATTATCACCAAAGGTCATTTTGAAATCATAAAATGTCATATTTAGTCCTTTGGTGAAAAATTGGAAAAGTTTTGGAAATTTACAGTTTTGGTCCCTGGAGTTTCAAACATTGGCAGAAAAGGTCCCTGGTGGGATAATTTTGAAAGAAAAATCATTTTTGGTCCTTAAAAGTAACAAATTATCAAAAATGATCCCTGGGTGAAAGTTTTGAGGAAATTACATGTTTGGTCCCTCATGTTTGGAAAATTACATAAATGGTCCCCGGGAAATTTAATATTGAAAAAACACATTTTGGATCCCTGGGTTATTAAAGTTGTCAATTTTCAACCTTGTGATAACTTTAGAACATTTACATTTTCAGTCCTTGTAATTTTCCAAATTACAAAATTGGTCCTTGTTGTTTACTATTTTCCAAATGGACCCTTAAAAATTTAAAACAAACAAACTAAACCATCCTTATCCCAAACACATGATCTGATCCATGAACACTTCCCCTAGCCCACCAAGAGCCCAAACCCTTAAACTAATAACCCACCCCCGTTCGTTGACCTAAGTCAAACCCCACACCCTCGTTACTGTTCATCGTCTCCCTAACCCTCCATTAACACCTCCCTAATTTCCAGTAACCATGTCCCCTCTTCCTCACCAACTATCACCAACCCCTCACCTACACCCTTACCTTTCCCCCTCCTCAATAAATGCTCACCAAACAACACTCAACCTGCCCCAATCCCATTTCCCGCCAAAGAAAAATTTGAACGGTTGGGATTACACCAAGCCATCCAACGGCCAGTATCAAAGTGGGAAAGAAAGAGCAACACTCCAAGACCTATAAAAGAAAAGAAAGAGAGCAGCAGAAGCATAATTAGAGTAGCAGTAGTTGTAGAATAGTTTTAGGGTAAAATTTAGTTTAAACTTGGTTTTTATTTGTACTCTTTAGTTTAAAAAAGATTGTAATCTTAATTTCAGTGTATTTGTAACTTGTTTTAATGATCAATTTTAGTTTTCAAGCCAAAACTCACTTTATGCTATTTATATGCAAATGTCTTAAATTTTCTAATCTTGTTGGAAGTTATTAGTTTCTATTTCTGTGGACTCAGTTCAAGAACATTTGTGAGTTCCTTTAAGTGTTTGAGCATTAGGAGCAGTTTCCTTACAAGTTACCAAAAATAATCAAAAAACTAGAAAAATAGTGAAAAAACAAGAAAAGTCAAAAAGAATAGAGAACAAGTGAAGCAGTTGAGGATTTGTCTTGGTTTAGAGCTCTTGGAGAGCATTAGGATTGGTTTAGACACTGATTTGGAGTATCACATTACTAGCTTTGCTTGTAAGTCAACCCTTCATTTAGCTTATTTTCTTATTTCCACTGTACATGTGCTTATTTGGTGTGCCTTTCCTTTTCTTTTTAAATCAATGTCTCATTAAGTGGATTATTTATGCTTATTTGGTAAAGAGGTGTTCATTAGTTGTTAATTACTTCTTAACTGTCTCAATTTGGTCATTTCAGCTTATTCATGTTCTATCTCTTTAAAAGTGCTTATTGTTGTTTGGTTGCTGTTAATAGAGTGCTTTTGGACTTGTCTCAGCTTCACTTGTCCTCTTATTCCTCAGAACTCAGTTTCTTTTGAAATAAAACCCAAACAGCCATATAAGGGGGTGTTTGGATAAGTGGTTTTGGCCACTGAGTTTTGTGGATTGTTTGTTGTTTTTAGTCTTAACAAGTTATAATAGGTTAATACAGGTCATGTAAGCCTTAAAATCACATGTAATTTGCAAGAAAGTCAAATATCACTTCCAATCCCCATGACAGTTAACTGTCATGGGATTTAGGTTCCAAATCCACTCACATTGGTCTAGTGTATGTTTATATAGCCTTGAATTATCTTATTGTAGCTTAATATAACAAAGTTCATCAAATGTGATCATCCAAAGTTCCACAAAGTCAAAGTGTTAGGTTTTCAGAAAAAGTCAAAAGTGCACAAACTCAGATTTTCACAAAAGTTCAAAGATTTAATTTGATTTATGTATTTGCTTTTATGATGTGAAATCTATTTCTAATTGTTGTCTATCAGCTAGATTTCAAGTTTCCATGCCCCTTTTATTTTTGTGATTTTTTTCCTTGACCCCACCTTGCCCTAAACACACCTGCAGGGCAAGTGTTGCCCCTGCTGCACAGAACCATCACCCACCACCACCACTTTGTGGTGGTGTTCTGACCACCTCAGTGGGCCCAAGGCCACCATTATTGCTTACTTCCACCCCCTCCTACCAGGGTTGGGTTTTTGACCATTGGGTTGACCTAGATACCCCCTGGGTCCCACTTAAATCACCTCCTAAACCTGTCCACTTTTCAGTCCCAACATAATAAGCCAAGTGCTTATTCATAGCTTATAGCTTATTTTGTGGTCCTTTTTGGCTTATTCCAGCTTTGATAAGTTAACATAGCTTATTGGAACTTGTTTCAACCAGAGTGGGTCCCACTTGTGGTCATTTTAGCCCATTTTTGCCTTTTGGTCAAAATAAGTCAACTGTTGGGCTTTTTACTCTCATATCAGCTTATTTTTGATTTCTAAAAAGTTTGTTTTTGTAAAAGTTTATTGTTTTTAAGTATAAAATAGGTTTGTAAAAGAAAAATCAAGAAAAACAAATTTAAAATTAAGTGATAGTTTCTATTTAATGTAATTTAATTTTAATTTTCATTTTTAAATTTTTATTAAGTACTTGTCATTTTTATATTTTTATTAATTATATCTTATATTAAAGTATTTATATTAATTTTCTCAGATTTTTATTTTCTCATTTAGTATTTATTAGAATTAGTTTTAGTTTTATTAATTATTAATTAATATTAAGTTTAAAATAGCATAATTAGTTTTTATTAAGTAAAATCAAGTTTTTATATTTTTTATAGCTTTTATATGTTGTAAAATAATTTTAGAAATTTTCTTAGAATTTTTACTGTTCATTTAGTAATTTTCTTAATTTAAAATAGTTTATTTAGTAATTAGTATTTAATTAGTAATTAATTAATACAAAAACCACAAAATGACAAAAACACTTATTTTTAATTTTAAAACTTATTTTTAGTTATTTTATAAGTTTAGGAATTTTATTTTTACCTTTTTAGTGTTTAAATAATATTGTAAGTGTATTTTAGTTATTTAAATATTAATAATAAGTATTAAATAGTTTTTAATTAATAGTAATTAATTAAATAGTGTAAAAAGTAATTTTAATTTTCTAAAAAGTTTCTTTTATTATTAGGATTGTAAAAATGTGATTTTCACTTTTGTAAGTATTTTATTTTGTTAAAACTCGCGTTTTATTTTGTACGTCTACGTTTTATTTAAACGTAACGTACGCATTTTTAAGTTTAAATCGTTTCTGTTTTTTCTTAGCTTCTCGTCTTATTCAAATAGCTTGTTTAAGCTATTTCTTCGTATATTCCTTAGTTCAATCACACTCAAACCCCTTTTTTCATCCAAATTCACCCGATCACGAAACCGTTTGTTTACAATTC
Source organism: Artemisia argyi (assembly GCA_030686995.1). Classification (NCBI taxonomy): domain Eukaryota; kingdom Viridiplantae; phylum Streptophyta; class Magnoliopsida; order Asterales; family Asteraceae; genus Artemisia; species Artemisia argyi. The sequence goes on from CM060677.1 coordinate 73,780,394, forward strand.
ACACCTCGTCGGGACATACGACCCGGGGAAACCTTATACTTCCGCGGAGCATTGATTCTA